>JARQOC010000004.1:101124702-101452586 GCA_033576535.1 Allobates femoralis
GATGATTTTGCTCCTGAAGACACGTTTTTGCTTTTTGTACCATGGAAGAAAGTTCTCAGTCAGAAACTCTATATACTTTGCAGAGGTCATTTTCACACCTTCAGGAACCTTAAAGGGGCCCACCAGCTGTTTCCCAATGATTCCAGCACAAAACATGACTCCTCCACCTCCTTGCTGACGTCGCAGCCTTGTTGGGACATGGTGGCCATTCACCAACCATCTACTGCTCTATTCATCTGGACCATCCAGGGTTTCTCGGCACTCATCAGTAAACAAGACTGTTTGAAAATTAGTCTTCACGTATGTCTGGGCCCACTGCAACCGTTTCTGCTTGTGAGCACTGTTAAGGGGTGGCCGAATAGTAGGTTTATGCACCACAGCAAGCCTTTGAAGGATCCTACACCTTGAGGTTTGAGGGACTCCAGAGGCACCAGCAGCTTCAAATATCTGTTTGTTGGTTTGTAAAGCCTTTTTAGCAGCTGCTCTTTTAATCAGATGAACTTGTCTGGCAGAAACCTTCCTCATTCTGCCTTTATCTGCACGAACACGTCTGTGCTCAGAATCAGCCACAAATCTCTTCATAGTACGATGATCACGCTTACATTTTCGTGCAATATCTAATGTTTTCATCCCTTGTCCAAGGTATTGCACTATTTGTTGCTTTTCGGCAGTAGAGACATCCTTTTTTTTTCCCATGTTACTTGAAAACTGTAGCCTGCGTAATATTGTGGAACACCCAGTTTTCCTTTTATTGGGCTCACCTGCCAAACTAATCATCACAGGTATCTGAGATTTGATCATTGTTGTTTATACACTGGAGCTAGTCAATCAAGGGGAACCTTGCCCTCTCAATGAGATTAGGCTCAGTCAATTGTGTTAATAGTTGATGCTGCTAATAAACCTTGGGGGGATCACCGTGTATTATCACCACTGAAATACCATCAATAATATATTAAAATGGGCCCAGCGCTATCAGAAACCCTTAAACAATGACTGTACATTAACCAAAACAGTTTTTGCTGATTAGCTGTTATTATGGATGTTTATTCAAAATGATCGAGCTAGCATAAAACTTGTAAAATTATATATAAAAAACAATTCATTATAAAATTGCTACTATTTAAAATCACAGTGGTTTGGATGCCAGTTAGTTGTACATCGCCCAATTAATTGAAGTTCTATGCCTGGACTTTTATAAAGGATCACGGTCTTTAGTGTGCTCGTGTCCCCTTTGAGCCTTCTGTGGGGTCCTAGAAAAATACAGTATATTATTATCTATATATATTATGGGTGACCACTGGCATCTAATATTATCATATTATGATTCATTTACCTTTTGGGTGTCTCTAACGTTTTCTGGTTACTCATATTGGGTAGGTATTCTTCTCTCTTCTACTGACTGAGGTTTTACATGATATCATTTTACTCTCCATTCTTATATGACTATTAAAATTCTACACTAAAAATATCTAATATATAAATACCTGTATCATCAATTTCTTAAAATTCCTCTTCTTTGGTCGAGTTTTCTTCTTTATATTCCTACAGTTGCTCACTTCCTACTACCAAATAAATCATTTATATCAATAGCTTATTACTATTATTATGTAAGTGTATGCCAATAAATATCACTATTATGTGTAGGTACCTTATACATTCAGCAGGTTAATCAGGGGTTTCTTCCTCTTTGATTGGAGGATTAGATGTATTGGTTCTGTGGGATATAAATCTAGGGTTTATACCTCAAACTACCCAGAGAATCCTATATATTATTATCCTATAAATGATTATTTCATAGTGTCTGTCTAGTGCTTCTCTCAAAATTGTGGTATGCTATGTGTACTACGCCCCTCGGATTAATTGTCTGTGTCCCTTTGTGCTGTCAATTGTTAACACCTTTGCACTTTATGGTGATTATACAGTGTATTTAATCTAGTGCTTGTCTTGTCCTTGTGCTTCTAATTTCTAATAGTGCTATGCACTTAACTATGTTAAGTGCTTATGATCTGTATATCAAGTTATTATATAGTAATGTGCACTATTACTACTCTGTTAGGGTGCCTTCACATTTGCGTATGGGAAAGCAGCGTATGCTGCGTTCCCATACGCAGTCAAACGCATGCGCACTGCGGTTCCTATGTTTAACATAGGAACGCATAGTGCCTGCGTTTGCTGCGTTCGGATGCGGACGATATCTGCTCCTTCCGGTGTCCAGCATCCGCGCCCGGGACGCAGCATGTTGCATTTTTTGTGCGCTCAGGGATCTTGGAAAATCGGCAAGCGTTCCCAAGCGCACAAAACATGCATTGTCTTCAATGGGTCCGCAGTGTTCAGCGCTTGACAGCGCTGGAGAACGCTGCGGACCAATTGAAAAATCTCCCGGTGGCCGCCGGTGATGTCACAGGAGCTCACCGACGGCCACCGGGAGATCAGCTGAGCCACTGCTGTCCTCCTCCTCCCCGCCGCCGGTAAGCACCGGGACCAGTCGGCGGGGAGTACAGCTGATGTGACAGCTGTTTGAATCTTCCCGCGCCGACATCTCCTCTCGGTGTCGGCGCGGGAAGATTCAAACAGCTGTCAGATCAGCTGTACTCCCCGCCGACAGGTCCCGGTGCTTACCGGCGGCCGGGAGGAGGAGATCTCCGGCGCTGAACTCCTCCTCCGGCCCGCCCCCGGACAGTGCCGATTGGCTGCCGGGCTGCACAATGATGTGTCCGCAGGCGGACATTATCCGCTGCGGACACATCATTTCCCCACTGCTTTTGACAGCGTTTGTGTCTGCATGCCATCAGCATGCAGACACAAACGCCAGTGTGAAGCCACCCTTAGTGATTGTCCTCCCTTCTGTGTAAGGCTGGCTTCAGACTTGCAGATGAATCTGCAGCGTTTTGCAGATGCATCTGCAAGCATCTGCATGCAGACCGCGGCCCCTATGTTTATAATGGTGCACACGGCGGTCTGCAGATGCTTGCAGACCGCCGCGCGCACCCATTCACTCCTATATGTGATCTGTGCGCAGGCAGATGCCTGCGTACAGATCACACACTCTCGTCCGCACCAGGGACGCGACATCTCGCGTCCATGGTGCAGGCGGGAGTGTGTGATTTGTGCGCAGGCATCCGCCTGCGCACAGATCACATATAGGAGTGAATGGGTGCGCACGGCGGTCCGCAAGCATCTGCAGACCGCCGTGTGCACCATTATAAACATAGGGGCCGCGGTCTGCATGCAGATGCTTGCAGATGCATCTGCAAAACGCTGCAGATGCATCTGCAAGTCTGAAGGCAGCTTAAGTGCTTAAATATATTACTCAAGATCGCTCTTCTTACTGCTATGTTTGTGTCACAATAGTACCTATACTTAATATTCCATAATCCCCTTGCTTTCCAATATAGATTTGTTCACCCTAACGCCCAGTATATACTTTAAGTCTTCTCCTCAATCCCCAAATAGTAGTTGCTTTCTTCTTACCTCCTCCTATGTCAGATCTATAGTTTCTTTCACTCCTTCCTATGGCATCCTCACACCACAATGTTTTTGGTTAATGTTATGTACACTCATTGTTTAAAGGTAGCTGAGATTGATTTCAGTGATCCAAAGAACCCTGAGACACAATACCATCAATGGGTTTCATTGACAAAAAAACCCTATGACACTTAAAACCAATTTGCATAATAATTTGGAACATAGTTTAGAGTGCTTGATGGAAGAATGGAGGTATTGGGAACCCCTGGATCTTGGTAAACTGTTTCAGTTGATTTGTGTAGAAAAGCTACTGTCTCTCCTTTGAGGAGGAGCAAGGGATGGATGTAAGCTGTGACCCTCTCAGAGTTAATAGTGTCCTTCAGGGTCATAAAGTTGGAGATCACTTCTCTAGACCAATGGATGAACGTTTCATCTTTAACGAACCCCCATAGGTAATACATTAAGGACTTCCTTAATATTTCATTAAGTGATATCAATAAGGCGCCTTTCACGTAGGCGTTTTTGTCTGGATCCGGAAAAAAAAAACGTATCTGCCGCAACTGCTACTTAACGGCCGCACTTGCGGCAAGCCCCATGCATTTTCTATGGGGCTTGCAGCAGGTGCTGCAAGTGCGGTATAGCCGCTGGAACCGCACTTGCCGTACCTGCCACAAGCCCCATAGACAATGCATGGGGCGTGCCGCAAGTGTGCTGCAAGTGTGGCTGTTAGGCGGCAAATGCGGCAGATGCGGTGAATCTGCCGCATCTACTGCATTTTGTCAAAAATGCTATGTGAAAGGGGCCTAAGTGATGCAAAATCAATAATTTACACACAATTTGTTTTGGGTAAGAAAAACATTGCTACAGGCTGATGTGAATCAAATATTGACTCCTGACAGGATTTCACGTAATTTGTATGAAATTTGAAATTCTCCAAGTTTTTCAATTTGGACTATGACTAGAATTGATGAAAGCCGCTAACTAATTGTTACACGCATCTGCCTTGGCTTGTCAGGGCTTCCTCACTTACCCTAAGACTGTGCTCCACACCGGGTCTATCAAGTGGCCTTCGTGCTCCCATGAGATCACCTGCCTAGGCCTTCATAAGACTCACCATAACACACATCTGGGTCTTGGGATTAAGATTCTCAGTTCTGCTGGTTTTACTGTGCACCACTACCTGCCTCTGCCATCATTGTCTTGGACTTTCCTGCATTCTACATGCCTGAGGCCTCCAGTACTTCAAGTCACTGCTGCATACGTGTTTCCTGCTTCTGCAGAAATGCTTGGGATCCATGTGCCCACCTTGACCTGGACTTAAAAGATCCAACTTACAAGGTGACACCATAACATTAACAATAATGGTCAGTCTAATAATAAAGCCAAGGTCACATGTTGAGTATTTGGTGAGTTTTTAGATCAGTATTTGTAAACCACAAGCAGGAGATAGTGACGAAATGCCAAAGTGGTGACCGTGTTTCTATTATACTTTTATAGATGTACTGATGTAAAATAATGACCAAATACTGAATGTGTGAACGTAACCTAATATTCATAAAAATAACTATTATGCAATTAATTAAAATTTTGGGGATAGAAAAGGATAAACTCTTAGATGCTATTGTACTTGGCTTTGGGGCGGCTTGAATTGGTGAAGAGGAGAAGTAGGAATTTTTTATACCAAACATAAGTATGCACTTTTCAAAGGGAAATCATTTGGACTTATTAGAAGTCTCTAACGGTACCTTCACACGCCACAATCTCACCTGCCGATATGAAGTGATCTAACATGCGCGCTCACGTTTTTCATGGTCGCCTCAGATCGCCGATGGCGGCATCACATGCCGCAATTTCACCCCGAAAGTAAGGCGATGTGTCGCTCCGGAAATGGCCTCACCCACAGCGGAAGCAATCCTGCCTAATTCCATCGCCGCTTCACATGCTGCAATTCCAAACACAATGTGGACGTACATGTTCAGCGCGGTGAGGAGATAAGCGTGCTGCAGTGGTTTACACTGCGCCCCATACGCGCTCATTGGAAAACGTAACAGCGTTACGATTGGTCAGCCTGCAATGGAGGGCTGGCAAATACATGATGCAGACGGTTGTGTCGATTGTTCCGATATCGCATACAATTTTACGCGAGCGCGCACGTTTTTGGCACTTGTCCAAGATCGCATAGGAGATGTCTCACAGGGAGATATCAGCAGGCAATGCAACTACGGTGTTGTACACAACTTTTGTGTGCTGGGTATGAGCAACCCAGGGACCGAGCATTAACATAGTAGTGAATAGGGGAAGTTGGAAACAAGATCGTAGTTGCACCATCACACAGCACGATCATGCCACATTGCATATACAACAATGTACGGTTGAAGGGCTTGCACAATCTTCTTGCAATATCGTAGCTATGATTTTTTCGAGTCGCATTGCCCATTTACACGACACAACGCACGAACGATATCAACTGCAACGACCGTACCACGTGACTTTTTATTGATGTTGCATTGCAATATCGTGGCGTGTAACGGTACCCTTAGAGGCTAAGTAGCATGCCAGATCTGGGGAAAAGCTTATCCCTTTAAACCCCACTTAGCCTCTCATAAAACCAGATCAGATCTCATACTTTGCTCTGACGAGGGGCAATATCCCGAAACACAGTGTCTTCAAATTTAGATTCTGGTCTGGTTTTAATCATATAGCAAGTTTTGATAAAGGCTCAGGGTCGATATTGACTTTTAGGATTGCTACTTCCAATAGGTGGCACTAGAGTGCAAGTCTCCTTCTTCTCTGAAGAGACAATTTGCGTATTAAACTTCATTAAGGGGAACCTGTCAGATCATTTATGCCTCCCCAGCTATCACTGTCTGTCCCTGCAGCTTCATAATACTAGTTTAACCATCCCTGTTTGAGCTCATAGTGTAATGTTAAAGGTGAAATAAAAGCATTTATACACTTACATTTTCTTACGTAAATGAGGCTGTCAAACTACACCTTGGAGGATGTAGTCTACCTGGCAGGTTAATAGTTAACTCACTAATAACTTCTCTGTCTAAAGGACTTGTGTGATGTAGTGATCATGTGACTATTGTGGGCAGATCTAAGCAAGCAAAATCATTATGTGCTATGAGAACTTAGCTCCGCCTATTGTAGTCACATGGCTGTGACATCACACAGGTCCCACATCATGTTCTGACATTTGGCTGAAATGTTAACTATTAACCTGCCAGAGAGACTACATCCTCCAAGGTGTAGTCACTACTTCATTCACATAAGACAATGTAAGTGTATAAATTCTTTTTTTTCACCTTTCACATCCCACTGTGAGCTCAGACAGGGATGATTAGAATACTATTATGAAGCTACAGGTACGGACAGCGATAGCTGGGGAGGCATAAATCGCCTGACAGGTTCTCTTTAACTCCCTTTGCTTCTCTGCTCTACAAGTGTCTGTTCTGAATCTTGGTTGGATCTCGGAGGATAAAAGGTATCAATCCTAGTAAACATCACCGTTTCTGTGAATAGGCCCCGTTACACGCTACGATGTCCCAGCAATCCGACCAACAATGGGGGTCGCTGGGACATCATTATCTGATCACTGCTGAGCTGTCAAACATGCAGATTCATCAGCAATCAGCGACCAGCGAGAACGCTGGTATCCAGGGTAAGTATCGGGTAACTAAGCAGAGCGCTGCGCTTAGTTACCTGCTGTTTACTCTGGTTACCAGCTCCCAGCGTGTGCTGTGCGGCGCTGGGAGGTCATTGATTGTTGGTCACCCGCTGTCACACACACCAATGCTGGCTGCCCAGCAGGAGACCAACGATAAATAAATGATCCTGGCCATTCTTCAACGATCAACCAACTTATCTTTGGTCGTTGCTACATGTCACTCGCAACATTGTTATTTTGACGTCACTGCAACATCACAAAACCGGTGACATTGCAACAATATTGTTAGCGATATCGTAGCGTGTAACAGGGCTTTTAGAATAAAGGCAGATAATTGGATTAATTACACACATTTTTGCAACCTAATCATCTGTATTCTTTATATCTGAATGTGATTGTTTCTGCAGCATGTGCATGGATTTCTACAATCAGTCATGGCCGCTTTACACGTCCTGATATCGTCCCTATAATGGATACAACGGCACGGGAGCGCGCACATTTTTGGCAGGAATCCAAGATCGCATAGGAGCTGTCACACAGGGAGATATCAGCAGGCAACACAACTACGATGTATACGCCCCCTTGTACGCGCGAACCTGGGAACGACCATTTAACATGGGAGTGAATAGGGGCATATTGTGCTCCAAATTGTTGTTGGGCTGTCACACAGCACGATCCTGCCAGATCGTCCATCCAATATCGGGCAGTTGGAGAGCCTGCACAATTCTTCCCCGATATCGTTTTGGCATCATTCTTGTATCGAATTGGACATTTACACCATACAACGCATGAACGATATCGGCGCCAACGCACGAACCACGTGACTTTTTATCGTTGTTGGACAATGATATCGGGACGTGTAAAGCGGCAGTCACTGAAATGTTTACACCAAATTCGATGCATGTGAAGAGACCCAAAAAGCATTGTAATTTTACAGAACTTTCCAACCAACTAAGGCCCTGTGTGCACGTTGCGTATTTTATGCAGAAATATTCTTCACCAAATCTGCATCTCTTGGCAGAGAAACGCACCCAAAAAACTGAGAGAGAGGGAACCACACTTCTGAATTCTCATTGACATTGCTGGTTTCTGGATAGGCATGCAGATATGGCAGAAAACTGCACCAAAAATTAATCAACAAATGCACTGTGTGCACACGGCCTAAGAAATGCAGATAGAAATCACATGTGGGATGAGGGCTTAGCTAGTACTTATCCAAAAGTTCAAAAAGCTCCCCTTCCCCATATAATGCCCCCCCACCAATAATTGCCAATATCTGTTAGAGCCGCTTTACACACACCAACTTCTGTGACCAACTTCTGAACAGATCTCTGGTTGCAGTGAAATCATGGACACATTGCTCCATTTTGTGGCTGTGTACAAATGTAACAATGGGTCCATGATTTCACTGCAACCAGAGATCTGTTCAGAAGTTGGTCACAGAAATTGGTGTGTGTAAAGCGGCCCTTACAGATGTATGGAAATTGTTCTGAAGGTTTTTAAAGCAGGGAATTATGGTCTGGGTTTTTCTCGTCCCTCGTGTCGCTGTGACATAGTTTGCAAGATTGTAAAGAGACATCATAGCCCTACAGGGTCAGTGAGGCAGAATGAGCCCATCACCTGAGTCACATCAGAAAAAGATTGACAAAGGTTCCTTCCAACTAGAAATGTCTGATAATAGAGAATAAAAGATTGCATTCAGTTTGCGGAGTAAGTGGAGATTCCTAAGACTCTACATGTGCCTTTAGGATTCATTCCTATTAGGTGTCCTCTCCATTTGCCGCCTGTAACATGATATCAGCAGGGAATTAATCCAGAACACCAGTCCCATTATTTACCGATTTCCCAATATCTACTATAACCACTAATACTATGGACTTGTAAATCTCCACATTTACGATCTCCCAAGAGATTAGTCATGGTAGATAAATAATCAATCTGGTTTAGGATCTAACATATTTAGAGAATAACATACCCTACATAAATGTTACTTCCATATATGTATGTGATAAAACTTTGAGGAAATTCCATGGCTTCAACATAACCTTCCAAGTGATCATACATTCCCGAGAAGCTTATTCCCTCCAGACTCATATCTGTCTCTGATAAGATATTGCTCATTCATTACAGATTGATAGTAGAAACCTACATTTACAGTATAAAGTAGGAAAAGCAGTGGTCACTCACCTCAGAGCCTGCTGTAGGGAGGAACAGATGAGCACAACACTGGCACTGAGGGTTTGGATGCTCTGGGCATGTGGAGCAGGGACTTGCTGGTGACAATAGATTCAGGCAGTGTGAGAATTGACTGCTGATGCCAAAGGTCTGTCACTGCCCAGATTACAATTTGGTATTGGGGCATTGACTTTCAGAACGTATCCCATCATGCCCCTGGGCAGCATCACATTTAGAGAGAGTATAAAAAAGCAAGAGGGAGAATTTTGAAGGAAACCTCCATAACCCCCAAACTGGGTACACTATCATAGCCTTGACATCATCACCTAAAGTGGCCATTGCTTGGGCCTGTAAGAAAACAAGATTAGTTACATTTGAATTTTAGTGAAAATATTATGAAACACTTTTCAGATTTTTGGGCACTTCCATATTACACCTGCAGGAGCATTTCTGACATTTAATTCTAAATCCATAGACAATTAAGGGGTTTTCTGAGTAAGGTCATAAAATATCTAAGGATTCTGCTCTTAACTGATATCAACCTTGAGCAAATATTCCTCAAGCAGCCCGGGTTCTGAAATGTACAACGGGTTGCACACTGGGATAGATGGCAGTTGCCATCTTTAAAGTCTTGATAGAGAGTGCACAGGATAGAGCACACGTTTATTCTAAATAAAGGTATTTAGAAAAAAATGTAAATATGTCTTATTAATTTTATTACATTTCTCAGAAAACCCCTTTTATATAAGTTGCTCACCTCTTTTGCAGCTATAACAGTTTCCACTCTTCTTGGAAGACTTTTATCCTGGGCTATTTTATTTCTTTCTCATGATGCTAAGAACTAACAGGTAGCAGGGAGCTGGCTGTCAATCAGTATGATTTCGTCAGTCACGCCCTGTCAATGCAGCGGAGCTGAAGCACCTGCTCTGTCAATGTGACATTACCAGAAATCACAGATTCACTGGTATGCCGAGCGAGCAAAATCAGCATGCCTGGCAGAACTACTTCGTTCCACTTTTAAAGATACCATTCACTGACAATCATAAAGTATTTAGAAGGGAAGAAATTTCATGAACTGAATCGTTACCTCAGTCATGTCCTTTTACAGGACCATGCTGTTATTGGTGAGCTCTTTAAACAGAATCTGTTACCAGGTTGTTGCTACATCATCTGAGAGTAGCATTTCTTAGACTAGGTTCACACTGCGGGTTTTCTGCTGTCAGGTCCTGTCTGGTGTTTTGCAGGATACACTGGACAGAACCTGACAGCCCAGGACAAGCAGAATCGGAGGGCAACCTGCTTTTTGCCGGATTCATTTGTGAGCGGTTTTGTGAGTGCTGAAATTTCAGCCCTGGAGCTCTCCAGGTGCTGAAATTTCAGCTGGGCAGCTGTCCAGGTGCTGAAATTCTGCAGCGACTGCTTTTAGCAGCCGCCACTGTATCAGCACCCGGCGTCCGGCAGCCGGTCTGATTTTCTGTCAGATCCTGCGCGATGCAGCGCCTATAGACCCCCATGTTAGGGTGCGCCAGAGCGTGCTGGATTCGGGAGGATCCGATTTTGTCCGATTTTTGCATTGGACACAAAAAATGACGCAGACTACGGTTTTGTGTCCGATGCAAAAATTGGACAAAACTGGATCCTGCCGGAATAGCAGCAAACCGGACGCCAAAATGGCACAATCCGGTGCCATAGGGATACATGGGGAGCAAAATCGGATCTGCGGCTGTCCAGTTCACACCGGACAACCCCGCAGCCAACAAACCGTGGTGTGAAACCGGCCTTAGTATGCATTTGGAGGTAGTGATTGCCTTCACAGTTGGCTGTGCACTGCTCTCATTAGTCTCTGGGTATGTACCCATGACATCTATCAGACATGTGCAAGCCTGGCAAGTTTTTCAGGAGGAAGATGCTTCAGGACATGACAGCACTTTTGTCCGGAAGTGTGTTTTTTGGCGTCTTTTTGATAATTATTTGAGACATCTTAGGCCACCAGGTTTTTATTTACTTGTATTCAATAAACTAGTGAGCAGCCTTCAAATTGGAAGACAACTGAAGAATGGATAGGTCACTTGTTTTTACTTCTATGCCTTTAAGTATATCTGAAGCAGTTAGGCTGTGTGCACAGGATCAGGGTTCGCAGCATTATGGACGAAGTGTGTTTCCACTTCGTCCATGCTGCATTGAGCAGTTCAAGCACAGTGGATGGGATTTGTAGAAATACACCTTCCGCAGCATTATTTCAGCTGCAGTGCAGATTGCCATGCTTTCTCTTCTCCACAGCATGTTAATTTATTGCTTTTGAGTCTCATGCGATCTCGGCGGGTGAATAGAGGAAAAAGCCTCTTGAAGGCACAGGGCAGCTGTGTTCACCCGCAGCTTCCCTCAGGTGCAGAGACACTGCATCCAGGACGCAGTGCCTCCGGATTGTCTACACATCCACTTAAAAGAAGCTGAAAATCTGAACATGCACAGCAAGTCATTATCACACTATAGTGCATATGTTCATTTTGTGTAATGTGTATTTAGTGCTTTTTTTTGGGTGGGTATGTGTGACTATGGGTATGTAACAATGAGTATGTACAGAGTTTTGTAGTGGTAGTAAAAAATGAATTTTGCTAGTGGAAATTGCTTCAAGAAAATCCTTCTTTGGCTATGTGTACATGGCATCCTTTAAATGCCGCTTTTTCCTGAAGCAGCTTCACTGGGTTCTTTTACTCTGTACTGTGAATGAGCTTGTCACATTCTTTGAGAAACCCTGAAGCAGGTACATGTGCACAGCAGAGTCATTATGACATTGCTGTGCACTATGTTCATTTTATGTGGCGTTTTTGCACATAGCCTTTGAGAGTTTTTTAAGATCTCTGCAGTTTTTTTCCTGCTCATTTTTTGCAGCCCTTGGATTGGACTGTGCTCACTTTGGAGCGTTTTCTATCAAGACACATTTCAAAGAAGTGATCTGCACTCTTTTCTTCCTCAGGGCATTTACAAAACCTAAAGGATAAGAAAAATGCTCAAAAGACTGAACACGCATACAGCAAGTCTTTTTTTAATAGAAATTAATAAGAAGAATGTTTTTTGAGCAATTTTTGAAGTTCATTCTTTGAGTGGCTTCTGCTGGGAAGCCAGCAACTATTTACCATATATGTTAAGACCCCGTCACACCAGGCGACGGGGCTGGGGATGTCGGCGGCGACTGGTGGGTGCGCACACGTTTTTGGCGACCTGCCAGCGTCGCCGTCCCCCGTTTACACGGGGCGACATCACCAGCCCCGTGCCGGCGATCTGTCAGGCGGCATCGCCGCCGGGGTGTCTGGAAACCCCAGCGGCGATGCAGGACAATGGGAGCCTATGGCTCCCATCGCCTGACACGTCGCCGGCGCTCGTTTACATGGGGTGATGTGTACACATCGCCCCATGATGGTCGCCTGGTTTCAGAGCACTGCTCTGAAACCAGGCGACCGGCCTGCAACGGCGACATCGCCCCTTTACATGGGGCGACGATGCCGGTGATAGGCCACGCCCCCATGTCACCTCTGCAATGGGCGGCGATATTGCCCGTGTGATGGGGGCTTAAAAGTATTGAGTGAAAGCTGCCAACAAGAATGAGGGCAAAGGGGGCGTGTCCAGCTGCTGATGGCGCTGGACGCATACTAGCCTGGGATCGCTGAACGGCAGTATACCGGCTCTCCTGGACCTCTCGCACCTTCATACCGGCGTGTGAACCCGCCTGGACTCCTCATCATGCCCCGGGCTGCCTCCCGCAAGCGGCAAACGGAAAATAAGGTGACCGATTACTTTGACCTGGGCAAGCTGCGCGCCTCTCCAGCTAAAATGGCGCCAGCTCTGGAGCACCCACCCCCTCCCTCCCAGGCTGGGCAGTGTTCCCCACGCTGTCTAGAAAAGCAGGGAGATTATTGTGATGACCGTGCCCCGGTCACACAGGGAACCCTGAAAGCTCTCCTTGCTGCCCAGAGACATTCTATAATAGAGGATATGAGGGACCTCATAGGAGCTATCAGGGAGGACCTAGGGGCGCTCAATGAGAGAACCTCACAATTAGAGGGAAAGATGGCAGAGTTCGCCTCAGCCCACAACAACTTAGCAGATAGCCATGCTGAGTTGGATAAAGAAATGGGGTCGGTGTCCTCCACATTGTGTCACATGGAGGATCAGATTAGGAAAAATAATATGAAATTACGTGACATCACAGAGTCGGGAGAAGATACAGAGGTGCTGCAGGTGGCCAGCGCTTTTCTTCAAGCAGCTCTCCCAGAGATCCCACCTGAACATTTGACTATTGAAAAAGCATTTAGGATCCCCAAGCCAGCAACACTTCCACCTGAAATCCCGAGAGACATTCTAGTATCCCTGCTGAGATCAGGGATCCGGGATCAACTACTAAGACGAATGAGAAACGACCCCCCTCTTCCTGAGCCTTTTTCGGGGGTTCAGGTTTACCCTGACCTTTTCCCGGGAACACTGTCTCGAAGACGTGACTTTGCCTCTGGATGTAAGACCCTCAGGGATAATGGCATAATGTATAGATGGGGATCCCCGGTGGCATTAAACTTTAAGTACAAAGGAAAGAGACAGTCGTTTTCCTCCCCTACTTTCTTGAGGAAAACACTTAAAACATGGGGTCTGACCTCACCGAACAACCGTCCATCCCCTCGGGGGGATACCGAACGGGACAAAAGAGAATGCTCCAGTGCGAAAGAGGCCCCATGAGTGCATAGACTTGAAGTTGATTAGGTCCTAGGAGAATGGCTTCCGTTTTTTCTTGTTGAGCTCCTGGGGATTGCATGAAGGACTTCCGACGGGGGGCTTCCCGGGTTTGGACACTTGCTTCCCTTGGAAGAGACCTGTTGTTGTGTGCCTGGGCATACCCCAGGAGTGAGGGGGACTTTCCCCCTCACCCCCCCCCTAGCAGGCCCATCAAGTTTGGGCATTTTTTGAAGCTTACATAAGTGTTAATATTCTGTAAGATTTACATGTTCCCCTCCTGAATCCCTCCCTATTGGTCTCACCCTCCCCCTCTCCTTCCCCCCCAGTCCTTTCCATCCCCCCATAGGACCAGAGGGGATCCCTCCCCTTCCACGGGAACAAAGCATCGTACCTCCCGCTTCTTCCTACTAGACCCCCTTTGCTTACTAAGCTATCTCTCCCCTCTCTGTATTCTCTCCCCCCCCTTGTCCCCCTCGTGAACACGTGGTGAGAGACGACCACGAAAGAGCTGGTCCAGCAGACGCAGAGTTTCTAACATGAAGTTCAAAATATTATCGCTCAATGTTAAAGGTCTTAACTCCCCAGCTAAAAGATCTTTTCTGTGGAGAGAGGCAAAAACTTCGGCTGCAGATATTATCTGCATTCAGGAAACGCGTCTGGTTGAGAGTGACAACCACAGACTACACAGTGTTTCGTTTCCCTACATTTACCATTCCAACCACACGGTGAAAAAGGCAGGGGTAAGCATCCTTGTAAAAGGAACAGTACAATTCCAAGTGATAGACAGTATCGCAGACCCAGCAGGGAGATATTTGATTCTAAAATGTGAGATAGCGGGAGACACATTTACCCTGGCAAATATTTATGCCCCTAATTCAGGGCAAATTAAATTTGTGAGAGCCATTTTGGGAAAATTAAGGGACTTGACAGTTGGCAAATTGATCATTTGTGGGGACTTTAACTTGGTGATGGAGAGCCGCCTGGACTCCTCCTCATCGGCATTGCGGATGAGGGGGACCCTAGGACCCCTGGTCCGGGAGTTCCACCTCCATGATGTCTGGAGATACCAACATGCTGAGGAGAGGGACTACTCCTTCTTCTCACATGTTCACAAATCTTACTCCAGAATCGACCTCTTCCTAGTGAATGACGCCGCCTTGGAGGTCTGTAGGGCTCCACAGGTAGGCGTTATCACAAGGTCAGACCATGCTCCGGTGTCACTGGAGCTTGTCCTGGGAGGTGGGGGTGGTCTTTCCCGGCACTGGAGACTGAATGTAGACCTCCTAGCTGACCCACAGACTGTTGAGATGGAAGTTAAGCTGAGTGATTATTTTGCCATAAATGACAATGGGGGAGTCCCGGATGACACGCTGTGGTACGTCCATAAAGCGGTTCTCCGGGGCCTTCTACTACAAAAAGCCGCCCAATGGAAACGTAAAAGGGAAAGGCTGAGACTGGAGTGGACGGACAAGATTCAACATTTAGAATCTCTAAATAAAAAATGCCCCTCCGCTTCTCTCCTAGCCAAAATACTGGACCTTCGAACCAAACTGAGAGCCCTGTTTCTACAACAGTATGAAAAATCCCTACGGAAACTAAAAACTAAATACTACGCAGCGGGGGATAGGGCGGGGAGACTACTGGCACGACGTCTCAAAAAGAGGGAAGCTAAAACTATGATTACGTGCATGAGAGGAGAGGATGGGAGAGTGATACGGGACCCTTCTGGGATGGCGGAGGTGTTCGCACTATTTTACGAAAAATTATATAATCTGAAGAAAGATGTAGAAACCCCTCAGCCAACTTTACCAGCGATCAGGGATTTTCTGCGGGGACTGGAACTTCCAACTCTCCGAGCAGAAACACTTAATGCTTTGAACGAGCCATTTTCCCTCTTAAAAATTGATAAAGTGACTTCCTCGCTAAAAACTAATTCTGCACCGGGCCCGGATGGGTTCGCAAATGAATATTACAAGACTTTCCGTCCGGTCCTCACACCATACCTAAAACGACTTTTCTCGGTTTGGCAGACCGATGGTTCAGTGCCGTGCCACGCCTTAGAAGCCACAATCACTACCATCCCCAAACCAGGGAAAGCAGCGGACCGGCCGGAAAACTACCGCCCAATATCCTTATTAAACACGGATTTGAAAATTTACTCGAAGCTGTTGGCGGTCAGGCTGGCTGCGGTGATCCCTGCCCTGGTTCACCCGGATCAAGTGGGATTCGTGCAATACAGACAGGCTAGAGATGGAACCCGTAGGATGCTAGACTTGGTGGAGGTGGGAGAGAGGGGGGGGCCCCATGTGTGTTCCTGTCCTTGGAAGCCGAGAAGGCCTTCGATAGGATACACTGGGGCTACCTCAGGGAGGTCCTCTGCTCTTTTGGATTGTCGGGCCCCATCCTGTCGGCAATCCTAGCCCTATATTCTCACCCGTGCGCTAGAGTGTCCTCTGCTGGTTATTTGTCCCGGGTGTTTCCGATAACAAACGGGACCAGACAGGGATGCCCTCTCTCCCCTCTGGTATTTGCCCTGTTGATGGAGCCATTGGCAACCCTTCTCAGGGCAGACCCTTCGGTCTCAGGAATACAGGTGGGGGACAGAATGCACGTGGTGGGACTATACGCTGATGATGTGGTAATCTCAGTCAAAGACCCTGCCTCCTTACTTCCCGGGATTATGAGGTCTCTTGATAGTTTTGCACGGGTATCCTACTACAAATTAAACCCGAGTAAGTCAATGATCTTTCCAATTAATGTGTCTGTGGGGCTGGCGGAGAGCCTGGCAAGACGTTTCCCCTTTAGATGGTGCCCGGAGGGCATTCCTTATCTTTGTCCCACGGCAGAGGTAGCTTCCCAAAATGTCTCAAGATTGTTGGGGGACATTCGGGGGGCACTTGAGTCCGCTCCCATCACATCTATGTCTTGGGTGGCTAGAGTTCAGGCAGTGCGAATGCTATGGCTTCCGAAGGTCATTTACTTATTCAGATGTTTGCCAATCTGCTATCCGGCCAGGGAGGTGTCCCGTATACAGTCAATCATCAACAGGTTCATCTGGGCTCACAAACCTAACAGAGTTCAGAGGAAAGTTATGTGTCTCCGGCTTGCCGGCAGGGGAATGGGAGTCCCTGATGTTGCCATGTATCTCAGAGCAGTAATTCTAGAATCGGCAAGGGACTGGTGGAGGGGTGGGGAGAGTACTGGTTGGTGCCAAATAGAATCTCGGGAGTCACCTGGGGGTTCTCTGAGGCACCTTCTAGTGGCGGAGTCTATGGGAGAAGTGGATAGGGACGGCCTCCTGCTGACAGCGTGGGCTCTCCTTGGAGAATGGGAGAGTCTTGCAAACAGTTGGGCCAAAGTGCCGGTTGCTGAAATCCCCCTAGCTGCATTGCGGCTATATATCCCCTCCTTGAACCTTGTCCGCTGGAGGGAACATGGCATAGAGATTTTGAGTGACCTCTTGAGTCACGGCGGTCTAGTGTCCTTCTCAGAGTTTGTGGGAAAATACCCGACTCTAGAACACACTTTTCTACAATTTCATCAGGTGGTCCATTTCCTCCGATCGAAATTTTGTCGACATGATCTGGGACCTCCGGGGCTGTCCCCTCTTCTACACTTTATTACTGCAGTATCTTACAAACCCAAAGGATTGACTATTCTTTATATGGGATTGGTGGAAGATAACCCGTCATCTAAAGTCACATACATGAACAAATGGGAGGTAGACCTGAACTTCTCAGCCGCTCTGTAGGATTGGGAGGGTGCGGTTCAGTGTACGATGAGAGCCACTAGATGCATTAATCATGTGGAACTCTTAAAAAAGATTCAATTGAGATGGTACACCCCTCCCTCCAGACTAGCGAAATTCGGTCGGGGTTCCTCACCCTTGTGTTGGAGACAGTGCGGGAAAAAAGGTGACATAGCACATATGTGGTGGAACTGTCCCAGACTTATTCCATACAGGCATAGCGTGTCAGGACTACTGGAATCCCTCACGAGCATCAAAAGCCCCTTGACACCGCAATTAGCGGTCCTGCATATAGGAATCGAGGACTTCTCCCCTGTGTTACGTCACCTTCTCACTTATGTACTGACTGCAGCAAGAATCTGTATAGCGGTAAAATAGAAACATGACTCCCCTCCAACCTTGGGAGATCTAGTGGTTAGGTTGAACACCATATTTTGTCATGAATACTACCTTGCATTGGATTGTGGGTCCAGACGTTACATGGCGCACGCCTGGGATTTATGGATGGCCCATCCGTTGGCCCTCCAGATCCCCTTATGAGAGCTTGGTCGTGTTTGGGCCTGGAGTGAAGCTCCTGTGGTCGGCTTTCCACGTGCGCGCTTCCAACCCCCCCCCTTTTGGCTCCTATTCTGCTTCCTCTGGTTAACACCCTCTTACTCTCTCTCACTTTCTTCAAGTGACCCCCTACCTTTTCTCCATCCCGTCCAATTCCCCCTGGTCCTCCCCTTATACAATCCCCCACTCTCTATCACCCCTCCATTTTTACCTCCTTCCCCCCCTCCCCTTTATTTGGAGTCCCGTCTGGAGGATTGGGAACCTCAACGGGTTGGCAACCTTTCTAGACGGGCTTTACCTTAAGTTTGATTCTAGTCTGTTATTACCTTTAGGAGTGATTGGAATGCAGTAATTATAGATAGATGGTCTAGTCTTGTTTACCCCTCATTTCTTGTCTACCATTTACTCAAATAGGTTTTGTATTGTATAGTTTAAAATCTTAATAAAAAACTATTGAAGAGAAGAATGAGGGTAAAAGGGCAAAGCTACAAGTAAAGCCGCCTCAGGAAAACATGAACAGTTGCTTTGCCTGGGAACACTTGGTGGTCTAAATGACACCATGTGCACAAACTCTTAGGCCCCATTCACACACTGATTTTTTTTAGCTGCAAATTTTTAAGCACAAGCTCATCACAAACCAGGAGTGGGTGATGAAACATATAAGTGGAGCACTTGTTTCTATTAGACCTTTCCTCTGAGTGTACCATTCCCGGTTTTGATTGTTCCACTCCTGGCTTTTTTTGAGCTTGTGCGTAAAAATACGCAGCAAAAAAAGAAGTGTGTGAATGGGGCCTTAAGCTTTTTTTAATTAGTACTTAATCCTAACCGGTGCTTTAAAATTGTCCGATGGAGCAACCTCTGCATTGTGTGGTGATTGGTGGCTCAGACCCAGTATTGGGGCACTTCATGGGTATACAGCTGATGATTCAGATCCCTTAAGACATTCATCCTGAGTGTCATCTCCATCCCAACTGAGGAGGGTGATTCCTCAGCTCAACTCCCTTTTGGCCTATATTTTTGTCAAACAACTTCAAATGTTCCCCTTCACAACTAGCTGGCCGTTGTTGGCAGTGGTAAGGCATATTACTCGGCCATCCTCAGGAACTACCAACTGGCTAAAATAGTGCTCAAACACCTTGAGAGGCATAATGGTGCAATCTGATCTTGTGTTTACCAGGCACTTCACCTTTTGCCCCTTCCAGCACAGGGCTACAGGAGTAGAGATCGTGCCGAGGGCTAACTGCTGATTGCCCCCTCACAGCATTAGCTGTGAGTTTAACGCTGATGAAGGATCCTCCAGAGATGTACTGTTTGCAGCAAATAACTATATGGCTCCGGTATCCACACCTCCAGCATATAATCTTACTGTAGTACTGGGAATCCAGTGCAGCACCTCCACCAGCCTCTGCTGGCCACATGGAAGGCAGGGCAGTGGGTGCTGTGGTTGAGCCCTTTGATGGAGTGGTAAATTCCCACCCCTAATCTTGGACACCTCCATCTATAGTTCTTTCAATTAGGGCACCATTTGTTTAGGTTCCCCTCAGCTGTGCACTACCCACCTTCCTTTGGACTCCTCCTCTCTTTTTGTGGCAGCCCGATACGACAACCAGAATGTCAGATCAGGTGCGACCGGAGCCATCTCATGCAACTTATCACAGAGAAATCTATTTTACAGCCTGGCGATGAACTGGTCCCCGAAGAAGCAATTTATCTCTCAGAATGCCCCCAAGGCCTCCAGGTTTAAGCACCACACCTCATTCAGTGTCTCCTGTAGGGCGTTAGGGTACCTTTACACGCAGCATCTTTTCTAGAAATTTCACTGGCAACTTACTGGTTGCAGTGAAATCATGGATACATTGTTCTATTTTGTGGCTGTGTACAAATGGAACAATGTCTCCATGAGTTCACTGCAACTAGTAAGTTGCCAGTGAAATTCCTAGAAAAGTTGCCACGTGTAAAGGTACCTTTAGGGTACTGCATTTTAGACTTATATTACCTCTGCGGGGGAATTAAAGAAAGGGGCATGGAGTTGCACCACTCTAGCACAACTTCCAAGATTCCCTTGCAACAACACCATAATCTTCTTTGCTTCTTTTGGACTCTGGTCACACCATTACCATCCACTTAGTGTTTCCCTCCAAAGCATTCAATGCTAACTCTGTCCGCAACTCTGGGGCTAAGTTGCACATTCTTAAAGCACTCCTCACCCTCTCAGTCAAGTCTTGTCAAGTTATGCCTCATCAGTCATACTTGAGCAAATGCTGAATAGTTGTCTCCACCGACATATACAATCCTGAAGTCGACGAAGCAACTGGGAGGTCCACTGCCAGTAATGGCACAACCGGCACTGAGGGATTGTTTCTCTCTCCATCCCTGTCCATGACAAACACTGAATCCTGCTTACTAGGCCAAACTGTGAGAACGGAGGAGTTTGTAAAGAATTTAGCGAGTCACAAATGGAAACGGAGCCAGAAATCAACAAGTTAAACAAATCGTTTACTCAAATAGTAATGAGGAAAGAATATGGCTTTATTTGTAAGAACACGCTCCGTTTTTGACCACAAGAAAATATTTACATATGCCCAGTGCAAAGGACCAGGATCAAATTTCTGACTCCTTCATGGTGTCTTGAACTGCTGGAACAATTTGCCTACCAGACGTAAAATCTGAAAAAGGAGATATCACATCAATACCAGATCAATGTAAACTCAATGGGTGCGCAGTGGAATGAGCCCTTGGACTATCACGATGATTCACTAAGTTATCACGATACCTATATTCACAATAAATCTATACACATACAGTCATGGCCAAAAGTATTGACACTCCTGCAATTCTGTCAGATAATACTCAGTTTCTTCCTGAAAATGATTGCAATCACAAATTCTTTGGTATTATTATCTTCATTTAATTTGTCTTCAATGAAAAAACACAAAAGAGAATGAAGCAAAAAGCAAAACATTGATCATTTCACACAAAACTCCAAAAATGGGCCGGACAAAAGTATTGGCACCCTCAGCCTAATACTTGGTTGCACAACCTTTAGCCAAAATAACTGCGATTAACCTCTTCCGGAAACCATCAATGAGTTTCTTACAATGCTCTGCTGGAATTTTAGACCATTCTTCTTTGGCAAACTGCTCCAGGTCCCTGATATTTGAAGGGTGCCTTCTCCAAACTGCCATTTTTAGATCTCTCCACAGGTGTTCTATGGGATTCAGCTCTGGACTCATTGCTGGCCACCTTAGAAGTCTCCAGTGCTTTCTCTGAAACCATTTTCTAGTGCTTTTTGAAGTGTGTTTTGGGTCATTGTCCTGCTGGAAGACCCATGGCCTCTGAGGGAGACCCAGCTTTCTCACACTGGGCCCTACATTATGCTGCAAAATTTGTTGGTAGTCTTCAGACTTCATAATGCCATGCACACGGTCAAGTAGTCCAGTGCCAGAGCCAGCAAAGCAACTCCAAAACATCAGAGAACCTCCGCCATGTTTGACTGTAGGGACCGTGTTCTTTTCTTTGAATGCCTCTTTTTTTCTCCTGTAAACTCTATGTTGATGCCTTTGCCCAAAAAGCTCTACTTTTGTCTCATCTGACCAGAGAACATTCTTCCAAAACATTTTAGGCTTTCTCAGGTAAGTTTTGGCAAACTGCAGCCTGGCTTTTTTATGTCTCGGGGTAAGAAGTGGGGTCTTCCTGGGTATCCTACCATACAGTCCCTTTTCATTCAGACGCCGACAGATAGTACGGGCTGACACTGTTTACCCTCGGACTGCAGGGCAGCTTGAACTTGTTTGAATGTTAGTCAAGATTCTTTATCCACCATCCACACAATATTGCGTTGAAATCTCTCGTCAATTTTTCTTTTCTGTCCACATCTATGGAGGTTAGCCACAGTGCCATGGGCTTTAAACTTCTTGATGACACTTCGCACGGTAGACACAGGAACATTCAGGTCTTTGGAGATGGACTTGTAGCCTTGAGATTGCTCATGCTTCCTCACAATTTGGTTTCTCAAGTCCTCAGACAGTTCTTTGGTCTTCTTTCTTTTCTCCATGCTCAATGTGGTACACACAAGGACACAGGACAGAGGTTGAGTCAACTTTAATCCATGTCAACTGGTTGCAAGTGTGATTTAGTTATTGCCAACACCTGTTAGGTGCCACAGGTAAGTTACAGGTGCTGTTAATTACGCAAATTAGAGAAGCATCACATGATTTTTCTAAGGGTGCCAATACTTTTGTCCACTCCCTTTTTTTATGTTTGGTGTAAAATTGTATCCAATTTGGCTTTAGGACAATTCTTTTTGTGTTTTTTCATTGAAGACAAATTAAATGAAGATAATAATACCAAAGAATTTGTGATTGCAATCATTTTCAGGAAGAAACTGAGTATTATCTGACAGAATTGCAGGGGTGTCAATACTTTTGGCGATGACTGTATATACACCCTAGTAGGAGGGATACACGTGTATCTTTCTTAGTCCAACACAGGCCTGAGATATTGGCTACAGCCTTAGCCAACGTTTGGCACCAAAACAATGTCTGCCCTTTACCCTCCCTCTGGTAGCACATTAACTGCTTCTTTTCGAGGGAGGCTACTTCTTAGTCCAAAGAACTACCACACAGGCCTTATCAGCCCTGCTAGTGCCAACCAATGGAACAATAGTCTACTACCACAAGTCCACACGCCCCTGACTGTCTCACCTCTCTGCCCTTCATGTGTCCGGGCAGAGCCTTTTATCTGGGCTGTGTAGGAGTCCCTCTGGTGACTAGGGGAGGTTACTGCAGGTTACATCCTCTGTATACTCTCACACAATTGTATTTGAGTCTATTGTGAGAAAAGTACAATACAAACGTTTCTTGTTGTCCGTTGTGTCTTTTCTAGAAATTCAATGTTTCAGCATATTGAAGTAATGACTCAGAACTTAAAGCAAATACCCACTGATCACACTTTTTGTATTACAAGAATACATGTCTGACCAGGTTCAGGTCATTCCACTTCCATCAGTTTCAAAAGACCCCAAGATGTCATTCCCACGGCACAGTTTAGGTTCAGCTTATGAACACATGTTCATGTGCAAAAATTAGGACTGGAAAGAAAACACTGGAAAGGAATACATTTTTACTTTATAATTCTTCTACCTTTTGGCTTATTTAAATGGGCATTTTTGGTTCAAAATATGATATTACCATTGGATAGACTCCCATAAACATTAGACTAACATCGGTCTAATGCCAATATTGACTGGTCAGTCCACAGTCTAATGTGTATAGGGGCCTCACCAACTGTTGTTTAGTAAGAACTGTTGGTCTCCATGTCAGTTTCCACTGCGGTGCAGTCCTGACCTGCCATGTGCTCTGCGGTATAACCTGCCCCACACAAGGCCAAAATCTCAGCCAGGACCACTTTTTTCTTGTAGTATGTCAGAGCATCCAGAATCGCCAGCTACTACTGCCTCACTCCACCCTATACCACCACCAAGGGGTCTTGCAGCGGCTCCCTCATAGAAAACACAAGAGTGAGAGTATAGTGGAATCGAGAGAGATAGCTGCTAGTGCAACGATCATCTGAAGCATTGTTTCAGCTGAAAACCATCTAAAGTGCACAGGGGGCCTTTGGCACACATTGTACGATAGTGCTGGTATTATTATTAATTGGCCTTCAGCTCGATCTCGATCCATGGTGTCTTGATAGATGAACGCTCTTTAGGAAGATCGATCTTGCTTGAGCCTAGATAGGTCCACCAGGTTCTTCTCCACCATTTTCTTGACAGCATCAAGCCATTCGGTTGCTAGTCTTCCTTTCCGCCTTGTACCTTCTATTCTACTGACTATAATGTCCTTCTCTATTGATTTTTCTGTTTGTATGATGTGTCCAAAGTAGGCAAGTCGTAGCTTGGTGATCCTTGCTTCAAGGGACATTTCTGGCTTCATTTGTTCCAAAATGGATTTATTTGTTCTTCTTGCCATCCATAGTATTGATAACATACTTCTCCAGCACTGCCTGTACCACCTGCCATGCCAGAAAGGCAACGGGAGATTAGGGAGATAAAAAAGTGGCTCAGGAATTGGTGTACGAAGGAGGGGTTTGGATTCCTGAAGAACTGGGCTGACTTCTCTGTTGGCTATAGGTTCTATGCTATGGACGGGCTGCACCTCAATGGGAAGGATGCAGCTTTGCTGGGGGAGAAAATGGCTAGAAGGTTGGAGGAGTGTTTAACTAGGGATTGGGGGGGAGGGTATTCATTGTACAGGAGGGGAAGATAGTGTAAATAGTCACCTGGGCACAAGTAATAAAATTGTGGGTGACATGGAGGGTGGGGTTAAAACAGTCAATATGGTAAGAAAGAATAGAGGTAAAGAGAAATACATAAAGTGCATGTACACTAATGCCAGGAGTCTCACCAACAAAATGGAGGAATTAGAATTAATTTTGTTGGAAATCAATTATGACATGTCGGAGACTTGGCTGGATGAGAGCCATGACTGGGCTGTTAATTTACAGGGCTATAGTCTGCTCAGAAATGACCGTACAAATAAGCGAGGGGGAGGTGTCTGTTTATATGTAAAATCATCCTTAAAACCCATCCTGCGTGATAATATAGGTGAATCTAATGAAGGGGAGGGGGGAAAAATAATAAATTACTAATAGGGGTTTGTTATAAGTCTCCAAAAATAATGGAAGTGGAGGAGAATATCCTCATAAAGCAAATAGATGAAGTAACGACTCAAGGAGAGGCCATTTTTACAGGGGACTTCAAGTACTTTGACATACATTGGGGAACAGAATCCTGCAGTTCCAGAAAAGTTAATAGGTTTTTCACAACTACTTCAGGACTCTACAAGAAATGTGGGCACTGCTGGACCTAATATTAACCAACAGGCCGGACCACATATTCAATATACAGGTTGGGGTAATTTGGGTAATAGTGATCACAAAATAATACGTTTTTAGGTATCCTTTAATAAGATTTGTAGTAGAAGGGCTACAAGGACACTAAACTTCAGGAAGGCAAATTTCCAACGGTTGAGAATTGATCTTAGTGCAATAAACTGGGGCGATGTCCTGAGACATAAAAGTACACAAAGCAAATGGGAGACGTTTATTAGCATCCTGAATAGGACCTGTGCACAATATATACCCTATGGGAATAAACATGCTAGAAATAGGAGGAAACCACTATGGCTAATTAGAGCTGTAAGGGGTGCAACAAGTGACAAAAAGAAAGCATTTAGGGAATTAAAGCAAGTAGGTGGTGATGAGGCATTGAATAAATACAGATAATTAAATAAATTCTGTAAAAAGCAAATCAAGGTAGCAAAGACTGAGACAGAGACTCATTGCCAGAGAAAGTAAATATGATCCCAAAATATTCTTTAGCTACATAAATAGTAAGAAACTAAAAAATGATTGTGTAGGCCCCCTTAAAAATAGTCAGGGTGAAATGGTGGATGAGGATAAGGAAAAAGCCAATATGCTCTAAATTACTTTTTTTTACACAAGAAGATCCCATGACAGACAACATGATCAGTGATAACAAAAATTCTCTATTACATGTAACTTACTTAACCCAGCAGGAAGTACGGCACCGCCTAAAAATCACTAAAGTTGACAAATCACCAGGTCCGGATGGGATTCACCCCCGAGTACTGCAAGAATTAAGTACCGTCATATATAGACCATTATTTTTATTTCTTTAAAAACTCCATAATAACAGGGTCTGTACCACAGGACAGGCATATAGCAAATGTGGTGCCAATATTCAAAAAGGGGACAAAAACTGAATTTGGAAATTATAGGCCAGTAAGATTAACCTCTATTGTTGGTAAAATCCTAGAGAGTTTTCTAAGAGATGCTATAATAGAGTATCTGAAGAAGCATCACCCAATATCAACATGGGTTTTCGAGGGACCGTTCCTGTCAAACTAACCTGATAAGCTTCTATGAAGAGCTAAGTTCTGGACTGGACCAAGGAAATGCAAAATATGTTTATATGGACATTTCAAAAGCTTTTGATACAGTACCACAAAAGAGGTTGATATATAAAACGAGAACAATGGGGATATCGGAAATATGTGTAAGTGGGTTAAGAAATGGCTTAGTGATGGGAAACAAAGGGTGGTTATTAATGGAACACACTCAGAATGGGTCACAGTTAACAGTGGGGTACCACAGGGGTCAGTATTGGGCCCACTTCTTTTTAACATATTTATTAATGACCTTGTAGGGGGCATACAGAGTAGAATCTCAATATTTGCAGATGACACTAAACTCTGCAGGGTAATCAATACAGAGGAAGACAAATTTATATCACAGGAGGATTTATGTAAACTAGAAGCTTGGGCTGATAAATGGCAAATGAGCTTTAATGGGGATACATGTAAGGTCATGCACTTGGGCAGAGGAAATAAAATGCATAATTATGTGCTTAATTGTAAAACACTGGGCAAAACTATCAGTGAAAAAGGCCTGGGTGTATGGGTGGACAACAAACTCACATTTAGTGGCCAGTGTCAGGCAGCTGCTGCAAAGACTAATAAAATTATGGGATTCATTAAAAGAGGCATAGATGCTCATGAGCAGAACATAAAGTTGCCTCTGTACAAGTCACTAGTGCGACCACACTTAGAATACTGTGTACAATTGTGGTCTCCGGTGTATAAGAAAGACATAGCTGAACTAGAGCGGGTCCAGAGAAGGGCGACCAAGGTTATTAGAGGACTGAGGGGTCTGCAATACCAAGACAGGTTATTAAACTTGGGGTTATTTAGTTTGAAAAAACAAAGGCTTAGGGGTGATCTTATAATAATGTATAAATATATGAGGGGACAGTACAGAGACCTTTTTAATGATCTTTTTACTCTTAGGCCTGAGACGGGGACAAGGTGGCTTCCTCTACGTCTGGAGGAAAGAAGGTTTAATCATAATTAGACATGGAATATTTACTGTAAGAGCAGCGAGACTATGGAACTCTCTGCCACATGATGTTATAATGAGTGAGTCACTACTAAAATTTAAGAAGGGACTAGATGCCTTTCTTGAAAACTATAATATTACCAGTTATATATACTAGATTCATTGATAGGGCGTTGATCCAGGGAAGTAGTCTGAATGACGTACGTGGAGTTGTCGAGTCCCAGGCCCGGGGGGTACTTGGGTATCAGGCTCAGAGGGGTTCATGGGGATGTCACGGGTGGCGATGCCTGAGCCCGTGGCCTGGGTGACACTTCAAAGAGGGGTTATGTACAAGGGAAAAGAATTGCTGTCTCGTGACGCCACCTGTAGTACCTGGTGATGAGTCACCATCACCACCACAGTCCTCCGGAGGGCGATGGTATTGCAGCAAGGATGGCAAAGCTCCCTACCGGTGGAGCTGGGCCTCCGAGGCAGAGGTAAAGGGACAGCTTGGAGTGGGACTTGAGGCCAGGATAAGAAGCAGTGGGCAGTCTATATGGAGGCTTGGGACAGAGAGGAATACCGCACACACACTGAAGGAAGTTTCTTTTACCTTTTTACTGATGGTATTCACAAGTAAAGATGTCCAGAGCACTGTCGGGTGACCAGGTGGACAGTGAGTCTCCACAGCAAGTGGGTATAAGGCCTCCTCAGGTTCCCTGCTGTCGCTGAAGCCCTGTCTGTATACAACACGACTGGCCTCCTCACTTTCTCTGGTCCTCTCTCTCTCTCCTCCTGCGTGGTGCACGGGTTACCCTCTCTGATCACTGCTGTGTTATTCCACACTACGGTGTCTGGCTCCCTTTTGCTGGTTACGCAGGGGAACCGGGTGACTAAAGTAAAGTCTCCACAGTGTGCCGGGGTTCTCTAAAGTCCTAGAATGATCCTGCAGGTGCGGATCCCCAAAGTCTGGTAAGTCTTGGGCAAACTTCCACTAGTTTCTCTACTCCCTTGGTTAAGCTCCGTGCATTCTGTCCCCACTCCTAGGCTTGGCGAAACGGCAGAAGGGCCACTCCAGGTCAATGGTTCAGGCCTAACTGTGTCACCGAGCACCAGGACGTCTTCGCAGCTCTCCTACCGTCTGCACATTCTAACTCCTCCCCCAGCAGCAGTATTTATAGGGGAAGTCACCTAAAGTCAGTGAGGCTAGCTCCCCCTACTGTGCCGGGGTGAAAGGTGTTGCATGTAGTAGGTACCCTGCTGTGGAAACCCAGCTGTGCAGTAGGGAAGGCTGTGGCTACCTGCGTGAGTAGGGCGCCACAGAGTCAGGAAGGAATTTTCTTTCCCCAATGTGGAGCTTAGTGTTTGCCACATGGGTTTTTTTTTGCCTTCCTCTGCATCAACATGTTAGGCTATGGGTTGAACTAGATGGACTTAAGGTCTTACTTCAACCTTAAAAACTATGGTATTTTGTTAGTATGTTACATTTCAAAGGCGTTGATTCTTCTTCTGTCTTATTTCTTTATCATCAAATTTGCACTTCACTAAGGAAGTGGAGAAACTCCAGTCCCAGACCTTCTTTATCATCCATATTTCACTTCCATATGTTACTACAGAAAAGCCCAGACTGTGTACGAGTCGTGTCTTCATCACCAGTGAAATATTCCTTGATTTGAAGACCTTGTCCAGTGGATTTTCCCATAGCTTTTCTCCTATTGACTCCAGTGTCATCGCTGCATCTTGAGTGATCACTGATTGAGTACGTTGAGGTCCTTTACCACTTCTAGTTCACCGCCGTCCATCTCAAATGTATCCTTGTCATACCCGGCATTAGTCAACATCTTTGTGTTCTTTATATTGAGTAGCAGTCCCATGTTCAAGCTTTCCATGATACTCCATAATATAATAAAAATAATAATAAAGCTTTATTTATATAGCGCCAACATATTCCGCAGCGCTTTACAATGTAGGGTTAGAGTACAGAAAATATACAGTAAGTAATTACAGTAGAGAACAAATAAAGTACAATAATTGGATACAAAACAATAGGCATAGAATCAATGTGAAAAAAAAATACAATAAATAAAGCAAGAAATGAAGGTGACCCTGCTCAAAAGAGCTTACAATCTACAACGGGATAGGGGTTGCATAATACGTCCTTCATTCCATCTTCGCTTGTTGCTATCAGTGTTGTATCATCTGCGTATCTTAGATTGTTGATGATTCTTCCTATTTTGATTTTGCAGTGCTATACATATTAGGTTTTTTCTTTTTATAAAACTGTAGTATCAGGATTTACCACAAGATGGTGATGGTTGAATACCAAAGTGTAATACGGTATATATCAATTCACACGTTCTACCAACAGCAACAAATACCTTACAACCAACCTTACATGATATCAGTAATTCTCAGGCTGTTTACCATAGCGGACTCCTTACGATATGAAGAATCCCTACAACAGGTCAATGCCAGCGCTCGTTGTTGCTGTTTACCAGGGCACTTATACTTACGGAATCCAAGGAATCTTTGGTTTCTTTCAGCAATGTAGTACTATGTAAAGATATATAAGACCATTATGGTAATAGTCAATAGAGTTGAGTTACAGTAAGAAAGTTGCATCAAAAGAATGAAAGAAATGCGTACCCTAGGTGAAGGTATACCTTCCAGTGGAGGTTATTATGAGGGCAGGGAAAAGCTCCATTATCTACGTTGTTACACTCCTGTCCACCCTTGAAGATCAGTTCAGGTGAAGTTCAGGTGATTACACACTGGCAGATTTGTTGTAGAAAAGTCTGCAATTTGCTAATGAAAATGGATGGATAAATGAATACGATGTACTGAAATAATGAAAATCCATGCAAAAAAAGAAAACATACAGAAGATATACAATATATCAAAAGATATTATCAACTGCTCTAACAAGGCAATAAACAAGTATTATACTCACCCTCCATAAATGCAACAACAAAACCAATTGGCACTTGTAAAATAGGTTCTCAAGTCCTATATATTACAAGTGAACAATAGTAATCGAAACCCAAAAGCCACTCCATATGAATAATCAGAAAAAGACAAGAGACCACAGGAGCCTATGGCTAAAAATGATCGAAGATAGACATAAAATAAAAATATACTGAACAAGAAGTGAGGCAAAGCAAAGATACACAACACAGGCAGTATAATAGTAAGGTAAGTAAAAGATTGCAAAGTAAGATGGATATATAATAGTATGTGGAATTAACGAAAAGCACAAGAGGTAGATGCCACACATGGAGACAATCCATTATAATAGGAGATTATAATATTAGTGTACATATCAGGAGTCTAACCAATGCATTACCACCTCATATAAAAGAGAATAACACAATCATTTTTACCCATCATAAAAAATATCAACATCTAGTTGCCATACAATGAAAAAATGCCCCAATGCGCATTTCGCATTATAATTACAGCTCTCCTGTATGGTCAGACACATCCATTACACAGTACATAGCAGGGACACATATATAAGATTATCTCAGCACAGGAGATGTGGTATGATCAGATCATGTCCCTGTACAGTCAGACATATCCATTGCACAGTACATAGCAGAGACACATATATAAGATTATCTCAGCACAGGAGATGTGGTATGATCAGACCATGTCCCTGTACGGTGAGACACATCCATTGCACAGTACATAGCAGAGACACATATATTGATTAATTGAAATGAACTTTAAAATTACCTTTGTTAATGAGAAAGCCCCTTTAAAACCTACAGAATTATTGGTCACATGACCGTGGATTGAACCTCCTGTGTGTCTGAATAGTAGCACAATAGTGGACTTTCCATCCTGCAGTTCCATTTGGACTCACAGTTCTTTGTCTAATCCTAACTTTGATAAGCGCCTTATAACACCTTGATATTTCTGGCCAGAATAGATTTTCTGAACTAATAAAACAATGACTGTAGTATGCATGCTGTAAGGTAACTAATTACCAATGTGATCTCATGACTGTCAGTCCTGGACACCTCCCTTTTCTAAAGCTAAAGCCTGAAACATACACCATTAAAGGAGTAGAATTTAAACTGTTTCCAATACAGTACACAGATATGAAAAAAGTTGAAGAGGAGCAATGCATTGCAAAAAATTCACATCAAGGCCTATTCACGCACAGCATTTGTGCTCCGCTTTTGTTGATCCATTTTTGGTGCAGTTTCTGCACCAAAAAGGAATTCTCTTTTTGCAAAAAAGCTTCATCCGTTCGTGTATTGCTCCGATTTCGGGAGACACAGACAGACACACTTTTTCTTACCCTCCCCGGACACGGTGTACCTCGGCGATGTTTTCCTTCCAGGCACCGACAGGACCTGTGAGTAGTATGAGTACTAACAGTACCTTGCACCCTGTGACTCAGGCTGAGTCACAAGGGCAGGTCCTGTCACAAGGGCAGGTCCAGTCACAAGGGCAGGTCTAGTCACAAGGGCAGGTCCTGTCACAAGGGCAGGTCTAGTCACAAGGGCAGGTCCAGTCACAAGGGCAGGTCCAGTCACAAGGGCAGGTCCTGTCACAAGGGCAGGTCCAGTCACAAGGGCAGGTCCAGTCACAAGGGCAGGTCCTGTCACAAGGGCAGGTCTAGTCACAAGGGCAGGTCCTGTCACAAGGGCAGGTCTAGTCACAAGGGCAGGTCCAGTCACAAGGGCAGGTCCAGTCACAAGGGCAGGTCCAGTCACAAGGGCAGGTCCTGTCACAAGGGCAGGTCCAGTCACAAGGGCAGGTCCAGTCACAAGGGCAGGTCCAGTCACAAGGGCAGGTCTAGTCACAAGGGCAGGTCCTGTCACAAGGGCAGGTCTAGTCACAAGGGCAGGTCTAGTCACAAGGGCAGGTCCTGTCACAAGGGCAGGTCCAGTCACAAGGGCAGGTCCAGTCACAAGGGCAGGTCTAGTCACAAGGGCAGGTCTAGTCACAAGGGCAGGTCTAGTCACAAGGGCAGGTCCAGTCACAAGGGCAGGTCTAGTCACAAGGGCAGGTCCTGTCACAAGGGCAGGTCTAGTCACAAGGGCAGGTCCAGTCACAAGGGCAGGTCTAGTCACAAGGGCAGGTCCTGTCACAAGGGCAGGTCCTGCCGGTGCCCAGAAGTAAGATGTTGCCGTAGATCACCGTGAGATCACCAGGGAGGGTAAAAAATGGAGCATTTGTGGTGTTGACAGTGCACCAGAAAAACAGAACAATAATTGATGCTCATTATTTTCTGCACCAGTCAAAATGCTGACATCTGCTCAGGAGATTGAAAATACTATACCGTTGGACCTCGTACGTCCTGTCTGTGTGTTGTTCACAGAATACTAGCTGTCCTATTCACTGCAATACCAGGCACAACCCATAGAAGGACCCGGTGCAGTTTCTGAAAGAAGCAGCCATGTTTTTCTAACTCTGGACAATCCAATTAATTTTGTCGCAAATATTATTTTAATCAGTTATCATTTACTACACATCACAGCTCTGCTTACTTATTATATGTCCAACTCCATTTTTTTCCAGAGAAAAGGTTACATTTCATCGGTTGTACGAAGCAAGTGAAGCAGAGATACATTATGTAGAAGATGAAGCAAATTAGTTTTAATAATCTCAGCAATCACTTCTTGTACGGCCGCACACAATCCTTTTATTTCCTCTTCGCTGATGATGTTAATTTTCAGATTTGTTTGGGACACAAACACACTATGCAATTACCGCACTCTCGGAGATGTGACGACCTCATCTCCCATCACAATAACTCATCTGCATACATGTGCCAGGGTCAAGGACTGGAGGGGTTAACTCCTTCTACACCACAGCAGAAAAATAATGTCATAAGAATAGAACAATTAACTGTGCTGATAGTGGCAGGCAATGTAGGGAAACATCCCATAGGCAAGGACAGTATTACTGTAATGTGGTCGGGGGCGGTAGCCATGGGTGAGGTACTCGTCTCCTATGCCCCGCCACGCTACATGAAAATGGGGGTCCTGGTTAAGTGTGTGTTGTTGTTAGGCTCTTTACCTGGGCAATACGCCTCTGTAGACTGTCTCTTGACGGTGGAGATCGCAAGCTAGCACTCGATGGCTTGCAATTAAATGGATACTGTCAGGTTATTTTTGAGTATGATGCTACTATGATAGTATGATACTCTTCACAGTAGTCATGTATTCATTAGCATCTGATTGAAGTCCTTCCCTTTATCTTCCCTCTTACATGGTGTAGGGATTTGCTCTGGTAGGCAGCGGCAGGGACGCAGTCATGAGGCAGCACATGGGCTTAAAGTCCAAACTTCAGTGTTTTATTCACACTTTAAAACAGCCCCATGGCAGAAGGAAAAAAAAACAACACAAATGTACTCCAACCTGGAGAACCACAGGTCTCAGACTCACAGGACAGGCTTAACTAACGACGTGGTTAGATGCAGTCCATAGATGACCGCCAGGTGCCTTTCCCAGGGTTGCTTGAGTCTTGCCACAGACACTTACAGCTGTATAACCAGACAATGCTGCACATCCAGGCTTACCTACCATCCAGCACTAGACCCTTCACTGCACCACAATGGGCTTTTAATTAATTCACCTGGGCCTTTTTCTTTGTACCATTTAATCAGCCTACCTGACCTGGGTACTGGTTATTGTACTTTCCAGTCTATTAAGTGTTGCAATCTATCATGTATCTCATCTTGTTTCTTTGCACACACCCTGTAACATGTCTGCTGTCACACCTTAGGTCCTTCTTATCTGGATACCAAACCCTGTATGCGCCGTTACCTGGAAATTTCTTCCTGCATCCCCATACAGACCCTCTCATCCTGAGATAATCTCCAATGTTACACTACCTGTGCCTAATGCAAAGTACTTCATCAGGGGGCCCACCGACCATGCATGAGCTTGCACTTCAATTGCTCACTTGACTGCGTTCTGTAGGTGCTCAACACCCGTATGCTAGCACCTTTCCCCACTCTAGTTGTCAGATATAAGCTATTGCCCTCTGGTATCAGTCTCTAGCACGCCTAAGGGGTTAACCTCTTTTCCCAAGGCACCAATAATATATTCAAAGCACCTGTCTTTAGCTATAAGACTGCAAATCAATTATTCTCTGGTATCAGCCGATGAGGAAAAGCCCAGAAATACACCAGGCAGTTACATCAGTGTTAGGACCCAGTTAACGGAGATCGCCTCAGCGTGGCAACTGGGTGAATTATCGATTTGGCCATTTCCATAATACCAAGTATCTCTACTTTTTCATTTTCAATTTTTCTCTATATAGAAATAAGTCTGTGTCGAGTGCAGCTATTTATATTTGAAATACACTGCAAATAGGGGCAGCAATGCCGCAGCCGGATTGGAGGAGCATAGGGGTGTTGAAGATAGAGGGTATAATGATCCAGTCATCTTCAAAATAGTGCTTATAAGATCTATTGGGAATAGCTGGATCTATTGGGAATACGCTCCTGAAATAACCCCTATTGTTTAAATTGGGGTTATCTTGAGGAGATGGACACTGGGAACTAGGAAGGGGTTAATATAGTATCTGGGAAGAAAGTCCCAGAACAGCTGAGGCGGCTGAAACCAGCTTGAGCCTAAATTTAAGGACAGGTAATTGGCTGGCAGGGTGCCAGCTGAGCTATAAATAGAGCAGCTGTGAGGGACTTCTGTCAGTCAGAAGAAGCTCACCTGGAAGAAGCCTCTCCTGTCAGGATGGAAGCATTGCTGGAGCGCTTCCTGGCGAGAGCAGCTGGCGGCGGGGGCGAGGAATGGATGAGGCGCTGCCTGGAGGAGCCCTTCATGGCAGCTGAAGGTCCGGACCCTGCTGCTGCGGCTGAAGGAGAAGACGGCAGTGAAGATCCGGCACCCAGCGGTGAACACCGGAGGAGCCAGAGGAAGAAAAGTCACAGGGAGACCTATTCTCCCTCCCCATCAAGGCGGAGTCCAGCAGGGCAGAGGAAGCGGCCGGTGCGCTCAGATGATGTCAGGGCCGGGCCGAAGCGAAGTCTCGCGAGACCGACAGAGGTCATGAGACAGGAAGAGGCTGGGCGGGAGCAGGCCAGGGGGATGACGACGAGGAGCTCCAATACAGCGGGCGCCATATCCGGGCAGGTGCGCCCTCAGCTTGGGTGCACTGCTGGGCCGCCGCTGCAAAAGAGTTCTAATGGGCAGGCCGCGGCTCTCCAGGTCTGGGGGTGTGCGCCTGGGCGCAGCAGAAGGAGTGTGGAGGTGTGGTCCCAGACTGAGCACCCAGAAGAAGAGGATGTCGGGCATCAGCAGTTGGTAGCCGCACCAGATGTCTGCTTCCATGGACAGAACTCTTCAGCAGCAGAGGGTGAGACTCAATCTATGTCTGTATGTGAGATAATTCCCCCTGTGGTCCCAGACAATTTTAATGATATAGTGGCAAAGGCAGTAGCTTTTGCCTTACAATCTGTGGGTGACACTAGGGTTGGAGGGGAGATTAGGAAACAGGGTTCAGTCCCTGAAGCATGTTTTAAGGAGGCGCTTTCTTGCGAGGTGTCTCCTTTGGGATTTCATTTACCCCCTGCAGTCAAAGACAAAATATGGACAAGGGAGTATATAGATATTTTTACCCTAATACCATCTAGGGATATTATGTAAATGGATAGGAGAGATGATAAGGAGGAAGATAGAAAAAAGCTATTGAAATCTTTTTACTTGTGGCTGCAAGGTTTTTTAATTTACGCAGCAGTACTGGGGGCTAAATACCCTAATTTATGTTCTTCTCTGTTCCAACATGTTGATATAGTTTTTGAGGCCTACCGCCATTTTGGAGGTTCTGCATGGATCGCCTATGATGAGGCATTCAGGCAGAAGCTCTCAGTGCACTCCTCTTTACGTTGGGGTACGAAGGACGTTGGTCTGTGGCTCCAGATGATGGTGCCACAGAGGCAACCAGTGGTTAAGCAAACATCTAATCCGACTGTATGCAAAGGTTACTGCTTTGCATTCAATGAGAGCTCGTGCAAGTGGTTGCATAACTTTTGCTACAGGCATGAATGCTCTTTGTGGCGGGGCACATTCACCATTGAAATGCTACAAGAAGATGGGTCAGGTCCCTCCAGTGTCAAAGGAGTCGTTTCTTAAAAGCGGCGACTCCGGTGAGGCTGGACGCTCTTCTGCCGTGGCTAAGGCAGTACCCAAACAGGGAGAAGGCGGAAGTTATTGAGCATGGTTTTCGGTATGGCTTTCCAGTCCCTCCGTTTCCGGGGGTCGGATGCCAGGTGGTGCCCAACCTTCTGTCAGCTCTCCGGTTTCCTGACATTGTAAGGGAAAAAGTTTTTAAAGAGGTGTCTGCGGGTAGATGTGTAGGCCCTTTTGATTCCCCCCCATTTTCGAATTTTAGAATATCCCCTCTCGGGGTAGTCCCGAAGAGAGAGGTGGGTTCTTACCGGTTGATACACCATCTGTCTTATCTGGCTGGGTCTTCACTCAATGACCAGGATAGCCCAGGGTTGGCATCGGTGTGCTATGCTCCATTTGACCTGGCTATTGACCTTATGAGGATGGCAAGTCAAAATTGTTTGTTGGCAAAAAACGATATCCAGTCGGCATTCTGGTTGTTGCCAGTTGACCCGGCTGGATTTCATTCATTAGGTTTTTGCTTAGATGGGTGATTTTATTTCGATAGGTGTTTGCCCATGGAGTTTTCTAGGTCGTGTTTTTATTTTGAGTCTTTTTCTACGTTTTTACAGTGGTGTGTCCTATCGGTTTGTCCCTCGGATTACGCGACCCACTATTTGGACGATTTTTTGTTTATAGGCACTTCGTGATCTTCAGATTGTTTTAATCTACTGTCGGAATTTTTGTCCTTAACGTCACAATTTGGGGTTCCGATCGCGAAAGAGAAAACTGTCCCCCCTTGTACAGAATTGGAATACCTAGGTATTGAAATAGATTCTGTTCGTATGGAATGCCGTCTACCTGAAGGTAAATTAGCTTACCAGCGCGGTTTGGTTTCTCAATTTTTGTCTCGGGAGTCTGCAACCCTGAAGGAATTTCAATCCCTAGTGGGTAGCCTGAATTTTTCGTTACGCATTATTCCGTCGGGCCGTCCGTTTTTACGCCGTTTATATGATGCAATGCGAGGTTTTTCTTTCCTGTCGTAGGTTATTCCTATCTCTGATGCGGTGAAGGATGATATGCTTATTTGGTCGGAATTTTTTGACAGCTTTAATGGGGTCTCGTGTTGGCTGCATGAATTCTGTGCTGCTGGTACATTGGGATTACTTTTTGAAACTAGTGGAATAGGTTTTGGGGTTTATTTTCGGCCTGACTGGATGTCTTTTGCTTGGCCACTACCTGCCAAGGAGAAATTTTCTCGCGACCAGTCTCTTCGCGAGATTTTCATAATACTTGTAATTTTTTCAGTCTGGGGTGCAAAGTTCCGGAATTGTCGGATTTTGATTCCGGTGCGCGCGAAGAAATCTTGCTTAGTTATTAACATCCTGTCTTCCAAAGATGTTGTGGTTAATAGATTGTTGCGAAAATTGACTCTGGTGTTGTTGCAGTATAACATTTGGATAAAAGCAAATGTGGTTTCTACGGATAGCAACATTGAGTGCGTGTTCCTTTCTCACCAGCTCCTGAGTCAATTTCAACAGCTTGGCCTGGAGGCAGCAGTGGAAGAATCCCCCTGCCCGCAGCATCTTTTGAAGCTAATTTAGATTTCGTCCCCCGATATATAATTAATTCGCTGGCACCAAAGATGTGGGCTGATTATTCGTCGAGTTGGTCAAATTGGATGTCTTTTTGCAACCGGATGGGTTGTTCATTTCAAGTTATGTCGGCTAGCACGGCTGTGCCATTTTTGGAACATCTTGCTGCAGAAGGTGTTTCATATTCGGGTATTTCTAAAAAAAAATTGCAGGAATTTCATTTTTTCTGAAATTATATGGCGAGCAATCGTTGCTGTCACTTTTCCCAGTAAAGCAGTTTTTAAAAGGGTATAGAAAATGATTTTTTATTAAGGACACACCGAGTCCTATCACTTTGCCGCTGCTGTCGGATTTATGGTGTGTGCTGCCAAATATATGTTTTTCCAAATATGAGACAGTTATGTTTCGGGCCATTTTTATTGTAACGTTTTTTAGAGCTCTCAGGATTGGAGAAGTCCTTGCAGAAAATAAAAAGAAGAAGTCTGGTTTGGCTTTGGAAGATGTGGTGGTGTCGAATTCGATGCTGACAGTTTGTTCAAGAAGGTCCAAGACCGATCAACTCGGGATTGGGACCTCAATATATTTGAACTCTGCATCTAATACCGATTTATGTCCAGTGCGTAATATGGTTAAATGGTTGAGTTATCATGGTAATTCCCCTAGTGCTTTATTTATGCACGAAGATAAGACATCTGCGACTAAGTTTCAGTTTAGAGCGGTTTTGGATAAGTGTTTACGTGAGATTAATTTACCAGGTTCCAGAATTACGTCCCATTCTTTTCGTATCGGACCTGCCACAGTAGCAGCTAGTCAAGGATTGAGGCCTGAGTGCATTAAGAATATAGGGCGCTGGAAATCTGATGCTTATAAATCTTATGTTCGCTCCTATGTTTCTCAATGATGTATTTTTGTTTTTTCCTCAGGGCCTAGAATTTTATGGGTGATAGGACACTCTTTCGTGTTCTGGGCTCACCAGCGAGCAATGAACAGGCGGTATTCGGAGAACCTATCATTTTCCCCATCTGAAGTGCAGGTATACTGGCACGGGGTAAGGGGCCTTAAATGGGGAGAGGTTTCCGGTACAGCAACTGGGCAATTAGGTTTTTTTCCTCGTCCGGACCTAATTATTGTACATGCAGTGGGAAACGATCTGGGACGTGTCGCTACGCTGGACTTACTGTGGCAGATGAAAACTGAATTATGCAGATGGTCACAGTTACTCCAGGGTACCACACTAGTTTTTTCTGAGGTAGTACCTAGGTTATGCTGGAAGGAAAGTGGCCTTGCTTTTCTTGACAAGATCAAGAAAAACGTGAATAGGGAAATGGCAAGGTTCATGCCATCTATCGGTGGTTCTTCTTACCGCCACAAGGATTTGGAAGGATTCATTGAGGGCTTGTATCGTCCCGATAGAATACATTTATCAGATATTATATATACATATTTCATTTGGGGATTTAGAGTGTTGTGGAGGAATGGGTACTGCGTTAGGTGGGGGGGGGGCTTTCGCTCTTCAAGCTCCAGCCCTGGTGGGAGGGTTGCCCAGAGGTTATGGGTGAACCAGATTTATGAGATTCTTTGAAGAATATGAAGTCTATTTATTATATTTATATTATTTATGGAAATTAATATTTATGGAGAATGGTTTTTATTAAAGAATATTTAATATGGAAATATTGGTTAACCTTAATAAAGTACCACAGTTTACCCACAACACTCTGTAGTCGGTCAATTTATTTTAGTGAAGGATAGTTGAATATATTTGATAAGATTTTATGTGGCCTATCTCCTCATGGCCTAGGAGACTGGCTACCATTAATAGAATGCAGTGATGGTCAATATCCTAGGCAACGAGCAGTAATTAATAGAACAAAAATTTTTAAATATTAAAAGATTAAAAATTTAAATATTAAAAGATTTAATAAAAAGTAAATTGCAAAGTTGCTTGTTTTTAAAAGAACTTTGCAATTTTTACATTATATCATGATGAGAATAATTGTCATTGGATTAACACTTCAGCTCATGTGCATGCCCAGTTGCTCCATGGGCATGTACAGGGAAGTCAAGTGTACACACTTTGGGTGTATGGCAGGGGTGGGGAACTCCAGTCCTCGAGGGCCGCAAACAGTGCATGTTTTCAGGATTTCCTTATATTGCACAGGTGATAACATAATCACTTGCACTGGTGATGATTCCAATCCCTGTGCAATACTAAGGAAATCGTGAAAACCTGAACTGTTTGCGGCCCTCGAGGACTGGAGTTCCCCACCCCTGGTGTATGGGATGCACTGTGCATGTGCCAGAAAGAGGCCTCCCGCTAACCTTACAGGTGCAGCTAAGATGTCTTCAGTGCAGTGCAGCAAACCACCAGTTCTCTAATAAAAAATGTAATTTGCCCTAAGATCAATGTTATCAATACCATGGATGGCAAGAAGAACAAAGATCGATTTTGAAATAAATGAGCCAGACATGTCAATAAAAGCAATAATTACCAAGCTACGACTTGCCCACTTTGGACACATCACTCAAGGAGAGAAATCACTGGAGAAGGACATAATTGGTGGAAGAATAGAATGTAAAAGGAGGAAAGGAAGACCAGTAACCCAATGGCTTGATACTGTCAAGGAGAAGACCCTGGTGGACCTATGTAGGCTGCACAAGGTTGATCGTCCTACAGAGTGTTCATCCACCAATGGGCTATGGCTCCAGATCAAACCAAAGGCTGTAAAAAAAAAAGTCTGGGATCAGATAGCCTATTTCACTGAGAGTAAATGGACTGCAATTCCCATCCTGACTGCAAGTCTCCTAGCCATAACTTTCAATTTCAATCATGTAAGTATAAATCAGGAAACTACGCATGAGTCTGGACATTGCAGTTCGCAAAAACACTGAATGTCAACTACGTTTTCTCAATTTACTTTATTGCTCGTTTCCAAGAAGCAGGAATTTTACAGTTGTGGCCAAAAGTATTGACACCCCTGCAATTCTGTCAGATATTACTCAGTTTCTTCCTGGAAATGATTGCAATCACAAATTCTTTGGTATTATTATCTTCATTTAATTTGTCTTCAATGAAAAAACACAAAAGAGAATGAAGCAAAGAGCAAAAGGAAAAATATTGATCATTTCACACAAAACTCCAAAAATGGGCCAGACAAAAGTGTTGGCACCCTCAGCCTAATACTTGGTTGCACAACCTTTAGCCAAAATAACTGCGATCAACCGCTTCCGGTAACCATCAATGAGTTTCTTCCAATGCTCTGCTGGAATTTTAGACCATTCTTCTTTAACAAACTGCTCCAGGTCCCTGATATTTGAAGGGTGCCTTCTCCAAACTGTCATTTTTAGATCTCTCCACAGGTGTTGTATGGGATTCAGGTCTGGACTCATTGCTGGCCACCTTAGAAGTCTCCAGTGCTTTCTCTCAAACCATTTTCTAGTGCTTTTTGAAATGTGTTTTGGGTCATTGTCCTTCTGGAAGACCCATGACCTCTGAGGGAGACCCAGCTTTCTCACACTGGGCCCTACATTATGCTGCAAAATTTGTTGGTAGTCTTCAGACTTCATAATGCCATGCACACGGTCAAGCAGTCCAGTGCCAGAGGCAGCAAAGCAACCCAAAAACATCAGGGAACCTCCGCCATGTTTGACTGTAGGGACCGTGTTCTTTTCTTTGAATGCCTCTTTTTTTCTCATGTAAACTCTATGTTGATGCCTTTGCCCAAAAAGCTCTACTTTTGTCTCATCTGACCAGAGAACATTCTTCCAAAACATTGTGGGCTTTCTCAGGTAAGTTTTTGCAAACTCCAGCCTGGCTTTTTTATGTCTTGGGGTAAGAAGTGGGGTCTTCCTGGGTATCCTACCATACAGTCACTTTTCCTTCAGACGCCGACGGATATTACGGGTTGACACTGTTGTACCCTCGGACTGCAGGCAGCTTGAACTTGTTTGGATATTAGTCAAGATTCTTTATCCACCATCCGCACAATCTTGCGTTGAAATTTCTTGTCAATTTTTCTTTTCCGTCCACATCTAGGGAGGTTAGTCACAGTGCCATGGGCTTTAAACTTCTTGATGACACTGCGCATGGTTGACACAGGAACATTCAGGTCTTTGGAGATGGACTTGTAGCCTTGAGATTGCTCATGCTTCCTCACAATTTGGTTTCTCAAGTCCTCAGACAGTTCTTTGGTCTTCTTTCTTTTCTCCATGCTAAATGTGGTACACACAAGGACACAGGACAGAGGTTGAGTCAACTTTAATCCATGTCAACTGGCTGCAAGTGTGATTTAGTTATTGCCAACACCTGTTAGGTGTCACAGGTAAGTTACAGCTGCTGTTAGTTACACAAATTAGAGAAGCATCACATGATTTTTCTAACAGTGCCAATACTTTTGTCCACCCCCTTTTTTATGTTTGGTGTGGAATTATATCCAATTTGGCTTTAGGACAATTCTTTTTGTGTTTTTTCATTGAAGACAAATTAAATAAAGATAATAATACCAAAGAATTTGTGATTGCAATCATTTTCAGGGAGAAACTGAGTATTATCTGACAGAATTGCAGGGTGTCAATACTTTTGGCCACAACTGTAAGTATTAATTGAATAACATTAGACCCCATTCTCTACTTCAATCAAGACACCTTGGGCATAACTACAGCTTGCTTAACCTGAACATTCTGGAGAAAAGCCTAAGAAGCAAGAAAACTATTTTACGTAATTTGCAAAATTTGTAGAATTTATAGACAAAGCATGCTTGTAATACTGATACACAAGCACAGAGGTATATCTAGGTTTTCTGGCACCCGGGGCAAGAGTTCAGTTTGTCGCCCCCCCCCAGTGGTCTCAGGAGACGTCATGTGACCAATCACAAATATGTGATTTTTACACTTACAGGTACAAGTGCAAGAGCTGTTTCTGACAGTGAGTATATTACACATTGTTAGGAGTGGGCTAAGGTGTTTAATGTTATAATTAAAGGGCTTGTTCAAGTTTCAGATAAAAGTCTAGGTGACTGCAGGCCTCCAAATTCTCATGGTAAATGCACTGCACACTTTTAAGATTCTCCCATGTCAATGGTAAGATTGGAACACAAGTAGTCATGTGAACACAAGTATGCGATTTATATACTTCTGGCCACATTCTGACTAGACATGTCTGGCCTCACTCAATTCATTTAATTGATCGGAGCGTCGTATGTCTAGTCAGCGCATGACTGCATGTATGTAAATTGCATACCTATGGTTACGTGACTTTCCACTCTCACCCCCGACACCAGACAATCCTGACAGCAGGTAGTGTGCGCTCTGGGAGAATTCAGAATTCTGCAGTCACAAAGAGACATAGAGTGACTGCAGACTCATCACAAGCTTGGGACAATCTCTTTAATGCTTCTAACAAATAAATACATAGAACCCTTAACTTGTTAGAATGCACAACACTTTGTTAACAAAGCCACGTATCAAGAAAGCTTACAAGTTATGGATTGTTAGATGTATACAATATCAGAATAATTAACACAAAACTACATCACCAGACCCACTTGAGGTACTGAAATACATTCATTTAACCCCCATCAGAACAGAAATACATCATCACACCCAACAGAGGTACAGAAATACATCCATATAACCCCCATCAGTACAGAAATACAAAGTCAAAACCCTCATCAGTACAGAAATATATCACCAGACCCACCAGATGTACAGAAACACTATGTCAAAACCTTCATCAGTACAGAAATACATCACCAGCCCCACCAGAGGTACAGAAATACATCCATAAAACCCCCATCAGTACAAAAATTACAACCATCATCTGCAGCAAAATTCATCATCACAGCCACCATCAGTAAATGGTAAAACAATTGTAATGTCAGGTCAGACCCATACACATTTGTACTGCATGAACCTACAACTCCTTCAACATCATTAGCAATGGTGAGGACATACTGGGAGCTGTTGTCACCAGCCGTCAATAAAAACATACAGGAACCACAACAGTGATGAGAATTAGTCATTATCACAAATAATCATTTACATCCTGGTACCTTATAGATGACCTTGTCATCTTTCTCTTCTCCATCTTGTCCAGACACCATAATGACTTTTTACATCCACAGCTCGTCTCTGGAGATGTCCATCTTCTCCGGTCTTCTTCAGCACATCCCGACACAATACACTTAAAAATAGCAGAATGATCAACATTTTCATGAGTAAAAATATCTGCCTACACTGAGTCCCGGAATAAATAATTGCTCCTTCTCACTATTCCCTACACAAAATACGATTTATACACTGTCCCTCTTCTGGCGCATGCCCTCCACACTGCCCCCTCATCATACTGCTTTCCACACTGCCCCCTCATCACACTGCCCTCTCCTTTCCATACTGGGCTCTCTGGTCACACTATCCTCTACATTGTATCCTCCTATGCTGCCCACAGTTTATACTGTTCTCCCTCATCAAATTCCCCAAATTCGACATACTGTCCCCGCATGCTGCCCGAGGGGCGGCACTGGACCTGGTGTGTAAGTTATTGACAATCAGTCATGCAGCAGAGAGACAATGCATCCTGCACCAGGGGCCTACATAGAAATCATGGGGCCCTTTAGTAGAAGTTCTTATTGCCCCCCCCCAAAAAATATATTTGTCTTGGTCACATAATCACATATCTCACAACTTTGCAGCCCTTACAAAGTAATTTTCCTCCTATTGAAGCCCCTTGATTCCCCTTTCATTACAGCCATAATGTGTGATGCCAACAAAAGTTCCCCCCAAACACTATATGATACCCCACAGTGAATTCCTGCATACGCACAGTATGATGGACCCTACAGTAAGCCCCTCAACTACACTGGCACAGTATGATCTCCAACTGTGACACACATACAGCTCTCCATACAATATAATGGACCTACATACAGCATAATGGGCCCTACACCTCTTCACGCTGTATAATGGCCCCCAACACAACCCTCAAACAGCCCTGCATAAAGTAGAAAAGCTCCTTACACCTCTCCAAGTATTATCATGCCCCCCACAGAGCCCTCCATATATTATAATGGATTCCATATATTATAATAGATTATCCATAGTTCTCTATAGAGTATAATGCACCCCATAACCCTCTATATATTATAATGCACCCCTATAGTCCTCCATATAGTATAATGGGCCCCCATAGTCCTCTATATTGTATGTTGCACCCCCATAGTCCTCCATATAGTATAATGCAAACCCAAAGTCCTCCATACTTCCATATGGTATAATGCACCCCCATAGTACTCCAAATACACCTAGTACATGTTCGCCTCTGCTCCGTACACCTTGTACACACATAGCTCTGCTCCATACGTCCTGTACATACACAGCTCCGCTCCGTACACCTCGTATACACGCGACTCTGCTCAGTACACCTGGTACACACTCGGTCGGCTCCACTCTGTACACCTCATACACACTCGGCTCTGCTCTGTACACCTCGTACAACACTCGGCTCTGCTCCATACACCTCGTCGTACACACGCGGCTCGGCTCCATACACCTCGTACACACGCGGTTCGGCTCCATACACCTCATACACATCATACACATGCGGCTCAGTCCATACACCTCGTACACACTCCGCTCCATTCCGTACACCTTGTACACACGTAGCTTCGCTCCGTACACCTCGTACACATACGGCTCTGCTCCGTACACCTCGTACACACTCGGCTCTGCTCTGTATACCTCATACACATGCGGCTCTGCTTATACACCTAGTACACTCTCGACTCCGCTCCATACACCTAGTACACACTTGGCTCTGCTCCATACATCTAGTATATACTCGGCTCTGCTACATCCACACTGAAAATCCATCCTGACTCCACACATAAACTTCACCTCATCCAGCATCATGATGACCAGCACAGCAGAGTCCTACATACACCGAGGGGCTGATCATGTGATCCCTGACTCCTCCCCTCCATTTACATCATCACAGGTCCTGTCAGCACAGAGTGTGCTGCTGTGTAGTGGAGAAGGAAGTCGGCTCCCACTGCGGGGGAGGGGGCGCGCAACATGCGGGCGGCAGGGAGAGACCTCGGGCGATGCAGGAGGAGGCTAAGTGCGCTCCCCCTGCCTGCTGCCCCTGGGGCAGATGACCCCCCCCAGCCACCCATAGATACGGCCCTGCACAGGCAGTAAATAAAGGGGAGTGGCAGTGGTTTAAAAGTTTCTCAACCTTTTCAAACTAGGTTTTACAATGTTACAAAAAGTTACAAAAGTGTACCCAATGCCAGATCCAGCACTGTGACATGGATACTGGAAGCAAATAATACAAGGTGACCCATGTAAAGCTTTGCCTACAGTTTACTGAACAGACAGTGGTGGGAGGCCTGCAAGACCAGCAGATGTGCAGCATCCTACGTATATACTCCACTTCCTCTCTTCTTCGTCTTAGGGCTCAGTTCTTGGCCCTTCTCTCTTCTATCTCTAGACAGCCCCATTGGTCAGAACATCAGCAAATTTGGCTTCCAGGACCATCTTTATGGTGATGACATAAAACAATACACTTCTTCTGACCTTACCCCTCTGTATTACAAATGCCAATGACTGTCTAACTGCAGTTTCCAACATAATGTCTGCTCTCTATCTAAAACTCAAACTTTCCAAAACTGAACTTCTTATGGTTGCGCCCTCCGCTAACGTCCCTATATCTGACATCTCCCTCTCAGTGTGCAGCACCATGATAATGCCTAGGCAGCAGGCTCAGTGTGTGTGTTTTGTTGGACACCGATCTTTCCATCACCTCCTATATACAATCTCTCACCCGCTCTGAGGAACATCTCTAGAATCCACCCCTTTGTCTCCATGGAAACAACAAAAACCATAACCATGGCCCTGATCCACTCCCACGTTGATTATTATAATTCTCTATTAATTGTCTTCCCGCTTGCTAGACTTTCCCCTCTCCAGTTCATCCTTAATGCAACAGCCAGAGTCAGCTACATTGGGAAAAAAGGTATTTAGTCAGCCACCAATTGTACAAATTGTCTCACTTAAAAAAAAAGAGAGAGACCTGCAATTGACGTCATAGGTAGACCTCAACTATGAGAGACAAAATGAGAAAACAAATCCTGAAAATCACATTGTTTGATTTGGAAACAATTTTTTTTTCAAATTTTGGTGGTAAATAAGTATTTGGTCACCTACCAACAACCAATATTTCTAGCTCTCACAGACCTGTAACTTCTTCTTTAAGAGGCTCCCCTGTCCTCCACTCATTACCTGTAGTACTGGCACCTGTTTTCCTTGGTATCAGTATAAAAGACATCTGTCCACAACTTCAAACAGTCACATTCCAAACTCTACTATGGTAGAGACCAAAATGCTGTTGAAGGTCAGCACAAACAAAATTGTAGCCCTGCCAGAGGCAGGGAAGACTGAATCTGCAATAGGCAAGCAGCATGGTGTGAAGAAATCAACTGTGGGAGTAATAAGTAGAAAATGGAAGATATACAAGACCATTAATAATCTTCCTCCATCTGGGGCTCCACGCAAGATCTCACCCTGTGGGGTCAAATGATCTCAAGAACGGTGAGCAAAAATCCCAGAACCACACGGGGGACCTAGTGAATGACATGCAAAAAGCTGGAAACAACGTAACACAGGCTACAATCAAAAACACACTACACTGCCAGGGACTCAGCTCCTGCAGTGCCAGACGTGTCCCCCTCCTTAAGCATTTACATGTGTGGGCCAGTGTGAAGTTTGCTAAAGAGCATTTGGATGATCCAGAAGATTATTGGGAAAATTTCATATGGTCAGATGAAACCAAAGTAGAACTGTTTGGTAGAATCACAACTCATCGTGTTTGGAGGAGAAAAAATGCTGAGTTGCATCCAAAGAACACCATACCTACTGTGAAGCATGGGGGTGGCAACATTATGCTTTAGGGCTGTTTCTCTGCCAAGGGACCAGGACGACTGATCCATGTACATTAAAGAATGAATGGGGCCATGTATCATGAGATTTTGAGTGCAAACCTCCTTCCATCAGCAAGGGCATTGAAGATAAAGCATGGATGGGTCTTTCAACATGACAATGATTCCAAGCACAGTGCAAAGGCAACAAAGGAGTGGCTTTGTAAGAAGCATTTCAAGGTCCTGGAGTGGCATAGCCAGTCTCCAGATCTCAACCCTATAGAAAATCTTTGGAGGGAGTTGAAAGTCTGTGTTGCCCAATGACAGCCCCAAAACATCACTGCTCTAGAGGAGATCTGCATGGAGGAATGGGCCATTGCACTGGTTGCCCATATACTATAGGATCCAATTCAAATTGCTTGTTCTCACCAACAAAGCTCTTCACAGCGCAGCTCCTGCCTACATCTCCTCTCTCCTCTCTGTATATCACTCTAACTGTTCTCTATGCCCTGGAAAGGACTTTAGACTATTATCTACACTAATCCGAAACTCCCACTCCTGGTTTCAAGACTTCTCCTGAGCTGTACCAATTTCTGGAATGCTCTACTCAAAGAAATTAGGACTATCTACAACTTATACAGTTTTAGGTGCTCCCTAAAAACACATCTTTTTAAGGCGACCTATTACGTCCCCCATTCAAAGTCCTATATATATAGCCCATTCACTATATATCTAAACATATCTCTTCGTCAAACAGCACCAGACGCAAAAGCTCTACAAATATTGGCTGATGATGGCTCTTGCAGCCTTTACCAATCCCCCATTTCTTTAAGATGGCTGGATCAGCATTGTAAATAAGCACCTGTACTTTGTGTCACCCCCACCTCATTGTACAGGGTGAGACATTTATATGGATGCACCTAAATAAAATGGGAATAGTTGGTGATATCAACTTTCTGTTTGTGGCACATTAGTATACTTTTCCAGATGGGTTGTGACCATGGTGGCCATTTTGAAGTCGGCCATTTTGGATCCAACTAAAGGGTCATGTGACACATCAAACCTATTGAGAATTTCATAAGTAAAACAATGGTTTTAACATAACTTTATTCTTTCATGAGTTATTTAAAGTTTATGACCACTTATAAAATGTGGACATACTGGAAGCCTGGAAAGAGTGGAAATACTAGAAGAGTGGGAGAAGAGGGATGCATTGACAATCCAACACAATGGGTAGCACTTTGAACACATTTTATAAGTGGTCATAAACTTGTAAATAGCTAATGAAAGAATAAAGCGTTGTTAAAACCAAGCACACCATTGTTTTTCTTATGAAATTCTCAATACGTTTGATGTGTCACATGACCCTCTTCCCATTGAAAAATATAAAGATGGATCCAAAATAGCCAAGTTCAAAATGGCCGCCATGGTCACCACCCATCTGGAAAGGTTTTCCCCCTCCATATAATAATATGCCACAAACAGGAAGTTGATATCACCAAGCATTCCCATTTTATTTAGATGTATCCATATAAATGGCGCACCCTGTAGATTGTAAGCTCTTATGAGCAGGGTCATCTTTATTTTTGCTTTTAACTATTGAATTTTTATAATTGTTACTTACGACTGTTTGTATATGAACCTCTGAATTGTAAAGTGCTGTGGAATATGTTGGCGCTATATAAAGATTATTATTATTGTATATCTGCTGAAGGCTGTATAGCGATGTGTTTTCTTACAAAAACTAAACAGTGAAGTGGCCTGGGTGATCTGTCTAGTCCAGAGGTGGACAGGAAGACACAAACAGTCAAACAGGCTACGCTTTCAATGGAAGTCAATAAGGGTTACTGAAGCGGCACACCCCATCCACTCACCTGTTTCCATAGATCTGACACATATAGACGGGTATTCCCATCTCAGCCATGAGAAAAAGCTATGGTAATCACAAAGCTCACTTGTATGAAAAAAATAAACCCAAAAACCGTGACTTAGAGATCTTTCATTCACATAATGTTTCTTTATAAGGTAAATTGCATATGCAAATTGTAACAATCCTAAAAATCATAATTGACTCTTTAACAAGCCTTTTAATATGACTTAGGATGTGTTGCAGATCAGAACCCCAAACTGCAGATGTTGCATTAAGTCACATTAAAAGGCTTGTTAAAGAGTCAATTATGACTTTTAGGATTGCTACCGTTGTTAGGTGGCATTAGAGTTTGTCGACTTACTCACTGAAGTGACAATCTGCATATGCAATTTCCCAGAGGAGCCTTGTGGCTTTAAGTCTCCTCACTGCCGGCTGGCAGATTCCTCTCCACAGGAGAATAGCCATTCCCCAGACCTTTATAAGTTAACAAATGTTTGTACTGTGTTAGCCGGTGGATAGAAAAACATTACAATCTGAGAGTCCTCAGTGGTTGATACCACTTGTTAGGCCTGAAGAAGAGGCCAGAGCTGTCTGGAAAGCTGCTATTTGTTACCATCTTTTCAGTTAACCATTAAAGGTTATCAACCACTGAGGACTCTCAGATTGTAAAATGTTTCTTTATGTAATTGAACTATAAAGCCTCTCCACATTCACAGTAACAGTAATGATTAAAAGCCCCCGAGATCCTTAGCCTGTGATATGATACAGTAATTTATTATTAAATTGTTTATTCATAGTGAATACATCTCAGGCTTTTCAAGTAATGTTTTATTATCTCGACCTAATGGGTCTCCTTGTACTAGAACTAGAATGGGTTTAGCTACTGTTACCTAAAGAGATTGAACTCATATATTCAGTAGAGATGATTTTCTTGTTTTATAATATTAAAAAAAGGTCCAAAAATGATCCGTCTTAGTACTTTTTCGGTTAATCTTATTTTTATTGGGTTTTGAGGACATAACAAGAATAGGCTTAAATTCGGTTGGTACATTAATAAGAAATAAAACAGATTACATTGGTAGAATCATCGTTAACATTAGCAGCCATCATCCGGATACATCTTCTCTTCATATCGTAATTGCTGCACTTGAATAACAATTCAAAATAAACAAATATGCAATCGTATAGCACCTCTGTGAGAGAAGAAATATACTGATCACATGAATGCATAAAACTCCACTGCAACTCAATAACTTTTCTCAACTTCCCCGGCTTTACCAGGTATTTAGAGTGCTGCCCCACTGAAGATTTCACACAAACTCACCTAACATCTGGGGTCCCATTAAGGGAAGCCTTTATCTAAAGAGCTTCTTATAACTATATATAATTAACATTGGGCAGTGGGCGAAGGGTATAGAAAAAGAATTTATAGTCTAGTAGAGAGTAAGTGTATCAGAAAAGAAGAGAAAAGGAAAAAAGGAAAGAAGGGGGAGAAAGGGGTAGGAAGAAAAGCCAAATAGATGGACAATCAAGAGTAAATGGGGTCATGAAAAAAGAAGGGTTAGGCATTGGAAAGAGGGAAGGTATATGTCACTCTGACTCCCCGTCTTCCGATTGTCGTGCCACTATAGCCGTATCGGTCAAGATATTCTTAAAGTCGGCAGAATCTTGAAACATAATCCAATCAAACCAAATCCTCGAGAATTTGTCACTAGATCCCGAAGCCTCTGCTGTAAGTTCCTCCATTCGGAAAATGTCCATCAATTCCCTGTATCAGTCAATCAAAGATGGAACCCGGATCGATTTCCAGAACGAAGAATATCCCTCTTCTGGAGCCCAATAGGGCCAGGGAAGATAGATAGCAGTGCAGACTCTGGGCAACAATCAACCTGTTTACCTGTTATCCGGGTGTATGTGTTAAATATCTCAGACCAAAACCGCCAGATCCTCTTACAACTCCACCAGATGTGTAACATTGTACCCGTCTCTTCCTCGCAACGCCAACATGTGTCGGGGGTTCCAGGAAACATGCTCCGAAGAGTCGTCGGACACAGGTACCATCTAGTGAGCAGCTTGTAACCTCTTTCCTGTGCATTACAAGTACTGGGTAGCTTATGGGTAAATATAAAGCATTTCTGCCAATCACCGTCTGAGATGTTCCTCTCTAGCTCCCTCTCCCATGTGCGCTGGAAATACAGAGTACCCTAATCTCTCAAGGACCCTAAAGCCTGATATAAGGCCGATATTTTGCACCTCGGGGAAGACTCTAATTGGAATAACTTTTCCAATTCGTTGGGCGTCGATCTCACCCTGCACGAGCGGTCAGCTGAGTATAGGAATGTACTGGAAAAATTCAAACCACTTAAGTGGCCTCGTGGGATTTTTAGATTGCAACTCTGTCAATGAGGGCAAATCACCATCAGACAAAGTCTCTCTTAGTACTTTTGGATCAGGCACACCAGTCTACACTGTAAGTAAATCCATGAGAAGAACTGACATTTCCAGCATGGGGCCAACTCAGAATTCAGCTGCCCAGGCTGAGGTGTATTGACTCTGTATTTTATAAATGATGCAAGAAGGGACCTGGACCATCAAGCCTTATGCTAACAACACTGTGTCTGAGTTTCCTAATAACTTTGGATGGTACTGTTTGTGGGTAATATGGAATCCAGACCATTAGAAATCAAACATCATGGTTCTATTACCCTCTCCATCCAAGTGATTTAGGGCCCACATGTGACACTGCTGATTGAAGAACCTGAAGCAGAAATGACAGTAATAACACGCTGATTTTCAGAACCCTGGACAGAGGCATTCTACGCTTTTTGTGTACACTCTTTGCATACTTTACCAGGGAAATGCCCTCAGAGCAAGGAGGCCAGCGCCTGGTACTGTACGCTCTTAGCTACAGTACCATGGACAGCTCCTTAGAGCAGGAGAATAGACCGCATATACTGTAAATGACCGATTGCCGACAATTAGCGGCTTTATGTTAATACATCTATTAACCCCTGCACAGCCAGGGTGTGATGACAACATGTGTCCAGGGAGTGTAGACACTCTCTAGACACATACTGCCACCAAACATGTGTTAACCCTGCATAAACCGGCTTATTAACCCCTCTGTGGAATCTGTGTTGACATGCCACACAGAGCCTGCAGAGGGAGTTAATATGCTGATTAACCCTTGGAATTGTTACATTTGGACAGCAGATGTATTTTAATCAATAATCTTTCCACGCTGCTGTGACAGAGGAAAAACATTATTGCTTACTGTATCGGGAAACAAGTACATTTAAATTCCATGGCTTTGACAGCCGCCGACTTTGAAGCTCTTTTTAAAACACTCACGTGTGACTATCGCCCAGTGTGCTGTATGGGTGCGAGATTTTCTTGCACCCATAGGCCAGAGTCACACATACCATCCGTTTTTGACTTAACACTGTTTTTGGTATCATTTTGGTCAAAGTCCAAAAACGCATATGCGTTAATGCATGTGTGTGTGCGCTTTTCAAAAACGCCTGCATTTTTGTGCAGCAACCCTAAAAATGCTGCTATCAGCGTTTTTGGGTGCATTATAAAAATGCATGCTTTTTTTTAGCATGGGGCCCTATGGGAGATACACGTGTTAACGCATGGTACATATAGGCACCATGCGTTAACGCATGTGTTTTTGCATGCGTTTTTTGGGAAAAAATTACTAAGTCCAAAAAATTCCCAAAAACGTCCAGGACCTCAGGGGACACTATTGGCACCCTTAAAAAAACGGATCTGTTTTTCTAAGGTCTTAAAAAAGCAGATTGGGATGTGTGATCCTGGCAATAGACTTACATTGCCCGCTCGCACGTTAGACTCGATTGCAGTCACAGCATGCTGCGACTGCACTCGCTTTGGACTCACAATGCGAATTTAGTGCGGGGGACTCGCACCAGTGTGCTCTGCCTGATATGGCAACACTGGTTCAAGTGCAATGCGCGTTTCCCTCGCATTGCACTCGTGTGAGTAAATCTGACAGTGTGCCTTCAGCCTCATACTGAAAAATGACCACAGTGTCCCTTGAAGCAATAAGAGCACCGAATCATTAGGAGCAGGAGCTGGTAAAGAGGGAGCGGGAAATATCACCAGGGTTGAAGTTCCTTGACTTTTACTTACAGTTTAGCAGTTACAGCACAGCCAGGGCGCCGTGTCCTCTGGGTCAGCAATCCGGTCAACTCCCAGGCAATTCGAGTTCACTACTCCGAGACACCCCTCTGTAAGCCTTTCCAGGTTGACTTTTCATGCTGGCTACACTCCTCTCCTGCCCAGTGCCTTCATGCTACAGTGTCTCAACCAGGTGGCTGCGGGCCCTGTCGAGTGACGGACGACACATCCTCTGACCCTAGGTACAGCCACCGTTTTGTGGAATGTCCACGGATGTTGGCTACTAAGCCTAAAGCTCAGTCACCTCCAGTTTCCTAGCTCAACCTTGAAGTGTTGTTGCCAGATCAGGGCTGGTCCCCTCTTGCAACCTAGTTCCTCCAGCAAGAACCCAGGGGTGATTGCTGGAATGGGGTCCCTCTGGCCAGGGTTCCATGGCGACCTACCCACTGGTCCCACTCCTACCCTGGCACTAGCCTCCCCTAGAACTCCATCGTTCTTAGTGTTCTTTTCAGAATAGACTTCTCCTTCCAACTCCTCTCACTGACTACGCTCATTCCTCCTCTTCCTGCTGTTTTCTACTCTCTATCCCACCCCCTCTGCCTACTCCCTCCTCCCATCAGCAGATGGGGCTCCTCGTGTGAGGTCACTTCCGCCCCTTCTATCTCCTGGCCAGGAGTTAGGATGGGTGTTGGTTGCAGGTGTGGGTGCCTCGGGTTTGTTTTCCCTCCTTACCTTGGAGTGGGATACCATGCCTATGGATTAGATGCAGTACCTCTGTGGCAGCCAGACCTCAGGGGTGCCACACTTACATTTAAAACCCTAATAAGTAGAAGCAGCTACTGCAATTAGGAAATAAATAAATGTCATGTTGTTAAGATGGGTTTGATATTATTTCTATAAAACATAATGGCCACTAAAGTTAAAAAACAATGGCTTTAGTGTTAAAGAAAAACAAATACGGTAAGTTGGCCGCATTTTCTACTGCCATATTTCACAGAGTAAGGAATACCGTAATATTAGGAGGAAGACTGCGCAGAATAGGAGCTTAAATAGTGAGCAGAGAAAGCCAGTGACATCGCTGTGTTCATTATCCTGGAGCAGTGACATCACAGTTTAATATTTCTGTACTGTGACATTACTGTGTTATTGTTATTCTGTGACATTGCTGTTCATTGTCCCTGTACCATCATATCAGTTTGTTATCCAGTTACTGTGACATCACTCTGTGTATTATCCCTGCTCTGTGACATCACAGTGTAGTATGTATAGTGTGACATTACTGTGTATATTATCCCTGGTATGTGATATCACTGTGTGTATTATCCCTGGTCTGTGATATCACTGAGTGTATTATCCCTGGTCTGTGATATCACTCTGTGTATTATCCCTGCTCTGTGACATCACAGTGTAGTATGTATAGTGTGACATTACTGTGTATATTATCCCTGGTCTGTGATATCACTGTGTGTATTATCCCTGGTCTGTGATATCACTGTGTGTATTATCCCTGCTCTGTGACATCACAGTGTAGTATGTATAGTGTGACATTACTGTGTATATTATCCCTGGTCTGTGATATCCCTGTGTGTATTATCCCTGGTCTGTGACATCACTGTGTGTATTATCCTTGGTCTGTGACATCATTGTGTGTATTACCCTGGTCTGTGACATCACTGTGTGTATTATCCCTGGTCTGTGACATCATTGTGTGTATTATCCCTGGTCTGTGACATCATTGTGTGTATTATCCCTGGTCTGTGACATCACTGTGTGTATTATCCCTGGTCTGTGACATCATTGTGTGTATTATCCCTGGTCTGTGACATCACTGTGTGTATTATCCCTGGTCTGTGACATCACTGTGTGTATTATCCCTGGTCTGTGACATCATTGTGTGTATTATCCCTGGTCTGTGACATCACTGTGTGTATTATCCCTGGTCTGTGATATCACTGTGTGTATTATCCCTGGTCTGTGACATCATTGTGTGTATTATCCCTGGTCTGTGACATCACTGTGTGTATTATCCCTGGTCTGTGATATCACTGTGTGTATTATCCCTGGTCTGTGACATCACTGTGTGTATTATCCCTGGTCTGTGATATCACTGTGTGTATTATCCCTGGTCTGTGACATCACTGTGTGTATTATCCCTGGTCTGTGACATCACTGTGTGTATTATCCCTGGTCTGTGATATCACTGTGTGTATTATCCCTGGTCTGTGATATCACTGTGTGTATTATCCCTGGTCTGTGACATCACTGTGTGTATTATCCCTGGTCTGTGACATCACTGTGTGTATTATCCCTGGTCTGTGACATCATTGTGTGTATTACCCCTGGTCTGTGACATCACTGTGTATATTATCCCTGTCTTGGGAGGACACTGTGCATATTTTCTCTATACTTAAACAGTTTAGTGTGTAAGCTTGCATCAAAGGCAGGGACACGACCATGGAGAAACATGTATGTCTAAGGTTGTGAAGGGAATTAATTTACAGAGGATACGGAAAGTATTGAGACCTCTTTAAATTCGTCACTCTTTGTTTCATTGCAGCCATTTGGTAAATTCAAAAAAGTTCATTTTCTTCTCATTACTGTACACTCTGCTCCCCATCTTCACTGAAAAAAAAAATGTAACAATTTTTGCAAATGTATTAAAAAAGAAAAACTGACATATCATATAGACATAAGTATTCAGGCCCTTTGCTCAGTATTGAGTAGAAACGTCTTTGAGCTAGAACAGCCATGAGTCTTCTTGGCATTGATGCAACAAGTTTTTCCTTCCTGGATTTGGGGATCCTCTGCCATTCCCTCTTGCAGATCCTCTCCAGTTCCGTCAGGTTGGATGGTGAATGTTGGTGGACAGCCATTTTCAGGTCTCCCAAGAAGTGCTCAATAGGTTTAGGTCAGGGCTCTGGCTGGGCCAGTCTGGAATAGTCACAGAGTTGTTCTGAAGCCACCCCTTTGTTATTTTAACTGTGTGCTTAGGGTCATTGTCTTGTTGGAAGGTGAACCTTTGGCCAAGTCTGAGTTCCAGAGCACTCTGGCAGAGGTTTTCATCCAGGATATCTCTGTACTTGGCCACATTCATGTTTCCTTCAATTGCAACCAGTCGTCCTGTCCCTGCAGCTGAAAAACATCCCCATAGCATGATGCTGCCACCACCATCATGTTTCACTGTTGGGATTGTATTATGGACCATGCCAGAGGTCACAACTCATTTTAAGTCTATGAGATTCTTATTCTTGATCACATAGACTTTTATTATGGGCTTGTGACATACTTCTGACTTTCATCCAGTCAGAAGGTATGGTCACAAGATGGCACCGCGGGACCAGAATGATGCTGATAAATGATGAAGCGGCCGGAAGCAATGAAAAGAAAAACGGAATGGTGCTTTAATTATCTCTACACAGGGTGGGCCATTTATATGGATGCACCTGAATAATATATGAATAGTTGGTGATATAAATTTCCTGTTTGTCGCACATTAGTACATGAGAGGGGAAAATTTTTTCCAGATGGGTGGTGACCATGGCGGCCATTTTGAAGTTGGAGATTTTTGATCCTACTTTATTTTTTTCAATGGGAAGAGGGTCATGTGACACATCAAACTTATTGAGAATTTCATAAGAAAATCAATGGTGTGCTTGGTATTAACATAACTTTATTCTTTCATGAGTTATTTACAAGTTTATGATCACTTATAATATGTGTTCATAGTGCTGCCCATTGTGTTGGGTTGTCAATGCAACGCTCTTCTCACACCCTTGACACACTGATAGCAACATCACAGAAGAAATCCTAGCACAGGCTTCCAGTATATGTTGTTTCAGATGCTGCACATCTCGTATCTTCACAGCATAGACAATTGCCTTCAGATGAGGCAAACTTAGTTGTGTATGGTGAAGTTAACAAACAAAACCAGCGCTATTGATCTGATGGTAACCCACAGTGGATAGATCCCTCCAAGACTGCTGGAACACAAACATTGATGGTATGGTGTGGTATGAGGGGCACAAAGATAGTGGGGCCATTCTTCATCAGTGGAAACCTCAATGCCACTGGATGTATGAATCATGTAGCAATTTCAGATATCCAGTGACATTGAGGTTTCCATTAATGAAGAATGGCCCACTATCGTAGTGGCGCCTCACTGTGCCCTATTGAAGAGCCAGTGATTCCACTGCACAGGCGCAAGACGTCGGTCTCACATCCATTGCACCGTGCCCGAAGTTTCGCGCGTGCACAGTGGAATCACTAGCTCTTCAATAGGTCACAGTGAGGCGCCACTGCACAGGCGCGAGACGTGGAATTGTGTGGATGGCATCCTGGAGTTGTGCAGCACTTCCTGTTATACTTAAAATGGCCCAAGGTAGTACTTGACATGTGTATATAGCCTTGTTTGGACATACTGTGTTGATAGAATCTATAGTCCTACTGCACTGTGGTGTAACGATCTTGTATGACATCACTGGTGTAAGAACTCTGTATGGACATCATTGTAAGATCTTGTACTGTGACATACTTATAGATCTGACGTGACAACTTGTATATCTCTGTACTGTGACACATGTGTAAGATTGTGTGACCTGTGTATAGAACCTTACTGTGACATCGCTTGTAAGAATCTGTCTGTGACACGTGTAAATCCTGATGTACACATGTGTGTATAGATCTCTTATGTGACATCACTGTGTTATAAATCTCTGTATGTGACATCAGTGTGTATAGAATCTCTGTAGTTGACATACTGTGTGTATAGAATCTCTGTACTGTGACATCACTGTGTGTATAGAATCTCTGTACTGTGACATCACTGTGTATAGAATCCTTGTACTGGTCATCACTGTGTGTATAGAATCTCTGTACTGTGACATCACTGTGTGTATAGAATCTCTGTACTGTGACATCACTGGTGTATAGAATCTCTGTACTGTGACATCACTGTGTGTATAGAGATCTCTGTACTCGTACAATGCGGATGAATCTGTACGTGAATAGGAATCTCTGTACTGTGACATACTTGAACTCTAGTCTGTGTATATATGAATCTCTGTACTGTGACATCACTGTGTGTATAGAATCTCTGTACTGTGACATCACTGTGTATAGAATCTCTGTATGTGACATCACTGTGTATAGAATCTCTGTACTGTGACATCACTGTGTGTATAGAATCTCTGTACTGTGACATCACTGTGTGTATAGAATCTCTGTATCTGTGACATCACTGTGTGTATAGAATCTCTGTACTGTGACATCACTGTGTGTATAGAATCTCTGTATGTGACATACTGGTGTATAGAATCTCTGTATGTGACATCACTGTGTATAGATCTCTGTCTGTGACATCACTGTGTGTATAGAATCTCTGTACTGTGACATCACTGTGTGTATAGAATCTCTGTACTGTGACATCACTGTGTATAGAATCTCTGTACTGTGACATCACTGTGTGTATAGAATCTCTGTACTGTGACATCACTGTGTGTATAGAATCTCTGTACTGTGACATCACTGTGTATAGAATCTCTGTACTGTGACATCACTGTGTGTATAGAATCTCTGTACTGTGACATCACTGTGTGTATAGAATCTCTGTACTGTGACATCACTGTGTGTATAGAATCTCTGTACTGTGACATCACTGTGTGTATAGAATCTCTGTACTGTGACATCACTGTGTGTATAGATCTCTGTATGTGACATCACTGTGTGTATAGAATCTCTGTACTGTGACATCACTGTGTGTATAGAATCTCTGTACTGTGACATCACTGTGTATAGAATCTCTGTACTGTGACATCACTGCGTGTATAGAATCTCTGTACTGTGACATCACTGATGTGTATAGAATCTCTGTACTGTGACATCACTGTGTGTATAGAATCTCTGTATTGACATCACTGTGTGTATAGAATCTTGCTGTACTTGATAGAACTTGACTGTGACATCTGGTGTATAGAATCTCTGTATGTGACATACTGTGTGTATATCACTGTGTGTATAGAATCTCTGTAATGTGACATCACTGTGTGTATAGAATCTCTGTACTGTGACATCACTGTGTGCATAGAATCTCTGTACTGTGACATCACTGTGTGTATAGAATCTCTGTACTGTGACATCACTGTGTGTATAGAATCTCTGTACTGTGACATCACTGTGTGTATAGAATCTCTGTACTGTGACATCACTGGTGTATAGAATCTCTGTACTGTGACATCACTGTGTGTATAGAATCTCTGTACTGTGACATCACTGGTGTATAGAATCTCTGTACTGTGACATCACTGTGTGTATAGAATCTCTGTACTGTGACATCACTGTGTGTATAGAATCTCTGTACTGTGACATCACTGTGTATAGAATCTCTGTACTGTGACATCACTGTGTGATAATCCTGTACTTGACATCACTGTGTATAGAATCTCTGTAGTGACATCACTGTGTGTATAGAATCTCTGTACTGTGACATCACTGTGTGTATAGAATCTCTGTACTGTGACATCACTGTGTGTATAGAATCTCTGTACTGTGACATCACTGTGTGTATAGAATCTCTGTACTGTGACATCACTGTGTGTATAGAATCTCTGTACTGTGACATCACTGTGTGTATAGAATCTCTGTACTGTGACATCACTGTTGTATAGAATCTCTGTACTGTGACATCACTGTGTATAGAATCTCTGTACTGTGACATCACTGTGTGTATAGAATCTCTGTACTGTGACATCACTGTGTGTATAGAATCTCTGTACTGTGACATCACTGTTGTATAGAATCTCTGTACTGTGACATCACTGTGTGTATAGAATCTCTGTACTGTGACATCACTGTGTGTATAGAATCTCTGTATGTGACATCACTGTGTGTATAGAATCTCTGTACTGTGACATCACTGTGTGTATAGAATCTCTGTACTGTGACATCACTGTGTGTATAGAATCTCTGTACTGTGACATCACTGTGTGTATAGAATCTCTGTACTGTGACATCACTGTGTGTATAGAATCTCTGTACTGTGACATCACTGTGTGTATAGACTCTCTGTACTGTGACATCACTGTGTGAATAGAATCTCTGTACTGTGACATCACTGTGTGTATACAATCTCTGTACTGTGACATCAGTGTGTGTATAGACTCTCTGTAATGTGACATCACTGTGTGTATAGAATCTCTGTACAGTGACATCACTGTGTGTATACAATCTCTGTACTGTGACATCACTGTGTGTATGATCCCTGTACTGTGACATCACTGTGTGTATAGATTCTCTGTACTGTGACATCACTGTGTGTATAGATTCTCTGTACTGTGACATCAGTGTGTGTATAGAATCTCTGTACTGTGACATCACTGTGTATAGAATCTCTGTATTGTGACATCACTGTGTGTATAGATCCTCTGTACTGTGACATCACTGTGTGTATAGATTCTCTGTACTGTGACATCAGTGTGTGTATAGAATCTCTGTATGTGACATCACTGTGTGTATAGAATCTCTGTATTGTGACATCACTGTGTGTATACAATCTCTGTACTGTGACATCACTGTGTGTATAGAATCTCTGTATTGTGACATCACTGTGTGTATGATCCCTGTACTGTGACATCACTGTGTATAGAATCTCTGTATTGTGACATCACTGTGTGTATGATCCTGTATGTGACATCACTGTGTGTATAGATCTCTGTACTGTGACATCACTGTGTGTATAGAATCTCTGTACTGTGACATCACTGTGTGTATAGAATCTCTGTACTGTGACATCATGTGTGTATAGAATCTCTGTACTGTGACATCACTGTTGTATAGAATCTCTGTACTGTGACATCAGTGTGTGTATAGAATCTCTGTATCTGTGACATCAGTGTGTGTATAGACTCTCTGTACTGTGACATCAGTGTGTGTATAGAATCTCTGTACTGTGACATCACTGTGTGTATAGAATCTCTGTACTGTGACATCACTGTGTGTATAGAATCTCTGTACTGTGACATCACTGTGTGTATAGAATCTCTGTACTGTGACATCAGTGTGTGTATAAATCTCTGTACTGTGACATCAGTGTGTGTATAGAATCTCTGTACTGTGACATCACTGTGTGTATAGAATCTCTGTACTGTGACATCACTGTGTGTATACAATCTCTGTACTGTGACATCACTGTGTGTATACAATCTCTGTACTGTGACATCACTGTGTGTATAAATCTCTGTACTGTGACATCACTGTGTGTATAGAACTCTCTGTAATGGACATCACTGTGTGTATACAATCTCTGTACAGTGACATCACTGTGTGTATACAATCTCTGTACTGTGACATCACTGTGTGTATAGAATCTCTGTACTGTGACATCATGTGTGTATAAATCTCTGTACTGTGACATCACTGTGTGTATACAATCTCTGTACTGTGACATCACTGTGTGTATACAATCTCTGTACTGTGACATCACTGTGTGTATACAATCTCTGTACTGTGACATCATGTGTGTATAGAATCTCTGTAATGTGACATCACTGTGTGTATAGAATCTCTGTACAGTGACATCACTGTGTATACAATCTCTGTACTGTGACATCACTGGTGTATAGACTCTTACTGTGAAATCACTGTGTGTATAGACTCTCTGTAATGTGACATCACTGTGTGTATAGAATCTCTGTACCGTGACATCACTGTGTGTATACAATCTCTGTACTGTGACATCACTGTGTATACAATCTCTGTACTGTGACATCACTGTGTATAGACTCTCTGTAATGTGACATCACTGTGTGTATAGAATCTCTGTACTGTGACATCACTGTGTGTATGATCCCTGTACTGTGACCACTGTATATATTATCGCTGTGCTGTGACATCACTATACGTTAATGAATATTTTCTGACTCCTCAGTGTTTTGGTGCATGATTACCTGTGACTAATAGATGTTTGTGCTCCAGGTGAATTTCTTATTCATCTCCAGTTCACATTCATAAAGAGACACTTGTATCTGAAATGTGATCAGCCAGTATTTTTGTTTTATTTATCCATATAAAAACCAGGTAAAAAATACAATTCTTGATAAATAAAAAGTACCTAACATAAGTCACACATCGATCACAACACAGACAGTTTTCTAATTCAGAACATTAAAAAATCATCCCAAACAAATCCTTTTTCAATGACAAAAGATTAAACATGAGAGAAGCCAATGACAAAGCCTAGGTGGTATTTATCCGGACACAGCAGATCTAGTAATGGGAAATAGCGATACACTGGATTTCTCTTGGATATGTTCAGGAAAATTATCGCTATCATTTCAAGTATTTTTTAATAGATGTTCCTTTGATGACAAAAAGCCTGATATTGAAACTATCGTAACTTTGGGATGACTGGATAAAAGGTGACCGGAATTCGGTTTCATTCATATGTCTGTTAAACGTGTAAATGTCAAATGATTGAGAAAAAAAACCAATACTTCACTGGTTGTTAATGATGGGTCAGATAGCAGCTAAGATAGTGCTTTAATTGTGCCATGTGACTTATTTTCTCACATTTCTCTATACTCTTTTAAAAACTGCATTTTATGGCTGTGTGGGCATGGCCAGCAGCTGATAGGGAGCAGTGCAATGTGACAGCAGAGAAGGGGTTAACAGAGATTGTGACTGAGCTGTGTGGAGCCAGATGACAAATCAGATCAGAAGCATTGTCACCACATCAGCTGCAGTCAGCAGTGTGGACATTCTGTAGGCTTCACCCCGTTTACCCTTATATGGTTACATGCCCCGTATTCAGTGTGAGGAGCTTGAAGACGGATCTGACTGAGAATGGACATATGTCTGTTTCACACATAGTCTAGTGGGGGCGCTTGTGGAAGGTTTATGAATGGTTTTCAACCAGAATTCTCTTATAAAGTATATTTGAAAGTTTATTCAAATCACTTGCTCTACATTATTAAATAAAAATTTGAATGGCGATTACGCTTTAAACACAGTCTGAATGTTGACCGTGTCGTACAAACCAGTTAGTGATCTCAGGATCTGAGAGGCTGCAGAATTTGAGTCTGGAGACCGTGGACCGGTCTATTCATGATGGTCTGATATCCAATAACTAAGTGCCATAATCCATTGTAGGTCATTTTTTAGTTATTAGTCCCATTATTCACTTTCCCAGGTTAAATCAACCCTTATATCTTCTTTTCCAGAGGAAAAAAAATGTGAAAATCAGTTTTGTTACAGATTTTATAAATGATGTTATGTGGTATGGTAAAAAAAAAAAAGAATAGGTCACAAGGCCATAAATCTCACCTAGACGAGACCAGAGGGTGAGGATGACTTAGTTCCACCGGATGGTCCGAGGAGGGTGAAAATGAGTAAAGAAAAAGCTCATCTGCCTTAAAAGATAAATAAAAAATCTTGGACTAATAAAAAAAAAATCCCATGGTATAAGTGCTAATATTGTAATGTATGATGATGGAAGATACTTTTATGTGGGTGTAAACCCAGGAGAGGTAGCAGTCGTACCCAGAACCGGGAGAACGAGAAGGTCCAAAGCCTGTCATTGTTATAAGGGGAATATGGTAGGTGGGGCGTTCTATGAAAGCTCTTCAATTAGACACTGAGGCCTCTAGGTTGTGCTTTCCACCGGCTCCTTTTTACCAGCAATTGTACCAAATATATGTGATAGAGAAGATATAAGAGCACGCGGTTACGTCTTAGATAAAGAGTGAGAAATCTTCACACCTTCAATGTCTACTTGATTTTGACTTAACACATCTAATTCACTGCAGTAATTATAGGGGTTCTCTCATGACAGAAATTGACATTATATCCACATGAGAAGTCATTATGTCCAAAAGTATTTGGACAGTGACTGAATCTTGGAGATTTGGGCTCCGCATACCAGTATTTCTTATTTAAAATGAAACAACTGAGATGCAATCGAAGTGTAGACTTTCAGGTTTATTTAAAGGCTCTGAACAAAAATATCCCGTGTTAGTAATTTCCAACCATTCTTCTACAAAGACTCAGCATTTCAAAGCTCAAAAGTAATTGGACAAAAAAGCAGCTCAATGGGTTGAGATCTGGTGATTGATTTGGCTATTGCAGAATATTTCACTTCTTTGCTTTCTTAGTATGTGTGGGGTCATTGCCCACCTGTACAGTGAATCGCAGTCCAATCAACCTGACAGTACTTGGTTGAATCTAAACAGAAAGTATCTTCCTGTACACTTCAGAATTCTTCCAGTTGATTCTATCTTCATTCACATCATCAATAAACACTGGTGACCCAGGGCGCTGGGACGCCCTGCCTGGTCATCATTCTGCCTCCACCATGTGTTACAGAGGATGTAGGGTAGTTTGTATCATGAGCCCTTCCAAGCCTTCTCCACACTTTCTTCTTTACATCATTCTGTTTCAGGTTGTTCTTAGTTTCATCTGTCCAATGAATGCTTTTCTAGAACTAGGCTGGCTTCATTAAATGTATTTTTTGGCAAACTCTAACTTGGCCTTTTCAATTTTCCGTCTGATTAATGGCTTGGATCTTGTAGTGAACCCTCTGTATTTGCTCTCATAAAGTCATCTCTTTATGGTAGACTTAAATAGATGGCAGAACGGTGGCTCAGTGGTTAGCATTGCAGCCTTGCAGCACTGGGGTCCTGGACCAAGGATTATTTATTATTATTATTATTTATTTATATCGGATGACATCTGCAAGGAGTTTGGTATGTTCTCCTTGTGTTTGTGTTGGTTTTCTCCCACACTCGAAAGACATACCGATAGGATGTTTAGATTGTGAGCCCTAATGGGGACAGTGTTGCAAATGAATGGAATTAATAGTCCTATATAAATGAATAAATATTATTATTATTAATGCAACACCTCCTTCCTGGAGAGTGTTCGTTACTTGGTTGGATGATGTGAAGGTTTTTTTCATCATGGAAAAAATTCTGCAATCATCCACCACTGTTTTCTGTGGACGTCCAAGGCCTCCGAGTTCCTAAGCTCACCAGTGCGCTTTATTTTTCTACAGAATGTACCAAACTGTTGATTTAGTCACTAGTCATATTACTACTATCTCTGTTTGATTTACTTTTTTTTCAGTCTAATGCAGGGGTCTCAAACTCCAGGCCTCGAGGGCCGCACACAGTGCAGGTTTTCAGGATTTCCTTAGAATTTGACACTATGGAAATCCTGAAAACCTGGACTGTGTGCGGCCCTCGAGGCCTGGAGTTTGAGACCCCTGGTGTAATGATTGTCTGTTTTATTTCCATTGAGAGCTCAGTTTACCGCATGTTGTGGGATTCACAGCAAAACCTGGAATCAGCTCCAAACTTTTTACCTGCTTAATTATGAATTAATGAGGGAATATCCCACACAGCCAATTAAAAATTGTTTGAGATAATTGTCCAATTACAGTGCTGTGCAAATTAATTGGGACAAAGCAAGTCTTTAGTTGCTTTTCTTGCATTAGTTTTACTATTGCTGATAAGTGTTTTACCAGTTCTTGGGGTCGTTTTCCTTTTTCTTCTACATTTTCCTTTTTGTTTTGGAGAAAATGATCCAGTTTCATTGTGTTTGTGAATTATTCTTGAAACGGTAGATTTTCCAATACCAACGGTGGAAGCGATTTCTCTTACAGTCAGACTTGTATGTTCATTACGAGTAATAATTCTAGATCCCCTTCCGTGGAGTAACATCCATTATTACAGGCACAAATCACACTGAGAGAAAAAGTACACTAAACCACTCCTCAAAGAAACAAGCTCTCAACTGAAACTGAGGGGGCAGCTAGCTGTTATTTTCTGACTAAAACCAGTCAAACCACATTTTGTTACTCAAGGTTGTACACTCACACCTGTTCAAAGCAGTTAAATCTGGTTTGAATCACTGACTGGTAACCCCCAACTTACGATTTTACTTAAAAAAATGCTTTGTCCCAATTAATTTGCACAGCACTGTACTTTTACTTCCTGAAAAAAGAGGCAGCTGCATATTAATGAATTGTCCCACACCATTACTCCAATTGGGATTAGGGTACCCACAAATTAAAGCTGAGAGTCTACACTTTAAACCCATATTGATTATATATCTGGAATATCTTTTGGTAAACAGCTAAGATTCCAAAACATGTGTCACTGTCCAAATATTTCTGGACCTAAATGTATGTAGACCCGACCTATCGCAAAATCAGGGGTCCTCATTCTAGCTGGGACCCGACTTGCAGTTAGAGGAGAGACAGCTCGTTTTGGAACTCCAATAGTAGTTAATGGAGAGATCGTTTGTCACTGCAGGTTGGGCACCAGGATAGGTTGGACCCTTTAATTGTTACTTCCCTGGCACGATACATGGACTGGTAGTTGAGTGGAGACACTATAATTTGTAGTGTACATGATCATAATGTATAACATGTAAAGAAGAGTGTGTATGGGAACAGTAGTAGTAGCAATTGTCAGGAAAGGAAAAAAAGCTCAACTGTTTTTACCGAAAGAGTGCTGCTCGTGGGTCATTTGCAATGTTTCAAGTCCTCCCAATACGAGTGTATGGATAATGCTACAATTATAGATATAACCTGTAGATAGGAGAGGTGCAGATTGAAGAAAAAAATGGAAGAACCTTTCTCATCGTTAGGTTTGGAAGAAAAGATAAAAAAGAAAAATATGAAGGAAAAAAGAATACTGTACAGTTTGTATACTAGGTGTCCCTAAGTGACTGGCTTCTTATGACTAATACGAATGGCTCAGAAAGTGCCTTCTATGACTAGTATGCCATAAAGTACTTATGTTCTATATCTGAAAACATGCCGCGCAGTGGCGTAACTTCAGGCCCATGGGCCCCGGTGCGGAAGCTCCAATGGGGTCCCCAATTATTGCAATTCTTTAATAGTATGTCTTTTTCTATAGGCGAAAGGGACTTTTGGGGCCCCTTAGGCTGCAGGGCTCGGGTGCAATTGCAACCCCTGCACCTATTGTAGTTACGCCCCTGATGCCGCGGGGTTACACTACACTGCTCAAAATTGGTGCCTACAAGACTTAAAAAGTGCAAAGAAATTGAAAATCCTGGCTACTTGCTTCCAAAAACAGCGGCACACTTGTCCACATTATGTGTAGAGGTACAGCCCAGCTCCATTCATTTTGATGATCTAAACTGCAATACCAGACACAACCTATGGACAGACGGGGCACAGTTTTTAGAAGCAGCCATGATTTTGTGACCTTTAAGCCAAGTAGGAGTAAGTGTTACAAGCCCAAGACATTAGCCTGAGCAGATGGTGGGCTGCACAAAAAAATAATGGTTTCTTAAGCAAATCAAGTATAAATTACACTTATAAAAAGAAGGTTTACACTGGAACACAATGTATGGTCAAGCCCTTGTAACTAAAAACATGTATGGAAATTATTACACAAAAATGTAAACAATGTACGCAGGCGTCGCGGATATGTGGGCATCCAGTCACTTCCTTAGTTATTGCATTATAATAATGTTCAATATGCCCTTACCGGGACATAGATTATTGTAAGGGGTTTGGTTCTCAAGTGATGATAAAGGGGTAGCCTGAGATCAGGTTAGGTAAGCTGTGCAGTACCACACGCAGCCTATAGAGCGGCGCTGTTTCTGAGCATAAAACAGACGACTGCTTTAAATTCTCAGAGAATCCCTTTAAATGTCTCTACCGGGTTTGAGGCAGATATTCATTCCCAAAGGGATTTGGATTATCTGGATAATCCTCTAGCTTTCCTCTGTCCTTTCATCATCGCTGTCCATGTTGACTGGGATGTAGCCTCCCTCCCGCGGTATGCACAGACAGCAACCAGCTCCGCTCAGGTCCAGCTCCTTGAAGTTAAAGTCTTTTAATTTCAGGCATCTGAAGTCTATTTCATCAAACGCACAAATGTGCTTGAGTTTTCTCCAGAACACATAGGACAAAGCAATACCTAGTGCCTGTGACAAAAAAGGGATAAAAACAGAATGGTTATGTATACAGATATAAGAAAAACAGTCATCTCCATAGAGAGGTCTCTGAGGACCACGGGATCAGGAGATCATAATGAATTGTCATGTCAGCTATGAGTAAGGCCCCTTTCACTCTGGCTTTTTTTTAAAAAATGCGGCAGATTAACCACATATGCCGCATCTGCTGCCTAATGGCCGTGCTTGCGGCATGCCCATGTATTGTCTATGGGCTTGCGGTCAGGTGCGGAAAAGTGCGGTTCTGCCAGTTGTGGCAGATGCGGTACTTGCAGCAGCGAAAAAACCTGTGGCTGACCGTGTTTTTTTTCGCGTCCGCAAGTGCCGCAAGCGGCAGAGCAGCACTTGCCGCATCCGACCGCAAGCCCCATAGACAATACATGGGGCTTGCCGCAAGTGCGGCCATTAGGCTGCAGATGCGGTAAATCTGCCAGAACTGCCGCAATTTGTCAAAAATGCAAGTGTGAAAGCAGCCTTAAAGAGGTTATCCTGTGAAAACAATTTAACACTTACCCATAGGCTACCAAATCTCTTATTGATCATAGAGTCATAGAATGGTAGGGTTGGGGGGTACCTCCTGGGTTATCTGGTCCAACGCCTTTCTCAAAGCAGGATTCACTAAATCATCCCAGACAGATGTTTGTCCAGTCTCTGTTCAACGATTACAGTGGGGAGTCCAACTGCTGGGATCCGCATTGATCAGCAGAATAGGGCACCTCTATTTATGTTAGTATTGAGTGTCATAATTGAACACCATTACACTCATTCCCTCTGGGTTTGCTCAGTATTACACTTGGCTTTTTCTGGAAGCCACAAAGACAATGAATGTAGCAGTGGTCAAGCATGTGGACTGCCCCTCAATGCTAATTGGAATAAAAGTGTCCTATTTTGCTTATCAGTGCAGGTCTCAGAGGTCGTACACCCACCAATTGATAAGTTATTACCTGTGTACCCTAGTTTTACCACACAAGCTTTAAAGGGAATCTGATCGCAGGTTTTTTCTATGTAATCTGAGAGCAGTATGATCTTGAGGACTAGGTGTCTTGTGCCTTCTGGTCCCGACCCCACCCACCATTCATTAGCAGCAGTTATAGTAGAATCAGATTTAGCAGAGCTTGGAATGTTGAGCTCTGTATAGCCCCCCTTACACCCTTGATTGGCAGCTTTTTGTCTACAATGTATATTAAGAAAAAGCTGCTAATCAGTGCTGAGAATGGGTTTGAACCAGGAGGTATTGCAGTGCCCCACTAGTCAGTGTGCTACAGAAGGGCACTGTACCAAGCCAGAGAGTGCAGTATTCCTGTTATGGGGGGATGTAATGTAGGTCTGAGGCTCCCAATCTGCATTCATACACTTAGAGCAGGGGACTAAGCGGTTAACCTGATGTTTGTGAAGACCCAGTCCTGGTGGGAGGAGTGTGGGCAGTGCGAGAAGTCAGTGAGAAGTCAGAACGTAGAAGGTAAGAGAAGGAGCAGGAGCTAAGAGGGAAGGCGCCTGTGTAATGAAGGCAGCCCAGAGAGGAGCAGACAGGGGGTGACTGAACACCCTGGCCCAGTCCAAAGCGGGGTACTGGCTCCAAAGCAGTACAGAAGTCCATCCCTGAGCCGCAAATACCGGTATGATTGACAGCTTCATAGAAGCACAATCCGCCCAACATATGTACGGTCGACTCCAGAACCACCAAACCGGGTTGAGTCCCCTTAGAGAGAGAAGGGTATCTCATATCACCCAACAGGCCTGGTAGTAAGCGAGATTCGTGCATGGCAGTGCGAGGAAGAAGAAGTGCACAGAGGTAGGACAGTGGAAAAGATAAAGGAAGGAACATCACTGGAGCCTCATAGAGACATTGCTTTCTCCTATAACACCTGGTTCACTACCCAACCGTAACATCTGTGAACTGTGTACAAAATGAAGGTAACTGGAGTAAAAAAACCCGTGCAGAGCAAGAAAGTGTCTGTGTTTCTTCCTGGTTAACTGTGACATTCCAGTTTCACAGCAGAGACTGCGTTGCCCTATTCCTACCATCACACTACACTGCCCCAGGGGACCCTGCTCTTCCTATAGGGAGCTATAACACCTTGCTGCCATCCATCCCCTGGAGGTCTGCAGCAGCGTCGGTGTGGTGCCATCACCGGATCTACAAGTGACGACATTTACCTATAAACTTTTATCCCTGTAAATACCCCTCTTTGTTGTCACCCAAGGGCACAGACTCGGGCACCGACCACCCGTGACATCCACCGTACCCAAACGCCCCCAGACCCTTGTGGGCCCGAGGGTATGAGACACCTAGTCTTGTTATTACAATCTCTTGTTGATAAAACAGATCTTATTGAAACATTAAGGAACACATCACTAGAATTAGGATCTGTACCCCAATTTAATGCTGCTCTCAGATTACATAACAAAATACAGCTGACAAATTCCCTTTAAGTTGTCACAGGGACTCTGTGAGGATATTTTTCAGTATGATACTAATATTATTCTTTAATAGTGCTTGGACAGAATTTTTAAAACATGTAAAAATCCTTACTGTACCATTTGTAATTCTCTTGCTTTAAGCATCTTCACACCCTTCAGCAGTAAAAGTAATAGACTGGACTAATTCATTAGTCCGGCTATGTAAGAGTTAATTTATTATTTACTCCGTCTCAGGTAGCTCTCCCCTCCCTCCTCCCTTCCCCATGTGCTCTACCTGTCTGGTTTCAGCTTCATTTAGAAGAGTCTGAGGAGGAGCCGGAGGGAGGGAGAGATTACAGACACACATCTGATTACCTTATATTGCCTTACCTAAATAAGCAATCTCCTCTCTTTGTTTCTCTGAGCAGGAGCCTGTCTGTGACAGATTCTGTGTTTATTTGACGACTTGTTTGTTTTCAACAAACAAGAAGAGAATAGAGCTCCCCCTCCACCACAATGTGAGTGATTTCTACTGATCTCTTATGCAGTGATTTGAATATGTGACAAGAATATTCATTCTATGGGGAGTGGACAGCAGAGAACTAAGTGATCACTCACTGCCTTTGACAGATGGAATGAATCTCTTTATTTGAAGTTTACAGAGGATAGGAGGGGAGTATAAATAATAGAAATACATTAATAGAAAGCACTTAAGGAAAGGAATTAGAAAATGATAGCAGTTACATATGGTTTTTTGACCGGACAGATTCCTTTTAACCCCATCATGACCCGGGAATTCGTTTTTCATTTTCACTTTTTGCTCCCCTGCTTCCAAGAGCCATAACTTTTTTATTTTTCCGTCAATATAGACATATGATGACTTGATTTTTGCAGGACGAGTTGTACTTTCATATGCAATCATTTATTTTACCATATAGTGTACAGGGAAATTGCAAAAAATTCTAAATGCAGTGAAATTGCAAAAACAGTGCAATGACACGTTGTTTTTTTGGGTATTTTAGTCGCCATGTTCACTATATGGTAAAACCGACATGACGGGGTGATGCCTCGGGTCGGTACGAGTTCGTAGACACCCAACATGTATACCTTTGCTAGTGTCTAGGTGGTGAAAAAAAATTCAGAAGTTTGAAAAGAAACAAAAACAGACTTTTTGTGCCATGTTCTGCGACCCGTAGCGTTCTCATTTTTCGGGATCTGGGGCTTTGTGATGGCTTATTCTTTGCATCTCGTGCTAACGTTTCTAATGATACCATTTTTGGGGGGATCCACAGTTTTGATCGCCCGTTACTGCATTTTATAGCAATGTTGCGGCGACCAAAAAAATGGAATTTTGGCGTTTGGACCATTTTTTCCGTTAGAGTTTACGGCTCTCATTAACGGATTTAATACGTTGATAGATCGGGCAATTCTGAACGCGGCGATACCAAACATGTGTATTATTTTTTTTCTTTAATACTTTATTGTGATTGGCGGTAAAGGGGGGTGATTTGAACTTTTATATATATATATATATATATATATATATATATATAAATAAATATATACAGTGTTGGCCAAAAGTATTGACACCCCTGCAATTCTGTCAGATAATACTCAGTTTCTTCCTGAAAATGATTGAAATCACAAATTCTTTGGTATTATTATCTTCATTTAATTTGTCTCAATGAAAAAACACAAAAGAGAATGAAGCAAAAGGCAAATCATTGATCATTTCACACAAAACTCCAAAAATGGGCCGGACAAAAGTATTGGCACCCTCAGCCTAATACTTGGTTGCACAACCTTTAGCCAAAATAACTGCGATCAACCGCTTCCAGTAACCATCAATGAGTTACTTACAATGCTCTGCTGGAATTTTAGACCATTCTTCTTTGGCAAACTGCTCCAGGTCCCTGATATTTGAAGGGTGCCTTCTCCAAACTGCCATTTTTAGATCTCTCCACAGGTGTTCTATGGGATTCAGGTCTGGACTCATTGCTGGGCACCTTAGAAGTCTCCAGTGCTTTCTCTCAAACCATTTTCTAGTGCTTTTTGAAGTGTGTTTTGGGTCATTGTCCTGCTGGAAGACCCATGACCTCTGAGGGAGACCCAGCTTTCTCACACTGGGCCCTACATTATGCTGCAAAATTTGTTGGTAGTCTTCAGACTTCATAATGCCATGCACACAGTCAAGCAGTCCAGTGCCAGAGGCAGCAAAGCAACCCCAAAACATCAGTAAACCTCCGCCATGTTTGACTGTAGGGACCGTGTTCTTTTCTTTGAATGCCTCTTTTTTTCTCCTGTAAACTCTATGTTGATGCCTTTGCCCAAAAAGAGAGAACATTCTTCCAAAACGTTTTAGGCTTTCTCAGGTAAGTTTTGGCAAACTCCAGCGTGGCTTTTTTATGTCTCGGGGTAAGAAGTGGGGTTTTCCTGGGTCTCCTACTATACAGTCCCTTTTCATTCAGACACCGATAGATAGTACGGGTTGACACTGTTGTACCCTTGGACTGCAGGGCAGCTTGAACTTGTTGGGATGTTAGTCGAGGTTCTTTATCCACCATCCGCACAATCTTGCATTGAAATCTCTCGTCAATTTTTCTTTTCCGTCCACATCTAGGGAGGTTAGCCACAGTGCCATGGGTTTTAAACTTCTTGATGACACTGCGCACGGTAGACACAGGAACATTCAGGTCTTTGGAGATGGACTTGTAGCCTTGAGATTGCTCATGCTTTCTCACAATTTGGTTTCTCAAGTCCTCAGACAGTTCTTTGGTCTTCTTTCTTTTCTCCATGCTCAATGTGGTACACACAAGGACACAGGACAGAGGTTGAGTCAACTTTAATCCATGTCAACTGGCTGCAAGTGTGATTTAGTTATTGCCAACCCCTGTTAGGTGCCACAGGTAAGTTACAGGTGCTGTTAATTACACAAATTAGAGAAGCATCACATGATTTTTCTAACAGTGCCAATACTTTTGTCCACCCCCTTTTTTATGTTTGGTGTGGAATTATATCCAATTTGGCTTTAGGGCAAATCTTTTTGTGTTTTTTTTCATTAAAGACAAATTAAATGAAGATAATAATACCAAAGAATTTGTGATTGCAATAATTTTCAGGAAGAAACTGAGTATTATCTGACAGAATTGCAGGGGTGTCAATACTTTTGGCCATGACTGTATATATATATATATATATTCTACAGGTTTTTGAAAACTTAATTTTTTCATTCATTCTTATTTTTACACTGCCTCTTTAAAAGGCACCTTGCTGCACAGTTCGATCGATTCTGGGAGATACAGATGAGCTGCAGCCAACTACAACATGGAACTGCGCTCTGACAGCATCCGGGGTCTAGCCAGGACCCCGGGCTGTCACGTGAGCGCTGGAGATCTCGCGATACTATCGCGGGATCTCCGGAGCAGGAACAGCGCATTCCCCGCCGCGGCCGCCTTGGATCCTTCTGTCAGTGATTGACAGCGGGATCCAAGGGGTAAACAGCGCTGATCGAATCCCGATCCGATCGGAGCTGTTAGTCCGACATCTCAGCTGATCACATCAGCTGAGATGTCGGCTGTTTGATGTGAGCTCCGCGCTGGAGCTCACATCAAACACCCCTTACCGGCCCATGACGTTGTACAACGTCGTAGGTCGGGAAGGGATTAAACAGCAGCAATTGGAGCTAACTTTGGTTGCTGCTGTTAGTCATAGAACCTGGATTTTTACCAAAGTAGACACCTTCTACACCATGTTCCAAATTATTATGCAAATTGGTTTTAAGTGTCATAGGGTTTTGTATGGTCAATGAAACCCATTGATGGTATTGTGTCTCAGGTGTCTTTTGATCATTGAAATCAATCTCAGCTATCTGTGATAATTAGTTAGGCAGGTGAGCCCAATAAAAAGAAAATTGGATGCTCCACAATATTAAGCAGGCCACAGTTTTCAAGTAACAAGGGAAAGAAAAAGGATGTCTCTGCTACCGAAAAGCAACACATAGTGCAGTGCCTTGGACAAGGGATGAAAACATTAGATATTGCACGAAAACGTAAGCGTGATCATCGTACTGTGAAGAGATTTGTGGCTGATTTTGAGCACAGACATGTTTGTGCAGATAAAGGCAGAATGAGGAAGGTTTCTGCTAGGCAAGTTCATTGGATTAAGAGAAACCAGCAAAGATATTTGAAGCTGCTGGTGCCTCTGGAGTCCCTCGAACCTCAAGATGTATGATCCTTCACAGGCTTGCTGTGGTGCATAAACCTACTATTTGGCCACCCCTAAACAGTGCTCACAAGCTGAAATGGTTGCAGTGGGCCCAGGCATACATGAAGACTAATTTTCAAACAGTCTTGTTTACTGATGAGTGCTGAGCAACCCTGGATGGTCCAGATGGATGGAGTAATGGACAGTTGGTGGATGGCCACCATGTCCCAACAAGGCTGCGATGGCAGCAAGGAGGTGGAGGAGTCATGTATTGCGCCGGAATCATTGGGAAACAGCTGGTAGGCCCCTTTAAGGTTTCTGAAGGTGTGAAAATGACTTCTGCAAAGTATATAGTTTCTGACTGAGAACTTTCTTCCATGGTACAAAAAGCAAAAATGTGCCTTCAGGAGCAAAATTATCTTCATGCATGAAAGTGCACCATGTCATGCTGCAAAGAATACCTCTGTGTCATTGGCTACTATCGGCATAAAAGGAGATAAACTCATGGGGTGGCCTGACCTCAACCCTATAGAGAACCTTAGGAGTATAATCAAGCAAAAGATCTATGAGGGTGGGAGGCAGTTCACATCAAAACAGCAGCTCTGGGAGGCTATCCTGACATCATGCAAAGAAATACAAGCAGAAACTCTTCAGAAACTCACAAGTTCAAGGAATTTTTTTGTTTGAAACACTGGAGCTCACACATCCACCTCAGGTATTTATTATCCTTTTTGACTAGCTGCTAGAAAGCCTCAGGTTCTGTTTGTGCTTAATACACCTTAGTGACCTTATAGTAAAATAAAAAGAGGGGGGATGGGCTCAGCCCTTAGTCTAATTTAAACAACACTCCAGTTGCTGTTAACTCTTTCTTAGGGAAGTTTAAATGGATGCAAGAATTGTGAAGGTGATATCAAAGAAGGGTTCCTGTGTTAACATGTAACCTGGCCTGTTAGGATGTTTTGGAGTTAAATACCTTTTTATTTCAGTGAATGTGACCTCCTAATGCTGCAAATTCAACAAATGAGCATTTTCAGTTGTTTCACACATATCAAATGTTTAGAAACTCTACTGTGCTTAATAATTTGGAACAGTGCATTTAGAGTTTTTTTTTTAATTTTGAAGATTATACTGTTATCATTGGGAGGTTTCTACAATAAAATTCAATGTATACTCTGATGGGTGATGACTTTTATTACACTGAGGGTACTGTTACACGTTGCAATATTGTTCCGATATCGCATACAATTTCACGGGAGCGCACACGTTTTTGGCACTTGTCCTAGATCGCATAGTAGATGTTACACAGAGAGATATATCGGCAGGCAACGCAACTAGGATGTTGTACACAACTTTTGTGCGCTGGGTATGAGCAACCCAGCGTCCGAGCATTAACATTGTAGTGAATAGGGGAAGTTGCGTTCCACATCGTACTTGCGCCGTCACACTGCATGATCATGCCAGATCGCATATGCAACATTGTACGGTTGAAGAACTTGCACAAACTTCTTGCAATATCGTAGCTGCGATTTATTGCAGTCGCATTGCCCTGTTACACGACACAACGCACCAACGATATCAACTGCAACAACCACACCACGTGACTTTTTGTCGATGTTGCATTGCGATATTGCGACGTGTAACGGTACCCTGACTGTCATTTGCACTGACCATTTAGGAAAATCAGAGAAAAAGAACATTTGCATAATAATTTGGAACATGGTTTATGAGATGAGTGAGCACAGCTCCCCTACCTAATGTCAGAAGGATTTTCCCCATTATACTGCTGTCATCGCCTATTTGCTCTTATAATAGTATATAAATACATACAATAATAATAAATAATATGTTAAATGTATATTAAAATATACACCTAAATGATTTATCGACCCCACTGAGTTGTACATTACTAGCACAGTGGATGGACTTATACAAATCTCAGGCTTACTGAGCTTCTTTTAAAAGGGACACTGTCAGGGCATTTTTCAGTATGATACTAATATTACCCTTGAATAGTGCCTGGGCAGACCATTTAAAAACAGGTAAAACCATTATTGTGCACTTTCTAGTTTTCATGTTATCTTTATACCCTGCAGGGAGCTGGTGCATTATATTTGGAACCGAATAGTCCAGTTGCTGTATAAGTGTTATTTAAATATCCACACCCATCCAGGCTTGTCTTCACTCCCTCCCCTCTGTGCTGGGAAGAGGGCAGGTGTTTTGTGCTGCAGCCTGTAAGATTTCTATCTGTATATATGAACCTTGATTTTCCTGCAGACATGCAATGTGTGTATCTGCTGAGCAAACAGAGTCTGCTTAGCAGAAAGAGGGATAGTTAGAGTAGTAATAGCAAGGTGCAGGGACAGGTAGTGATAGCCAGGGGGGCTTAATCTAGGCGACAGGTTCCCTTTAAGGCATGACTTTGCTATAATTACAGGCACTAATTACACCAACTGGGGATCCTGAGATTTACCAACCAACCAACCAACAGGAGAGCCTGTCGGTAGATGCGAGGTACCCACAGGAGTACAGATTTAGGTAAATGGGAACCTAGGAGTAAGATTGACAGCAGTGTGAATATACAGGAATTAACTTCCAAACTGTTTGCTATTGTAGATGCCACCTAAGGAAGGCATTCTTAGTGAAGGGAGGCTGTCCTACTCCATCTTTTGACACACTCTAAATGGTAAATAAAAGGTAATTATAGAATACCCCAATAAGTGGTTGAAACCTGTTAAGCACTATTAGTACTATAACAAAGAACGTTTCACTTTCACTTTCTAGATAAGCTCCAAAGTCCTAGATAAACCAGGACGATAACTACAAGGCCAACACTGTTTAATATATGGTAAGAATGATTAGTGGATCAACCATCTAAGAATTTTACCAGTTAGCACCCTTATTCACTACAAGTACCCACAGGTACACTATCACTAAAGGAAGGCAGCAACAACGTATATAAGAGGAGCAAATCCACTAGAACATACACACTCCACTGAATCAAGTCAAGAATCCTCACCACTATGAATTAAATGTTTTTATGATATTTTTTAACATAAATAAACATCCCTGATTCAGGGTTAAATAGACTTATTAGTCCTCGATGTATAGCACTAAGACCAAGCACTGATCCTACCCTCTAACTTAGGAATAATTATTGATTTAAGCTTAGAGAAAGGAACTGGAAAAGGATAGCAGTTACACATGGATTTTTGGCCTGACAGTTTTCCTTTAATGCTGTGTAAACTGACATGCAGTGCGGGTTTCCTATCTGCAGCATGTCAATTTCTCGTGCGGCGATGCAAGTGTTCTGAGCAAGAACACAGCAAAAATATGCTGCGTCCAGAATGCTCTCTGACCCTGATGTGTGCAAGTGCCCTAAGGGTGCTGACCTTCACTAAATCTGACCCTGGTCATATCTATGGCCAAGCGCGGTAGAGCGGAAGACTGGCACATGCTCCATGTTTGCTTTTCTGTGGACAGAGTAATCAATTTTGCTTGATTTGGAAGCACAGCACCGGTGACGGTGCACCCAAACTGATTCCTCTGCGCCAGTCGGCAGCCAATCATTAATCAACAGAACAGAACTTTTTCTCATGGATCCTTTTAAATATTTATAATAATAATCATTTTTATTTATATAGCGCCAACATATTCCGCAGCGCTTCACAATGCAAAGTTCATGTTTAAACAATCATAAGAAACAATTAGAAAATACAATACAATACAATCATGCATATACAATACAACAATTAGAGCAAAAAATGACAGCCCTGCTCATAAGAGCTTACAATCTAACAATGAGGTGGGGGTGACAAAGTACAGGGGCTTATTTACAATGATGGTATAGTCGACGTGAAGAGATGGGGAACAGTTAGGAGCAGTATAAGTGGCCACCACCCATTATTTGTGATCCACTTGAGACTGGTGGAACGGATAGGCTATGTCTAGATGACTTTGACTAGGGATCATGATAGGCCACCCTAAAAAGATGTGTGTTTAGGGATAGCCTGAAGCTATGTAAGTTGTGGATACACCTAATTTTTTATGGTAGAGCATTCCAGAGAATTGGTGCAGCTCGAGAGAAATCTTGGAGTCGGGAGTGGGCGGTTCAGATTAATGCAAAAGTGAGTCTAAAGTCACTTCCAGAGCGAAGAGAACAGGTGGGGTGATAGACAGAGATGAGGGAGGAGATGTAGTGGGTTGCTGCACTTTGAAGAGCTTTGTGGGTGAGAACAAGCAGTTTGAAATGGATCCTATAGTATATAGGCAGCCAGTGCAATGACTGGCAAAGTGCGGAGGCATCTAAGTAACGATTGACCAGATGGGTGATCCTGGCTGCTGCATTAAGGATGGATTGGAGAGGGGAGAGTCTAGTGCGGGTGAGGCCAATTAAAAGAGAATTACAATAGTCAAGGCAGGAGTGAATCAGGGCCACAGTGAGGGTTTTTGTGGTTTCTAAGGTGAGAAAGGGGTGAATTCTAGAGATGTTCTTCAGGTGCAAGCGTCAAGAGCGGGCGAGAGATTGTATATATGGGGTGAAGGAAAGATCAGAGTGAAACATAACACCCAGACAGTTAGCTTGCTGACTCGGTGTTATTGTGGTGCCGCACACTGAGAGTGAGATGTCAGATTTAGGGAGGTTAGTGGAGGGCGGGAGCAGAAGCAGTTCAGTTTTGGAAAGGTTGAGTTTCAGATAGAGAGTGGACATGATATTGGAAACTGCGGTTAGAAGTCATTGGTGTTCTTTATTAGAGCGGGAGTAAGGTCAGGGGATGAAGTGTATAGTTGTGTGTCATCAGCATAAAGATGGTACTGAAAGCCAAATTGCTGATGGTCTGTCCGATCAGGGCCGTGTAGACAGAGAAGAGGTCCAAGAACTGAACCCTGAGGGACCCCAATAGTAAGAGGAAGAGGGGAGGAAGTGGAGCCAGCAAATGATACACTGAAAGAGCGGTCAGAAAGATAGGAAGAGAACCAGGAGAGAGCCGTGTCCTTGATGCCGATGGAGTGCAGCATGGAGTAGGAGATGGTGGTCAACAGTGTCAAAGACTGCAGAGAGATCAAGACGAATAAGCAGACAGTACCCACTGTTACGTTTTGCTGTCAGAAGGTCGTTGGTCACTTTGGTGAGAGCAGTTTCTGTAGAATGTAGGGGGTGGAAGCCAGACTGTAATAGGTCTAGAAGAGAGTGAGTGGAGAGGTAATGAGTGAGGCGGAGTAAACCAGGCGCTCCAGGAGTTTAGAGATGAAGGGGAGATTGAAGACTGGTCTGTCAGTTGTTTGTGCAGGATGGATCGAGAGAAGTTTTCTTTAATAATGGTGTAATGATTGAGTGTTTGAAGGAGGAGGGGAAGATGCCAGAAGAGAGGGAGAGATTAAGATTTTGGTTAGGTGAGTGGTGACCACCAGAGACAGAGAGACTGGAGTAGGTGTGAGGGGATGGGTCAGCACTGCATGTGGTGGGACGAGAGGAAGAGAGGTGTCTGTAGACTTCTTCTTCTGTGCCTGGGTCAAATGTGAGAGTGAGCCGGAGGAAATGTGGGGAGAGGTAGGGGTAATAGCAATTTGAGTTTGGGAGTTCATTTCCTGATATAAGTTTTCTATTTTCTCTGTAAAGTAAGAAGCTAGATCATCAGCACAGGGGTCAGTGATAGGGGCGTGCGCTTTAGGACTGAGGAGAGAGTAAAAGGTGTCAACGAGTTTTTTTGGGTTGTTGGACAGTGTGGAGATCAGGGTGGTGAAGTAGGTTTGTTTGGCAAGGTGAAGGGCAGAATTGTAAGTTCTCAGCATACATTTATAGTGAATGAAGTTTTCTGGAGTGCGTGTTTTCCTCCATAAACGTTCAGCACTCCTAGAGCATCGCTGGTGGAATAGAGTTTGTGATGTGAGCCAGGGCTGTTTCACTCTGTGTTGGGAGGTTCTGAGGGTGAGGGACGCTACTTAGTCCAGGGAGCTTCTGAGAGAGTTATTTAAGTGACTTACTGCCTGATCGGGACAGGAGAATGAGGAGATTGGGGACAGTGATGAGTGTACAGAATCTGTGAGTGTATGAGGGTTAATGGCCTGTAGATTTCTGAATGTGTGATAGGTAGGAATGTGCTGGGGTGGGTGAGGATTTATGAGCATGAAGGAGAGAATGTTGTGGTCAGAGAGGGGAAGAGTTGAATTATCTATGGAGGAGGTTGAGCAGAGCCGGACAATGATCAGGTCAAGGGTGTTACCATCCTTGTGGGTCTCCAAGGTTGAGAGCTGAGAGAGGCCAAGAGATGTGGTTAGAGATAGGGGCTGGGAAGCAGATAGGGAGATGGGCTGTTTATGGGAATGTTAAAGTCTCCCAGAATAAGGGTTGGTAATTCTGAGCACATGAAATGCGGCAGCCACGCGGAGAAATGGTCTAGGAACTGGGTGGGTGACCCTGGGGGGGCGGTATACCACCGCTACTCTGAGGGAAAGGGGACAGAAGAGCCTAAGGGTGTGGACCTCAAAAGAGGGAAATGAGAGTGATGGAGCTGGAGGGATGACCTGGAAAGTACATTGTGGGGACAGGAGTAAGCCAACTCCACCACCACCACCACCTTTATTCCCAGGTCTTGGGGAATGAGAGAAACGTAAACCGTATTTGGCTCTACATTAACTAATCAATAAAACTTTACAAAGACATTTTCAGGACACAAACTAGCTTTTATCCTGCTGAGAGATTCCCTTTAAATAAAATATAACAACAGTAAAAAGGAACAGTAGCGAGGCTATAATGTACAATGAATCTTCTACACAAGAGCCTGACTGAGACAGTAATGAAAGAATGGTCATATACCTGATGACAGATCCCCTTGAAAGAATTGTCACTCAGAGAGTTTAGGATTAAATAAATTGAAATTTCAGCAGGTAGATTCTCAAACAACCTTTGCTAAAAGATAATATTTAGGAATTTAGTGCAGATTTCTGTTTTTCAATGTATGTTTGGGCGGTAAAGAAAGAACATTTCACTTTTCACCTTAATGAACACAATAAAGATCGGAAGCACTGCCGGTCACATGCAATGTAAAAACACAGGTGGGATGTTATAATTGTACATTACCTGAGGGGACAACACTGCCACTACTAAGCCAAAAGTGATCCCAAAATTATCATTTAACCACAAGCCCACGGCATGGATACATCCTCGGACATGGATGATATTTGCAACGTCAAGTCTCTAAACAAGGGAGAAAATAAAACATTATTCAAGGATAGTGAGTGACATGACATATCTTAGAGCTTAAAGGGATTCTGTCAGGTCATTTTTCAGTATGATACTTATAGTACCCTTGAATAGTGCCTGGGCAGACCTTTCAGAATATGTAAAAATCATTACTGCACCCTTTGTAGCTTTCTTACTATAAGCATCTTCACACCCAACAGGCAGCTGCTTCACTAGTCCGGCTCATTGCTTTCACTGCTGAATAGTCCGCAGTATGTAAATATTAATTTATTATTCCCTCCCCCTGTGCTCTGTGTCTCACACCTGCTTTCATTTTCACTTTGGTTGTGTGCTTACAGAGAAGAGCAGTGCAGTGATGTCACTACATGAATATTCATTCCCTGGGGAGTGGGCAGCAGAGAACTAAGTGATCACTCACTGTGATTGACAGATGGAATAAATCTTTTATTTGCAGTTTACAGAGGATGGGGGGGGGGGGGAGAATAAATAATAGAAATACATGAATAGAGAGAAAAATTTGAAAATGATAGCAGTTACATGTTGATTTTGACCTGACAGATTCCCTTTAACACATTCCGTTTTTGTTTTTTTCTTCAACTTATTTTAAAAGCCGTAACTTTTTCATTTTTTTACTTCCATTGTTGTATGAAGATTTGTTTTCTACTGGACAAGTTATGGTTTTAATGACCCTTTTGATTTTATGTTACAATATATTGGAAAAGGTTAAAAAAATTCCAAGTGCAGTGAACGTTTGAAAAAAAAAAATTGCAATCCCGCTATTGTTTATTTTAGTTTTTATGATTTTCACTGTTCTTTAAGCATTACCTGGCAATATAATTTCCCAGGTCAGTGTGATTACACCAATATCAATCTTGTATATACTGTATTTTTTTATTTAAGCATTTACATTGTGTGCAGAATTATTAGGCAAATGAGTATTTTGATCACGATACTTTTTATACATGTTGTCCTACTCCAAGGTGTATTGGCTTGAGAGCCAACTACCAATTAAGTAAATCAGGTGATGTGCATCTCTGTAATGAGGAAGGGTGTGGTGTAATGACATCAACACCCTATATAAGGTGTGCTTAATTATTAGGCAAATGCCTTTAATTAGGCATAATGGGTCAGAAGAGAGATTTGACGGGCTCTGAAAGTCCAAAATTGTGAGATGTTTTGCAGAGGGATGCAGCAGTCTTGAAATTGCCATACTTTTGAAGCATAATCACCGAACAATCAAGCGTTTCATGACAAATAGCCAACAAGGTCACAAGAAGTGCGTTGGGCAAAAAAAGGAGAATTTTGTGTACTCACCGTAAATTCCTTTTCTCTTAGCCTCTAATTGGGGGACACAGGACCGTGGGTGTTATGCTGCTGTCCACTAGGAGGCGACACTAAGCAGAATCTGCAAAAGAGTTACGTGGCTCCTCCTCTGCAGCATATACAGCCTAGAGCAGGAAATGCTTCTCCAGTTTTGTGCTAAAGCAGTAGGAGAATGAACAGAAGAATGACAAGAATCACAGTAAAATAAGGCCTGTTAAGTAAACAGGCAGCCACATAATAACAGTAAGGTAAAACGTGTAACCGAACAGGCAACTACGTAATAACAGTATAAGCAGGCCTGTAAAATAAACAGGCAACTATATAACCTCTCAGGAGTAAGATGAGAACCTAGTTACGGCCCGAAACGGGCAACAGGGTGGGTGCTGTGTCCCCCAATTAGAGGCTAAGAGAAAAGGAATTTACGGTGAGTACACAAAATTCTCCTTTTCTCCTTCGCCTCATTGGGGGACACAGGACCGTGGGACGTCCTAAAGCAGTCCCTGGGTGGGAACAGCAATGGAAAATCACTAATGATAAAAATAACGATGCACCTACAGGTGGGCTACTGCCACCTGGAGGGTACAGTTTCCCAGACTTGCATTTGCAGAGGACTGAGTGAAAACCGAAAGCGTCTGGCAAGCATGAGCATGCTGGCCGCGTGGATGCCTTACACACTTGTTGTGGTAATTCCTGGTGCCTAATAGCTCAGTAGCCCAGGAGACCCCAGCGGTCATAGTAGAATGTGCTGTGCCCGCAGCCGGAAGGATACAGCACCATGGATGAATGGTGCCACCTAAAAATTAATAATATAATAAGAGTACTAATAATATAAACAACATTCATTTATGTTTCACTTTTTTTTTTTTTTTTTTGTAACAATGCAAAAAGCATGGATGGTGGATTTAAGCCATTTCATCAAGTATTTGTAGAACCTGGCCTGCCTGCTGTGTTTATCCTTCTGGAAGAAGGAAAACAGATTGCTAAAGGGAACTTGTCCTGGGCGCGTATATGCGTAGGGTTCTGACCAAAGGTCTAGTAATGTAGTGTAATTCTGACCGGATGAAACTGGCGCTGGACTTAGGCCGTCAGAAATATATATTCAGGTAGGCGGACAACAAAGGACACCATCATCTTGAGGAAAAAAATAACCGGACGTAGGACAACATTGTCTGGGAGACCAGAAAAAAACCAAAAAAGGTGGTTTACCTGAAAACGCTGCAAATTTAAAGACTCTGCGGAGAGAGGCAATTGCCATCCAGAAAAAAACAACTCCCTGCGTGAGAAAACAAAGGGATTTGTCCCCCATGGCTTAGAATGTGGGTAGCGTAAAACCTGCGAGGACGAGGGTCAGGACCCCTGGGTCTAGTAGACTGAAAGGGAGGAACAAGTCAGCAGACTCCTTGAAGAAAAGATAAAAATTGAGGTCTGGTAACAAGGCGATGCCGATAGGGAGGAAAGAGAATGATTTCCCATGTTGATGGAATATCTCTTCAGAAAAACTGTGTCCGCGCTCTGAGTGAGGTTGTGACAACATTATGTGAACACCCAGGTGTCCAGGGTCACGTTGTCGAATTCAGAGCCGATGAATTATGATGGTAAGACGGTCTTCCGAAAGTGGATCTGGACGATCAAGTAGGTGGCATAGCACGTCAGCTATGAAGTGACAGAGATCGGCATACCAAGCGCGCTTGGGCTAGTGTGTGTGGCCACAAGGATGATTTGTCGACAGTCCAGTTTGATTATCTTCACTACCTTAGGATAGTGGTAGTCTGGGAAAAAAAGGAGTGGAGTTGGAATTTGGTCCAGTCTAAGATTAGACCTTCCGCCGTCTATGACTGTGGGTCGTGGGACCTGGCTATGAAGCTAGGAACCTTGGTAATGAGGTGTGACACCACTACGGATGTTCCCAGAGTTCTCTAACGATGCCAGAGTTCTTTGAAGACACCTAGATGTAGGAACCCTATTCTGAGGTAAGCCCTTGGCAACGGAGGAACTGTTTGTTCTAATCATCTACGAGCGTAGAATAGTAGCCGGTAATACTGAGTTTGTGAATCCCGCCTAGTGAAGAATGTGGTAAACGTCCTTCATTGCCTGAGAACTTCGGGATTCGCTCTAGGGAATCGACATATGCCACAGCCATGGCATCGTCAGACTGCCTTCTGAAATTGCGGTACGCCAGAATAAGGGATAAAATCTTCCGTGTTGGGAATCTCGCCCAAATCTCCCAAAGGACGATGAGTATCGTTGATTCCGATCAGGATCAATTGTTCCGAGTGTTGAGATGTAGGTACAGCGCGCCTTACTCTGTCCGAGTCACGTCCGTGAATAGTACCCTTCAACTTGGTGGAAGAAGATACTTCCCCTGCGTACTAGTGAGTGGCTGAGCCACCACAGAAGATACCATATTGCTGGTACTGGAAGGTGACAACTCTTGATACGTGATCGTACCATCTCATCTCATGACGTGAGCATGGATAATTGGGGAGGCCTGAGGAGCAGCTGTGTCAAGGAATAACTACCAGTGCTGCCACCGTCCTGCCTCTGACCGTCATGTCAGCTCTGACAGGCTGAGGTGACCGTTGAAGGAGAGTGCGGACTTCCAGTTGAAGTGCCTATGCCTAGTCTCGGAAAAGTCTGACTAGTGTTTTGAATATATTGAACTGCGTTTCGAAAATACTAAAGACTGCAGTGAAAACTGGTGTAGACTTGTGGAGGGTGACCAGCCAACCAAGTCTTAATAAAGTGTTCACCGTAATAGAGACGCTGCGTTCTCAATCCCTGAAGGTCGTGTATTGAGGAGTAAACTTCCAGGTATGGAAGAGTGACCTCGTCCCTGGAATGCAGGAAAAACCCAGACAACTGCCATAACCTCTGTGACCACTGAGGGAACTGTAACAAGTGTGCACGGAAACGCCACACTTAGGAATGGCCTTTGCAAATTGTAAATATGATAAGTGGCTGCAAGTGGAACATGCAGGTAGTCATCCTGTATATCTAAGGATACAAGGTATTCTCCGTGTTCCATGAAACATTATTATGGAGCGGAGAGAATCTGTGTGGAAAAATCTGTCCCAGGTATGTTTGTCTGGCTGTGTCGGTCTAGCACGGGACGTACTGCACGTTCTTGTTTATGGGCTACAAGATATTTGGGATAGAGCCTTTAAAAACCCTGCTGTGTGTGTGGCACAGGCATAGAACCTTTAAACACGCTCTGCGTGTAGCACAGGCCTAACGACTCCCTGAATTGAGGGTTGTCTGTGATCGCTACATGTGCGTTGATCGAGTTTGGGTTGATCTAGACGATGATCCGTTAAATGAATTCCCAAGAGGTTGCAATTTGGCTGGTTGACTGCGAGTGAGGCACCGTCTGGTGCTGCGATTGGCATCCTCAAGGTATGGTAGCGGACTCTGATGCTCACTGTTGTGTTCTGTTCAGCAGAACTGTGACCTTAGGGACCTGTTGTCAGATAGGGTACCGTACGAGCCTTGCCATGGAGTCCAAATCCAACAAAACTCCCTTATGGTAAGTGGGGCGCTGAGGGTCCCATGGGTACGATCTTGCGTCCTGCGAGACACAGTTGAATGTTCGAATTATCGACATTTAGCTTCCTTTGAGATGGGACGTTGATTTGGAGATGCATGAAGGTCCGAGTCTGGGGTTGGATTGCGAAAACCATCAGACGTCGGAGCCATCAGCCTGCTGCATGCTAGTTTCCCATAAGCTGCGACATAGTCGCAGACGTAAAAACTGCCTACCTAGATGTAGCATTATGTGCTCTGATAGGTACTGGCATCATTGGCTGACACGATGCAAGGAAAGCCAGGCTGTGCCTATTAGTGTGTCACCCGCACTAGGCAGAGGAACTCTGCTCGCTGGATGTGAACATAGGCGAAGCCGTGTCATCGTAACGACACAAAATAAACACATTACATCCATAGGGGATTGAGTGGATCACTTCTCCCCTATGCGTACTGAGAATAGTCTGACGCCTAATTTCTTCACTGAGATTATGTGTAGCTGCTGACAAAAAGGTTTACAGCAGCACAGAGTATGTCAGGAGAGATCTTGTAGGGCACGGTACATTCATTGTGATGTTAGTGATGACAACACCGTGCTGCAGCAGTTGATGAAGTTGAAATATTCACAAAAACTGTATTCACAGCAGCACAGAGTATTTCAGGGCAGAACACGTCGGTCAGCCCACTTGCTGTACTGGCCCTCGTAAATGCCTATGTAGCATGTCACACATGGCATAGCCTGTGACCCGTGGCATAGCCTGTCACACGTGGCATAGTCTGCACATGGTGTACAGGGGGAGAGGAGGCTGCAGCAGGGAATCATATCCCTGCTGACAGCCCTGCATCTGCCCCCCCAGCCTGTCACTCATGGTGTGCAGGGGGCAGAGAGCTGCAGCAGGGAGACAAACCCTGCTGGTCTGATATATGCCCCCATAACCTGTATGCCCCCATAGCCATTACACACTGTATATGGCCGCTGTGCCTAACAGGGTGCTGTGCCCACAGCCTGTCACTCATGGTGTGCAGGGGGCAGAGAGCTGCAGCAGGGAGACAATCCCTGCTGGTCTGATATATGCCCCCATAACCTGTATGCCCCCATAGCCATAAACACTGTATATGGCCGCCGTGCCTAACAGTGTGCTGTGCCCACATCCTAATGGCGCCCAGAGCGTTTTTGGCGCCACCAGGAGGAACAAGGAGGGGGCGGGAACCTGAATGGGCGCGCAATACAAGCGCCCAAAGGAACTTCCCGCCCCTCTCCGTGATGCGGCGCCGCGTCATTTGACGCGTCCGGAGGGCGGGCGGTGGGCGGGGATAGGCGGTCCCTTCCACGCTAGGCCTGAAGCCGGGGCCTAGCGTGATTTGCGGCCCCGCAATAGCGGGGGGGGTCGGCGCGGAGGTCCGGGACGGATCCAGAACCGCCGGTCTGGCAGCGAGGGGGGGCCATGACGGGTCCCTGCCGCCCCAGGTACCTTGCTGCCTGCTCTAGCAGGGGCAGCGTAGGGGAAGCTGAGTACCTCTTCTCCCTGCCCTGTTGTGAAAGCTGTGCAGGGAGAAGGGGGACAGGTAGACACCTCTGGCCCTGCAGGGCTGAGTGGGGCTGTACCCGGACCCCACCAGGATCCTGGGGTAGATAAGTGCAGCTGCGCTGCTGGTACCTATGGTGCCTCAGCCTAATAGCCCACAGGGTGATTAGGGGGACTGCTGTGCTTGTTTGAGAAGCTTGTGAGCCTGCGCTCCTGCAGGCAGCCGGGTGCCTCAGTCTAATAACCCACAGGGTGATTAGGGGGGACTGCTCCAGAATCCCAGCCCAGAGTGCAGCATGTGCTGCTGGTACCTGTGGTGCCCAGCCTAATGACCCATAGGGTGATTAGGGGGTCGTCTCTGAGCCTGTGCTCCTGCAGGCATCCATCCAGAATCCCAGCCCAGAATGCAGCATGTGCTGCTGATACCTGTGGTGCCTCAGCCTAAGCACCCAGAGGGTGATTAGGGGGACGTCATCTGGCAGAAAGTCCAGCTCTGGCTTCAACTCAGGACCCCGAGGGAGAGAGGAAGGTGGATGTTATGCTGGGCTGTCTCAACTTTAACCCAGCAACCCAACAGTGGGAGGCCGAGAAAGGAGTACGGCATATGTAACGATTCTCAACTTCAACCCAGCGCCCCAACAGTGGGTGGCCGAGGAAGGAGCATGCCGGGGGCCACGCCGGACCCACTTTTCTTCATTGGAAGAAAAATAGATGAAAAAGTAGAGAGTAAAAATGTAGGTGTGCCTCCTTCGACACTAAGCAAAAACTGGGGAAGCATTTCCTGCTCTAGGCTGTATATGCTGCAGAGGAGGAGCCACGTAACTCTTTTGCAGATTCTGCTTAGTGTCGCCTCCTAGTGGACAGCAGCATAACACCCACGGTCCTGTGACCCCCAATGAGGCGAAGGAGAAAGGTGTAAAATAACTGCCCATGAATTGAGGAAAATCAAGCGTGAAGCTACCAAGATGCCATTTGCCACCAGCGTTAACATATTTCAGAGCTGCAACGTTACTGGAGTATCAAAAAGCACAAGGTGTGCTATACTCAGGGACATGGCCAAGGTAAGAAAGGCTGAAAAATAACCACCTCTGAACAAGAAACATGGAAGAAGACGTCAAGACTGGGCCAAGAAATATCTTAAGACTGATTTTTTAAAAGTTTTATGGACTGATGAAATGAGAGTGACTCTTGATGGGCCAGATGGATGGGCCAGAGGCTGGATCAGTAAAGAACAGAGAGCTCCACTCTGACTCAGACGCCAGCAAGGTGGAGGTGGGGTACTGGTATGGGCTGGTATCAAAGATGAACTTGTGGGACCTTTTCGAGTTGAGGATGGAGTGAAGCTCAACTCCCAGACCTACTGCCAGTTTCTGGAAGACAACTTCTTCAAGCAGTGGTACAGGAAGACGTCGGTATCGTTCAAGAAAAACATGATTTTCATGCAGGACAATGCTCCATCACATGCATCCAACTACTCCACAGCGTGGCTGGCCAGTAAATGTCTAAAAGAGGAGAAAATAATTACATGGCCCCCTTGGTCACCTAATCTGAACCCCATAGAGAACCTGTGGTCCCTCCTAAAATGTAAGATCTACAGGGAGGGAAAACAGTACACCTCTCGGAACAGTGTATGGGAGGCTGTGGTGGCTGCTGCACGCAATGTTGATCGTAAATAGATCAAGCAACTGACAGAATCTATGGATGGAAGGCTGTTGAGTGTCATCATAAAGAAAGGTGGCTATATTGGTCACTCATTTTAGTGTTTTGTTTTTGCATGCCAGAAATGTTTATTTATACATTTTGTGCAGTTATATTGGTTTACCTGGTGAAAATAAACAAGTGAGATGGAAATATATTTGGTTTTTATTAAGTTGCCTAATAATTCTGCACAGTAATAGTTACCTGCACAAACCGATATCCTCCTAAGATAGCCAAATCTAACAAAAAAAACACTCCAACTGCCAACAATATATTAAGCTTTGATATTTATGAGTCTTTTTGATTGATTGAGAACATAGTTGTTGATCAATAATAAAAATAATCCTCTAAAATACAAGTTGCCTAATAATTCTGCACACAGTGTAATAGAAAAAATTGGGGTTGTGTGATCAGTTTCTGAGACCCATAACTTTTCGATTTTTATTTTATTGATTGAGTTGTGTTGTTCTTTTTTGTGGTGATCGGACGTTTCTTATTTATACAACTCTGTGATACCATTTTTCGTTGCATATTATTAGGTAAATATGAGAACGTAAAAAAAAAAAACCTGGAGTGTTGACTATTTTCTTTACAGGGTCTACAGTACAGGTTTGACTTTTGATATTTTGACATACTGGACTATTATGAATGCAGAGATACATAATATGTTTATTGATTTATTTCTTCACTTCTTTGCTTTGAAATTGGTGAAAAGGGGAGATTCCAATTTATAGCTTCACAAACTATTTACTTTACTTTTTAATCATTTTAGGAGGCTTCAACTTGTGATCATTTGAGTGCTTGAGTTCATTGAGAAAATAACGTTCTTCTCTGAAGAAAAGACACAGGCTTTTCTTGTCATGTGTCATGTGTAAATTAACAATATATAACAATCATAGGGACACAATTGTGAAGTGGAGCGAAATTTATTGGATATTTTAAACTTTTTTAACAAATAAGTGGGGCGTGCAATATTATTCGCCGCCCTTAAGTTAATACTTTGTAGAGCCACCTTACAGCCACCTTACAGCTGCAGTCTCTTGGGGTATGTCTCTATCAGTTTTGAACATCGAGAGACTGAAATTCTTGCCCATTCTTCCTTGCAGAACAGCTGGAGCTCAGTGACGTTGGATGGAGAGTGTTTGATTACCAAAGGCTAAGGTGCACCACTAAGAATTAAGTGTCCCAATAAGGGTTGGAGGTGCTGCTTTGTCAACAAGAAGCCATGATCATAGAGAAAGAATTGACAAATTAGATAGCAGCACACCACCACACAATATATGAGAATGAATAAGGCTTTTATTTAAGGACAAAACAACAAAAATATAAAAACAATTAAAAACATCAACAGACAACAGTCCATAAGGAGATGGGGCCCCTGCATATATCAGAAATAGATACACATATCAAGTCTTCCTCCAATACAACAGACAAGATGCACATTATCAATAGTACAAAACACTCAAAGCCATTTCATAAGAAATCTGAATAAATTCATATGAAAAAAAGAAATGACATTAAATGTTATTCTATGATACATAAAGTCAGAAGAAGTGCATAGCTGTGGATATAAAACAAGACTGATGTGTGATCCCCTTGGCAGCAGATCAGGACAACCGCACCAATACATATATGGCAATATCAAGATAAGCATCCAGCTAGGTAGACAAAAGTAACAGGCACAGTCATGATAAAGCGTAGTGAGATCCCCATATGAGGTCAATAATGAAGCTAATCTACCTCCAGCCTGTTTGTACCTAGTGCTGCGTGCCCAAGATCAAAACAAATGTTCTGGCTGACAGGTCTATACCTGAAATAGTGTCAGGGAGTCCCGCGCCAAGGGCCAGTGCGAACAGAAGGCAGGGGTGCTCCGAATCCACGCGTATCGCCGCTGTAAAGCGGCTTCGTCAGGGAGGCGTGGCTACACGTTCGGCGTTCCGCCCTTAAATATCAGCACCAATCAGACGGCTATTCCTGCAGTGTTTGTGTGTTGCCATAGCTCCCACACTGAAACCGGAAGTGACGTTCCGGGAGCTACAAGGAACATGTGTGCGTCACATGATTAGAACAAACAACATGATTTATAAACTTGTAATAATGAGAATAATAATAAAAGACCCGGCGCATTATAATGAATATGGGATATAATGATTATGAAAATAGAGCATACAATCAATTTTATACAAAACACCCAATGTCACGGTAATTAATCATATAAGAGTTGTACATAATCCTGAACAAGGTATAATGTTTGATACGGAAAACATGGAAGACACTTGTCTAACCCCACGCTCCTGACCACAAACAAGTTAATTATATGTCGCAAGACCCCTGCTGAGCTCCATTCAGAAAATCTGTCTATAGTATTTACATTGTGCCATAAAAAAAGGGGGGAGGGGGGTTGTGAAAACACCAAATATGGGGAAGCTAGTTATACAAGCAATTATTGGCAACTCCAGGGGGCAGTGTGGTGTGGATGAAACAACCCTCGGCGGTTCCCCGTAAACTCACACGAAGAGAAGGATCATCCCCCCCAACCCCTCGGATGGGGGGGGGCCAACCGTAATACCAATATATGAGTAAGGGGAAGTGAAACCCCTACAGCTATATTATGGAACCCCAAACAAGGGATGCAGATATATTTATACAAAAGCCCCAACCTCTATTTCACCATTGTCCGAAAATATATAGATTATTTAAATTATTCATATGGGTCAATAACTGACCCGGCGTACCATGGGACAAACAATTGTCTCAAAGGTCCGCCAACAGGCTTGTTTTATAGTAAAATTATAGTCCAAACCCCATGTTGATTTTGTGTTGTCGATTTAGTACCATAAATATGGATTTACCATCAAGAGTTACCCTCCCAAAGACAGAATACCTCCAAAAAACTTGTATCAAAAATCCCCTACCAAAGGGTATATCCGAACTTTCCACCAATAAAAATAGCACAGATCTTTGATGCTACAGAAAATTTAATATACAAGAGTCTTGAAAAGAAACAAAAAAGACATATATATATATATACCTGTGAAAAACGACCGCACACATGTCCCGACTCAAATACATATATATGGCAAGAAGTCATCAGTACCCAGGGAAACATGGGTATAGTGATTTATCCCAAAACTAAAGATTGTACACCTAGAGGATCACACAAGGCAATCCAAACTTTTGGGTTGGTGGAACCCTGATATCGAAAAGAAAATCCCACTACCAGAGGTGCTATACATGAGTAGGACCATATGTACATCAAAAAATAGAGAAGACTAGATAAAAAAAGCAGTATAAAGACATAAGTACACGCAGTTCCAAGTCCAAATAAATCAATTTCCCTGATGGTAGGCATATTCCAATGAGTGAAGAAGCGAATGTCCCACGACCCAACGGCAAGAGTTGCTAAAGTAAAGATGATCTTGGTAATAGAGTCCAGCCACGGATCTGTGTGGATGAGAGGATGACTGTCCAATCTAAAATCTGGATAGAAAAAATTGTAGATTGTTGGCCTAAGGAAGGGAATGAAGAGAGAAAAAAAGAGAAAAAGAATGGAATTAAGATGTCAATGATGATGTCATATATCATTAAACCCCCAAGAAACCAGAGAAGAGGCGTTCCTCATTGATTCCCGAGGGTATAAATTCACCTCGACTCGAGTCTCAAAAGGGGTTTCCTCCTATCCCCTCCCCTGATGTTGTCTGTGAGCCTCTCTAAAAAGACTACTCTACTGCCCGTGGACCGACCCTGATGATGTAACAGATAATGCGAAGCCACAGAAGTTAACGTAATTCCTTTATCCAGATGGTCAGCAGCCAACTGGATAGTGGATACGTGTTTCTGTATGCGCTTCCGCAATTCTTGCCCAGTCATCCCAACTACACCTTATTACAAGGACATATAATTGCATAAGCAACAAATTTTGTTCTGCAATTAATATAATGTTTTAACCGATGTCTCCTGTTGTCCCCTGGATTCACAAAGCTATCTCTGATTGGGTTCATGAGAGGGCATACACTGCAGGAGCCACACGGGAATGAACCTTTTAGTCTTAAACCACATCCCAGATTATGAGTAGGTCTCCTGAAATGGCTCCGTACCAATGTGTCTCTCAAGGTCGGTGCCCGTCTTGCTGTTATCATCGGTCTTGTCCCAATATCTAGTCCAATTTTAGGGTCCATAGACAAGATATCCCAGTGATTTTGTAGGATATTACTAACCTTGTCCCACTGATTATGGTAGTCCATGATGATCCTTGGCCTGTGGTCCAAAGGTTTGATACGATGTTGTAATAAAGCTTCCTGTGTACTTGACTTGGCTCTCCTAAAGGCATTTGAAATGATACGTTTGGGATATTGTCGAGCAGAGAATCTCTGGGTTAAGGCTCTTGCTTGGGTCTGGAAGTCAACATCATCCGCACAATTCAGCCGGACTCTCAGAAATTGGCCTATCGGTACGCTTCTCTTCACATGATTGGGATGGAAACTTGTGTAGTGCAAGAGACTGTTCGTAGCCGTAGGTTTCCTATAGAGATTTGTATACAGTCGTTCATCCTTGATCGTAATTCTTAGATCCAAGAAAGTGGCTTCTGTAGGAGATGAATCAAAGGTTAAAAAAAATATGTAGCGAATTGGAATTCAATTCATCCAAAAAGGATCTACATGTTTCTTCATCCCCACTCCATAGAAACACGACGTCATCGATATACCTATACCATCCTTGGACATGTGATCTATAGGCCGGCATTTTATAAACAATTCGCTCCTCCCACCAGCCCAAAAATAAATTTGCGAAGGCTGGTGCACACTTGGCCCCCATAGCCACTCCAGAGATCTGTTTGAAGTAACTTCTATCAAATGTGAAGTAGCTGTGTGATAATAAAAAGCCAAGCAGATCTATGAGGAAGGAATCATGAAGTCGGTCACTGTTCGTTTTTTTGTCCAAGAAATAAGTAACTGCTTCTATTCCATGATTGTGTGCGATATTAGTATAAAGCGATTCCACATCGCATGTAACAATCAGGTTACCTGTGGGAATCCGAAGCATCCGTGTTTTTTTGATGAAGTCCGTAGAATCCTGGATATACGAAGTCAATTCTTGTGCCATAGGCTGTAAATAATAATCTATATAGGAACCAGCCTTCTCGCAGATGCTTCCAATATAGGAAACGATTGGTCTCCCTGGCAGTTGGACAAGGCTTTTGTGGACCTTTGGAAGAAAATACAGAGTAGGTATAACAGGTTCTCCAATTCTGGATTGCAGAACCTGTTATACCTACTCTTTATTTTCTTCCAAAGGTCCACAAAAGCCTTGTCCAACCGCCAGGGAGACCAATCGTTTCCTGTATTTGAAGCATCTGCGAGAAGGCTGGTTCCTATATAGATTATTATTTACAGCCTATGGCACAAGAATTGACTTCGTATATCCAGGATTCTACGGACTTCATCAAAAAAACACGGATGCTTCGGATTCCCACAGGTAACCTGATTGTTACATGCGATGTGGAATCGCTTTATACTAATATCGCACACAATCATGGAATAGAAGCAGTTACTTATTTCTTGGACAAAAAAACGAACAGTGACCGACTTCATGATTCCTTCCTCATAGATCTGCTTGGCTTTTTATTATCACACAGCTACTTCACATTTGATAGAAGTTACTTCAAACAGATCTCTGGAGTGGCTATGGGGGCCAAGTGTGCACCAGCCTTCGCAAATTTATTTTTGGGCTGGTGGGAGGAGCGAATTGTTTATAAAATGCCGGCCTATAGATCACATGTCCAAGGATGGTATAGGTATATCGATGACGTCGTGTTTCTATGGAGTGGGGATGAAGAAACATGTAGATCCTTTTTGGATGAATTGAATTCCAATTCGCTAAATATTTTTTTAACCTTTGATTCATCTCCTACAGAAGCCACTTTCTTGGATCTAAGAATTACGATCAAGGATGAACGACTGTATACAAATCTCTATAGGAAACCTACGGCTACGAACAGTCTCTTGCACTACACAAGTTTCCATCCCAATCATGTGAAGAGAAGCGTACCGATAGGCCAATTTCTGTGAGTCCGGCGGAATTGTGTGGATGATGTTGACTTCCAGACCCAAGCAAGAGCCTTAACCGAGAGATTCTCTGCTCGACAATATCCCAAACGTATCATTTCAAATGCCTTTAGGAGAGCCAAGTCAAGTACACAGGAAGCTTTATTACAACATCGTATCAAACCTTTGGACCACAGGCCAAGGATCATCATGGACTACCATAATCAGTGGGACAAGGTTAGTAATATCCTACAAAATCACTGGGATATCTTGTCTATGGACCCTAAAATTGGACTAGATATTGGGACAAGACCAATGATAACAGAAAGACGGGCACCGACCTTGAGAGACACATTGGTATGGAGCCATTTCAGGAGACCTACTCATAATCTGGGACGTGGTTTAAGACTAAAAGGGTCATTCCGGTGTGGCTCCTGCAGTGTATGCCCTCTCATGAACCCAACCAGAGATAGCTTTGTGAATCCAGGGGACAACAGGAGACATCGGTTAAAACATTATATTAATTGCAGAACAAAATTTGTTGTTTATGCAATTATATGTCCTTGTAATAAGGTGTACGTTGGGATGACTGGGCAAGAATTGCGGAAGCGCATACAGAAACACGTATCCACTATCCAGTTGGCTGCTGACCATCTGGATAAAGGAATTACGTTAACTTCTGTGGCTTCGCATTATCTGTTACATCATCAGGGTCGGTCCACGGGCGGTAGAGTAGTCGGTTTAGAGAGGCTCACAGACAACATCAGGGGAGGGGATAGGAGGAAACCCCTTTTGAGTCTCGAGTCGAGGTGGATTTATACCCTCGATTCGATTCGATTTCCCCTCGGGGAATCAATGAGGAACTCCTCTTCTCCGGTTTCTTGGGGGTTTAATGATATATGACATCATCATTGAGATCTTAATTCCATTCTTTTTCTCTTTTTTCCTCTCTTCATTCCCTTCCTTAGGCCAGCAATCTACAATTTTTTCTATCCAGATTTTAGATTGGACAGTCATTCCCTCATCCACACAGATCCGTGGCTGGACTCTATAACTAGCTTCCCCATATTTGGTGTTTTCACAACTCCCCCCCCTTTTTTTATGGCACAATGTAAATACTATAGACAGATTTTCTGAATGGAGCTCAGCAGGGGTCTTGCGACATATAATTAACTTGTTTGTGGTCAGGAGCGTGGGGTTAGACAAGTGTCTTCCATGTTCTCCGTATCAAACATTGTACCTGTGTTCAGGATTATGTACAACTCTTATATGATTAATTACCATGACATTGGGCGTTTTGTATAAAATTGATGTATGCTCTATTTTCATAATCATTATATCCCATATTCATTATAATGCGCCGGGTCTTTTATTATTATTCTCATTATTACAAGTTTACAAATCATTTGTTTGTTCTAATCATGTGACCGCACACATGTTCCTTGTAGCTCCCGGAACGTCACTTCCGGTTTCAGTGTGGGAGCTATGGCAACACACAAACACGGCAGGAATAGCCGTCTGATTGGTGCTGATATTTAAGGGCGGAACGCCGAATGTGTAGCCACGCCTCCCTGACAAAGCCGCTTTACAGCGGCGATACGCGTGGGATTCGGGCGCCCCTGCCTTCTGTTCACACTGGCCCTTGGCGCGGGACTCCCTGACACTATTTCAGGTATAGACCTGTCAGCCAAGACATTTGCTTAGATCTTGGGCATGCAACACTAGGGACAAACAGGCTGGAGGTAGATTAGCTTCATTATTGACCTCATATGGGGATCTCACTACGCTTTATCATAACTGTGCCTGTTACTTTTGTCTACCTAGCTGGATGCTTATCTTGATATTGCCATATATGTATTGGTGCCGGTTGTCCTGATCTGCTGCCAAGGGGATCACAAATCAGTCTTGTTTTATATCCACAGCTATGCACTTTTTCTTACTTTATGTATCATAGAATAACATTTTATGTCATTTCTTTTTTTCATATGAATTTATTCAGATTTCTTATGAAATGGCTTTGAGTGTTTTGTACTATTGATAATGTGCATCTTGTCTGTTGTATTGGAGGAAGACTTGATATGTGTATCTATTTCTGATATATGCAGGGGCCCCATCTCCTTATGGACTGTGGTCTGTTGATGTTTTTAATTGTTTTTATATTTTTGTTGTTTTGTCCTAAAATAAAAGCCTTATTCATTCTCATATATTGTGTGGTGGTGTGCTGCTATCTAATTTGTCAATTCTTTCTCTATGAGGATGGAGAGCGTTTGTGAACAGCAGTTTTCAGCTCTTTCCACAGATTCTCGATTGGATTCAGGTCGGGACTGTGACTTGTCCATTCTAACACCTGGATACGCTTATTTTTGAACCATTCCATTGTAGATTTTGCTTTATGTTTGGGATCATTGTCTTGTTGGAAGATAAATCTCCGTTCCAGTCTCAGGTCTTTTGCACACTCCAACAGGATTTCTTCCAGAATGGTCCTGTATTTGGCTCCGTCCATCTTCCTATCAATTTTAACCATCTTCCCTGTCCCTGCTGAAGATAAGCAGGCCCAAACCATGATGCTGCCACCACCATGTTTGACAGTGGGGATGGTGATTTGAGGGTAATGAGCTGTGTTGCTTTTACGCCAAACATATCGTTTTGTATTGTGGCCAAAAAGTTCGATTTTGGTTTCATCTGACCAGAGCACCTTATTCCACATGTTTGGTGTCTCCCAGGTGGCTTGTGGCAAACTTCAAACAAGACTTTTTATGGATATCTTTGAGAAATGGCTTTCTTCTTGCCACTCTTCCATTCAGGCCAGATTTGTGCAGTGTACGACTGATTGCTGTCCGATGCACAGACTCTCCCACCTCAGCTGTAGATCTCTGCAGTTCATCCAGAGTGATCATGGGCCTTTTGGCTGCATCTCTGATCAGTCTTCTCCTTGTTCGAGATGAAAGTTTAGAGGGACGGCCGGATCTTGGTAGATTTGCAGTGGTCCGATACTCCTTCCATTTCAATATGATTGCTTGCACAGTGTTTACAACTTGGGAAATCTTCTTGTATCCAAATTCGGCTTTAAACTTCCCCACAACAGTATCTCGGACCTACCTGGAGTGTTCCTTGGTCTTCATGATGCTCTCTGCACTTGAAGCAGGACCCTGAGACTATCAGAGCAGGTACACTTATACGGAGACTTGATTACACACAGGTGGATTCTATTTATCATTACCAGTCATTTAGGACAACATTGGATCATTAAGAGATCCTCACTGAACTTCTGGAGTGAGCTTGCTGCACTGAAAATAAAGGGGCCAAATAATTTATCACACCCTACTTTTCAGTTTTTATTTGTTAAAATAGTTTAAAATATCCAATAAATTTCGTTCCACTTCGCGATTGTGTCCCACTTGTTGATTCTTCACAAAAAAATTTGAATTTATATCTTTATGTTTGAAGCCTGAAATGTGGCAAAAGGTTGAAAAGTTCAAGGAGGCCAAATGCAAGGCACTGTATAGATATATATATTACATACTGGGTGGGCCATTTATCTGGATGCACCTAAATAAAATGAGAATAATTGGTGATATCAAATTCCTGTTTGTGGCACATGAGTATATGAGAGGGGGAAAACTTTTCCAGATGGGTGGTAACCATGGCGGCCATTTTCAGTTGGCCATGTTGGATCCAACTTAATTTTTTTTTAATGGTTAGAGGGTCATGTGACACATCAAACTTATTGAGAATTTCATAAGAAAAACAATGGTGTGCTTGGTTTTAACGTAACTTTATTTACAAGTTTATGACCACTTATAAAATGTGCTCAAAGTGCTGCCCATTCTGTTGGATTATCAATGCAACCCTCTTCTCCCACTCTTGACAGACTGATAGCAACACCGCAGAAGAAATGCTAGCACAGGCTTCCAGTATCCGTTGTTTCAGATGCTGCACATCTCGTATCTTCACAGCATAGACAATTGCCTTCAGATGACTGATGAGGCAAACATTTTTGTGAATGGTGAAGTTAACAAACAAAACCACCGCTATTGGTCTGACACTAACCCACAGTGGATAGATCCATCCAAGACTGTTGGAACACAAAAATTGATGGTATGGTGTGGTATATGGGGTACAAAAATAGTGGGGCCATTCATGATTCAGATATCCAGTGGACACTGTGCTGACACACAGCTTATTCTTGCCACAGCTATCATCAATGTGCCATCCTGGATGAGCTGTACTGCCTGAGAAATGTCCGTGGCTTGTAGACACGCCTCATGCTACCTCTAAGGGATGAGAGCAATGACAAAATGCAAAAGTGACCAAAACAACAGCCAAAAAGGATGAGAACAGACAAATGGTCTGTGGTAATTACCTGCAGAACCCATCCTTTATAGGGAGAGTCTTGATAATGATGATTATTTCTAGTTATTGTCTGTTTCACTTGCAAAACAACAGGAGAAATTGATTCACAGTGTTGCTTCATAACTGGACAGGTTAAAGTGTAACCCATGTCACACCTAGATAAACCACATCAGGCTATCACTAACCTTTCCCTGCATTCTTCCTATATACCTATACTAACTATCCCTCTCTCTAAATGTGCTTTGTGACTGTTGTATAAAACGTTTTTATAACTTACTGATTATTATTATAAAGAAGACGGGCTACAGTTATCACAGATGAGCTGACGTAATGTGCTCCACAGAGCATGCCCAATGCGCAGCCTGAAGTCAGGCTGCGGAGTACTGGAAATGACGCATTCAGAGTCATACCTGGAACTCTATAGAGGGCTCCGAGGTAAGCTGGGGGTGCGCATTTCAGGTTCAATATCACGCCCATCGGGGCGTCATAAACACTGGGAGGCGGCGAAAGGGACCCAAAGAAGACGCCCAGGGGGCGCAGTAATGGTAGCCCCTCTTCATTATAATACTAATCAGTAAGTTATAAAAACGTTTTATACAACAGTACAAAGCACATTTAGGAGAGAGAGGGATAGTTAGTATAGTAATAGGAAGGTGCAGAGACAGGTAGTGATAGCCTGGGGTGGTTTATCTCGGTGACAGGTTCACTTCTGCTCTTTCTGGGATTTTGGGTCCAGTGCGCGGTCCTTTCTGTGATTGACAGCTGTCTTTATATAAGTGTTGCATACAAAACAGCTGTCCCTAACTGTTTAAAGGACCGCCCACTGGACCCAAAGTCCCAGAAAGAGCAGAGGATTAAATGATGAAATCACAGATTATACTGAATCTTTTCTCACAAAACTATATATCAATCTACTAGGTTTCACGTGATCTATAACATGGTGCCTGGCAGACTGCACTGAATTTTTCTGGTGACAGGTTCCCTTTAAGTGTTCCCTTTATTATTTTGAGCAACGTATATATTTAGAAAAAAATGGATGGCAACACTTCCTTCATAGAAATATGTGGATTTTATTCACCCAGGACCGCAATGTTTTGGCTGTCGTAATAGCCTTTGTCAAGCAGTTTTTTCTTTTTTTTTATTATATAGGGGGAGTTCCTAATCTAATAAAGGGACGACAGCTGTATAAATCAGTGAGCAATGATGGCCCCCTAGAGGCAGCTGTAGGTAGCTGCTATGACAGTATAACAGCGGGTCTTAGAATTGGTTCAGTGCCCACTTCCAAACTCAGCGGCCGTATGTGCTGTCTCTTTGGTAAGTACGCCATTAGGCTCACACACATTTGTAACATCAATAACATTTGCTCTTTGTTGACTTCCCTTAATATAATCAATGAATAGCATCAACTAATGCACTTTCCTCCTGACATTAAATACAGCTATGTGCCACATGCATTAAGCACACAGAGCAGCACTTACAGTACATATATATATATCTATCCATTTAGGTGAATTATCACATGTCAAACATATAAATAGAGGCTGAAATTTATAAGACTGACAAAGGCATTACCTGTAAATTAATTATTGATTTTCCTGTATTAATGCGTTATACATGCATGGTATCTGCAGGGTACATGTATAAATGCGGAATGGTTGGAATGTCCTACATACATAAATCCTCCCCTATGTAGGCAAATACCCTTCAATCAAATGAATGTCAACTTGTTTTAACTCCTATGTGCCCTGAACTCCTAAGTAACACAACAGGGGGATAAGCAATGTGTGACCACCACAAATCTGCCTTTACCCACAAAAAACAGTAAATCTGCAGCTTACCCTGCATTTGTAATATTCGGGTTTTGCAGCGGGGTCCATCCTTCTACAATGAAATGGGTGAAATCCGCTGTATAAATTGGCAACTAAAACTATTTCCAGAAGTCAACTCCCCGACGATTGTGAGCTACATATACTGCAATGGTACAAAGAAGGTCATGACGTGACCCCCCTCCTCCTGCTGTCGGTACTGTATATGATGATATGTAAAGCAGGAGCATTTGCCTGATTTACCAAGGTGACCCTAGGAAATGATCTAATCAGTGACTACATGTTCATTGTTAGGCTGGTTTCACACTGTGTATTTTTACCATCCGTCGCTGTCTGTTGTAAAACAGACAGCCACGGATCCGATTTGGCCTCCATGTACCCCATGGAGATCGGATCGGATTTGGCCTAATTGCCATCCGATTTTGTCGGATCCGATATGGTCCGATTTTTTGCTGTGCCCAAAATCGGAGACTACTCCGATTTTGGGTACAGCGGATCAAATCGGACCGAATCGGATCCGACATGATCCGTGGCCCATAACATGGGGGCCTATGGAGCACAGGTCCAAGAAAACATCGGATGGTTTCTCGGACCCGATTTTAGTGTACTGAGCATGCTCAGTACATTAAAATCGCTCCTAACCATCTAATTTCACTTCCGCAATGTATATATACATTGCGGAAGTGAAATTTAAGTGAAAGCAAGTGTTAAAAATAAAGAAAATCAATCCTCACCTGTCCAGCGATCCCCCAATGTGTGGCATCTCCGGATGTACAGGACCTGGCATGATGTCACAGTCACATGACCGGTTACCGCGGTAACCGGTTATGTGACTGATGACGTTGATTGGGTAGCCCCGCCCAGCCAGGTCTTTTCAGCATTCGGAGCTAGATGCCGCACATCGGGGGAATCGCTGGACAGGTGAGGATCGATTTTTTTTATTTTTAACACTTGCTTTCACTTAAATTTCACTTCTGCAAGGTATATATACATTAACCTGCACAGCTCATTCTGTGTCCGGATCCATGACAATCACGGACCCGGACACAGAAATAGGTCACCCCTGTGGTGTCCGTTCCTATCCATGGGATCCTACAAAAAGTAGGATCTTGCAGACAGGAAAGAATCCGCAACGTGAAACCAGCCGTAGAAGCTCAAATAGCCATGTGGCACCTACTCCACAGATATTCACTGACACATCACAATCAGTCAAACTCCTTTTCACCAAGATCTTCATGCAACTCAGTATTAGCATGGATTGCAAAGCACAAGCTCTCCAGGGGCTATAACAGAGCTATCCCTGGGTAGTAGGGCTATAAGAAGGCTGCCCCTAGGTAGTAGGGCTATAAGAGAGCTTTCCCTCGGTAGTAGGGTTATAAGAGAGCTGCCCCTGAGTAGTAGGGTTATAAGAGAGCTGTCCCTGAGTAGTAGGGCTATAATAGATCTGTCAATAGGTAGTAAGGCTATAAGAGAGCTGTCCCTGAGTAGTAGAGCTATAAGATGGCTGCCCCTGGGTAGTAGGGCTATAAGAGGGCTGTCCCTCGGTAGTAGGGTTACAAGGGAGCTGTCTCTAGGTAGTAGGGCTATAAGAAGGCTGTCCCTAGGTAATAAGGCTATAAGAGAGCTGTCCCTGAGTAGTAGGGCTATAAGAGAGCTGTCCCTGGGTAGTAGGGTTATCAGAGATCTGTCAATGGGTAGTAGGGCTATAAAGAGCTGTCCCTGGGTAGTTGGGTTATAAGATGGCCGTCCCTGGGTAGTAGGGCTATAAGAAGGCTGCCCCTAGGTAGTAGGGCTATAAGAGTGCTTTCCCTGGGTAGTAGGGTTATAAGAGAGCTGCCCCTGAGTAGTAGGGCTACAAGAGAGCTGTCCCTGAGTTTTAGGGCTATGATAGATCTGTCAATAGGTAGTAAGGCTATAAGAGAGCTGTCCCTGAGTAGTAGAGCTATTAGATGGCTGCCCCTGGGTAGTAGGGCTATAAGAGGGCTGTCCCTGGGTAGTAGGGCTACAAGGGAGTTGTCTCTAGGTAGTAGGGCTATAAGAAGGCTGTCCCTAGGTAGTAAGGCTATAAGACAGCTGTCCCTGGGTAGTAGGGTTATCAGAGATCTGTCAATGGGTAGTAGGGCTATAAAGAGCTGTCCCTGGGTAGTTGGGTAATAAGATGGCCGTCCCTGGGTAGTACGGCTATAAGAGAGTTGTCCCTGGATAGTATGACTATAAGAGAGCTCTCCCTGGGTAGAAGGGCTATAAGAGGGCTGTCCATGGGTAAAGAGCTACAAGAGGGCTGTCCCTAGGTAGTAGGGCTATAAGAGGGCAGTCCTTGGGTAATAAGGCTATGCGACAGCTGCTCCTGAGTAATACAGATATAAGAGAGCTGTCCCTAGATAGTAGGTTTTTAACAGGGCTGTCCCTGGGTAGTACGGTTATGCGACAGCTGTCCCTAGGTAATATGGAATAAGAGAGCTGTCCCTTGGTAGTAGGGCTGTCTGAGGGCTGTACCTGGGTAGTAGGGCTATAAGAGGGCAGTCTCGCGGTAGTAGGGCTATAGGAGGCAGTCCCTGGGTAGTAGGGATATAAGAAGGAAGTCCCTGGGTAGTAGGGCTATAAGAGAGTTGTACCTGGGTAGTAGGGCAGTAAGAGAGTTGTCCATGGGTAGTAGGGCTATATGATTTCTGTCCCTGGGTAGTAGGGCTCTAAGAGGGCAGTCCCTGGGTATTAGGGCTACAAGAGAGCTGTCAATATGTAGTAGGGCTATAAGATTTCTGTCCCTGTGTAATAGGACTATAAGGGAGCTGTCCCTGGGCAGTAAGGCTATATGAGAGTTGTCCCTGGGTAGTAGGGCTATAACAGAGCTGTCCCTGGCCCTCTTCCTGGCATATATGGTCCCTGTTCTGTCTGCAACGCATAAGGAAAACCCCAAAACATTATTCTACTCACCTTCCCTAACTCCCATATTGCGTGGCATCATGCTCTGTAGATGGTCAGCAGCTGACATTGACATGCCTGCTATTGCCTATTGCAACAGAAGACATCATTTTCATACGCCCCTCACCGGCATGCTGACACCAGCTGTCGGGACCCAACAGGTCCCTGTGCTGCAATGTATTTCAACTGAGGTAGTTGCTGGGGTCGTTGGGCCCACTTCATCTACAGGACCACAATCATTACACCCCTGATTTTGGGCCACATAAAATAATGTGGTGGTCAGATTTGGCCCATGGGCCTTGATTTTGACACCCGATTTATGACTAATATTAACATTACAGTCAGCTTCAGATGTCTTTGGAAAAGGCCTAATAGGAACTCATAGTACGAAGCTGTTATCTATTCATTCTGATTTCCTGTGACACAATATATAGCACCACCTATACGGGATCTACTCAGGTACATCAAATGTAGGTAACACCTCAAGAAAAGAGAAAGAGCTGTACCATGGTAAAAAAGGGACCCCCGCAATATGTATGTATAAATGTAGTGTAAAAGTGATTTCATTGACTTTTCAAAAGCTTCTGATAAGGTGCCAAACAAAAGGTTGATACATAAAACGAGAACAATGGGGATAGGGGAAAATATGTGTAAGTGGGTTAAGAACTGGCTTAGTGACAGGAAACAAAGGGTGGTCATTAATGGAACACACTCAGAATGGGTCACAGTTAACAGTGGGGTACCACAGGGGTCAGTGTTGGGCCTGCTTCTTCTTAATATATTTATTAATGACCTTGTAGGGGGCATACAGAGTAGAATCTCAATATTTGCAGATGACATGAACTCTGCAGGGTAATCAATACAGAGGAGGACAATGTTATATTACAGGATGATTTATGTAAACTAGAAGCTTGGGCTGATAAATAGCAAATGAGCTTTAATGGGGATAAATGTAAGGTCATGTACTTGGGCAGAGGAAATAATATGTATAATTATGTGCTTAGTTGTAAAACACTGGGCAAAACTACCACTGAAAAAGACCTGGGTGTATTTGTAGATGACAAACTCACATTTAGTGGCCAGTGTCAGGCAGCTGCTGCAAAGGCAAATAAAATAATCGGAAGTATTAAAAGAGGCATAGATGCTCATGAGGAGAACATAATTTTACCTCTATACAAGTCACTAGTGTGACCACACTTAGAATACTGTGTACAATTCTGGTCTCCGGTGTAAAAGAAAGACATAGCTGAATTAGAGCGGGTGCAGAGAAGAGCGGCCAAGGTTATTAGAGGACTAACAGGTCTGCAATACCAAGACAGGTTATTAAACTTGGGATTATTTAGTTTGAATAAATGAAGGCTTAGGGGGATCTTATAATAATGTATAAATATATGAGGGGACAGTACAGAGACCTTTCTAATGATCTTTTTACTCTTAGGCCTGAGACTGGGACAAGGGGGCATCTTCTACCATCTGGAGGAAAGAAGGTTTAATCATAATCAGATGTGGATTCTTTACTGTAAGAGCAGTGAGACTATAGCCCCAGTCACACATAACGATTTCGCTAGCGAGATCGTTGTAACTGTGACGTTACAACGATCTCTCCAGCGATCTCGTTCTGTGTGACACTTTGCAGCGATCAGGCCCCTGCTGTGAGGTCGCTGATCGTTGCACAGTGCTGCGGTTCATTTTCTGATCGTTGGTTTCCCGCTGGTCAGCACGCATCGCTGCGTGTGACCGCGAGAAACCAGCGATCTGTGACCTCACAGCGCTGGTTACTATGGTAAACACCGGGTATCTAGGCAGCGCGCGCTGCCTAGATACCCGGCATTTACCATGGTTACCAGCGTCCTCCCTGCTTAGCACTGCCTGTAAGCATGGAGAACGCTGGTAACTATGATAAACAGCGGGTATCCAGGCAGCGCGCACTGCCTGGATACGCGCTGTTTATCATAGTTACCTGCGTTCTCCTTGCTTAGCGCTGCAGCCTAAGCAGGGAGCGATATGGAGGTGGCTCCCTTGGCCTGATCGCTGGGGAGATCTGCCTGTTTGACAGCTCCCCAGCGATCAGGTAACGACGCTCCAGCGATCCGGCAGGTCGTTATCGCTGTCGGGATCGTTGGAGCGATCGTTATGTGTGACTGCACCCTATGGAACTCTCTACCACATGCTGTTGTAATGAGTGAGTCATTACTAACATTTAAGAAGGGATTAGATGCCTTTCTTGAAAACTAGAATAGTATCAGTTATATATACTAGATTCTTTGATAGGGCGTTGATCCAGGAATTAGTCTAATTGCCGTATGTGGGTCAGGAAGGAGTTTTTTGTTCCCAATGTGGAGCTTAGTGTTGCCACATGGGTTTTTTTTTGCCTTCCTCTAGATCAACATGTTAGGCTATGGGTTGAACTAGATGGACTTAAAGTCTTCCTTCAACTTTACGAACCACGTTACTATGTTACTATTAGACGATACATTCAAAAACACTTAAAAACTAGAATGGTAGAGAAAGACATCCTAGCCCAAACTCATTATATAGTGTAGGACAAATACTCCAATAAAGTTAAATATGCAGATTTATGGAGAAAGTGCAATAAAATACAATGAAGAATCTAGCACATAACCCTGAAGGTCCTTGAATAAACAGGTAAAGTATACACCAAATTCACACACAAATGAACACCTCTACAAACCCCAAAATCGGGATAAATAGGTGAATGTCTGCTGGCATAACCTGGAGATGAATGCAATGGTTAAACGATCTTGTAAGACTCTTCCTTGTGACTTCTTCATACCCTGTATAAATCTGCATATTTAGCTTTATGGTAGATGTTCTACATCTACACTATATAAAGAGTGTGGGCTAGGATGCCTTTTTCTTCAGTTTTTTAAAGTATTTTTAAATGTGTGTTGGCTTTAATTGCATGTTTTTTGTAATGAAATAAAACATTTACACATTTGTACATATATATGTCGGTGAGCTTATCTTATCTCATTTTCTTAACCGGTGACCGCTGGCAGCGCTCCTGTCCACTAGCCACAAATTTGTTTGATCTCTACGACTTAGTGTTTCAATGACGGTAGACAGTGGAGTGTGAACCTACACTAGGACAGTACATGAAAGTCTAATGATACACCCTGTTAACAAGAGGAATTATAACACTCCGTTATAGATTTATTTGTACATTTTTAGAAGAAATAACAGAGGGACTAATGAGTTCTGAGAAATAGAAGCTCTAGAAGTGTTATATCATAGGGGAATATAAGTATATATTAACATGTTGTGTGAGCTCCTCAGTTAAAGGTCAACACCCCACAGAATAGTTACTAGGATATCCTTCTGTTCTCAGGCGTATTTGCAGCATTTTAACTATTGCTCAGTAATTAACATAAATAAGATAAACGAAAAAATAAACCGAATGTATACAGGACCCTAAAAACCAGGCAACCAGTGGTAAACGAGGAAGGGGTGTGGGATATCGTACATCTTGATATTATACACATTTTTGATAATATGGGCTTCCAAATTCCATTTTAGGATTCTGCTACTGGTAATGATAATGTTAGACTCCCACACGTGACACTCTCTTACCTCTTTATTGAGGGTTTGGTATCCGCACAGAGTGTTCTTCACTCCACCAGTGCCCTGAAAACACAAGGAGAACTCAATGTTAACAAAGTCAAGCAATTCACAGCAGGCCACCATGAACTATATAAAGTCCCATACATTTGAAGGTTGGGTGTGTATTTCGGTGGGATTTGATCTTTATGTTCGCACCAGGAAAAGGCTCTGGCAGAGGAGTCTGATATAGAAGACAATATTCAAACACCCATGCCTCAAGGTAGGCACAATGCACTATTATAAATTCATTTTTCTGAATACAATGTACCTAAAGTGAAACATGGTGGAGGCAGTGTCCTTTGCGGGGCTGCATTAGTGCTCCTGCTGTTGGGGAGCTGTATTTCATTGATGGTATTATGAATCCACAAATGTACTGCTCTATAGTGAAAGAGAAGATGCTCCCATCACTCCGTGCCCTTGGTAGACGTGCACTTTTCCAAGATGACAATGATCCAAAACATACACCTAATACCACTGCTGTATTTACAAAGAACAGGGCAAAAGTGACTCAGTGGCCAAGTGAATTCTGTAGAGACAAGTTAAGCATCACTCTCTATGGAGCATCCTGGCTCTAAAAGAGGTCGTTGTTGAAGAACGGAAATAGACGATGCAGTATGACGCCGACTTGTTCATTTCATACCTAAAAGACTTGATGCTGTGCTTATAAATCATGGAAGTCATAAAAAATACTAGATTTAGTTGTTTTTGATGCGGGTTGTATTCATTTTTGTATCAACTAATTTGAGTAAAAGTGAAGAATGTCTGTGCGCTCTCTCTTCCTCTGTGCTCTCTTACCCGTGTGCTTGCTCTTCCCCCAGTGTACTCTCTTCACCCCGTGTGCGCTCTCCCCTTGTGCCGTCTCTCCCCCCTGGGCGCTCTTTCTCCCTTTTGCTGTCTCTTCCCCGTGTGTTCTCTCTCCCCCTGTGCACTCTCTGTCCCCCTTGTAGTGCACTGTCTCACTCACCCCGTGCGACGTCTCTTTCCCCCTGCACGCTGAGGCGACGCGGCAGCAGCAGGATGGGTTAACCACAATGGGTGGACCCAGGCGATAATGAATACCTGCACTGCGGCCAGTGTCCATACGGCGTGGGCCCCTCCAACACAGATTTCCTATAGGTGGTTGACTGATCAACCAAACTTATAGGCTTCTTCACATTCCAGTTTAACTGTAATTTTCCAGTTCAATTGTAATTTACACGATGACCTATAGGTGGAGCTGTTTTTGGGATAGACTTACTGACAGACAGACTGGATAAGGATTTAATATACTAGATAAATGTAAAGCAGCAATGCTCAATGCCACTTAATACTACAGCATTCCTAATATATTGTACTTTACAAGCCTCATACAAAAGGATGAGGGCAAGGACGTTAGTATCAACAAATAGAGGAAGGAATCCTAAAAGTCAATATCCTAATGGTACCTTCACACGCCGCAAAATCGGCTAGCGATATGAGGCGATCTAACGTGCGCGTGCACGTTTTTCATGGTTGCCTCAGATCGCCGATGGCGGTATTACACGCTGCAATTGCGCCCTGAATGAAAGGCGATGAGTCGCCCCGGAAATCACCTCACCCACAGTGGAACCAATCCGATGCAATTCCCTCGCCGCTTCACAACCCGCAATCCCAAAGGCAATGTGGGCGTACATGGTCAGCACTGCGCGGAGATAGGCGTGCCACAGTGGTTTACACAGCGCCCCATACGCGCTCATTGGACAACGCAACTGCGTTACGATTGGTCAGCCTGCTCTGGAAGGCTGGCTAATACATGACGCTATTGAAGATGTGTGTGTTGCGGAACGGACAGCTCTTCAAATATTACACCCTGTGAACTGACAGCCAATGGGAACACAGTAGCCAGCACCAATCATCGCAGACAGGGCGCGGACTGCAGCACGCTGTGGCACGCCTACGGGTAATCATAGGCGACACTGATTCCATCACTATCGCCCTATCACACGCCAAAACCCGGAAATATCGCCTTCATGATTGAGGCTGATTTCAGAGGAGTGCTCAGGAATCAGGCGACAGGTGAGAGGTGATTTATCGTCGCGAAATTCCCAATCACACGCTGCAACCGTGAGGCAATTTCATGGTGATTGCTCCGGGGTGACGTATCGCCTTTACGATTCCCAGGCGAGATTGCGGCGTGTGAAGGTACCATAAAATATGTGGCACGGCCAATTACATGGTCAATATTGACTTTTAGGATTGCTACTCCAAATTGGTGGCGCTGCAGTTTCATCCTCTATGAAGAGACAACTTGTCTATTTAAGTTCCCAGTAGAGGCGTGCTGACTTGATGATTTCCACAAGGAAACTTTACCCTTTAGTATCTGATGTACAAGTATTTTCAGTCTTCAGATTGAGGGCATTATAGTTTGAATAAAGACGATTGTAATGAAGTTCATCACCGTGACGTATAGAAAAGTGCATTAAATTCTTCTATTTGTTAACATTATTGAATACTGATTATTAACCATCAGATACATTGTAATCATGTATAGCATAGTAAATAGAAAGCTGCGCTTCAGTATCAGGAAATCCGCATTATGTTAGAAGCATATGAAGCCATTAATTATTGATTATCCACTACAACGTTTATGAATATTAATGAGAGAAATCACAAAAGGTATCATCTACAGAGACAATGGAGACAAACAATCATGCTGACGCAGAGTTCCTCCCGCTTAGCAGTTAGTAATTTAGGACGCATTTTTTTCTGATTCTCACCTCAATTAATATCTTTATTAAAAATGAATTCAATCCTCATAAACATCCAGATTATTATAGTGTATGATTACGTAACGTGCACCCTCCGGGTCATTTCAATTACGGTATATACAAGCTTGTCTACTAGACTCCAGGCTCAGTAACCTTGATTTGACATAGACAGCACTAAAATCGGTGATATTCTGTATATTCTTATATGACTCTCCTACATATTGCAAACATGTCCAAATATTAAAAGCAACTGTGTATCTAGATAGTGGTGGTGGGGGAATGGGGGAGTGAGACATTTGCCCTAGGCACAGCTACCAGGGTCACGGCGTTGGGTCACCTAATGGGACGGTCCTAGATGTCCCTGAGAGGTGGCATTTTCCCTTTCTTCAGGAGTAAGGGCCTCGTCACACCAGGCTACGGGGCTGGGGATGTCGGCGGCGACTGGTGGGGGTGCGCACATTCTTGGCGCCCCACCAGCGTCACCGCCAATGGGGCGACATCACCAGCCATCACCAGAATCTTGTCAGGCGGCATAGCTGTCGGTGTGGCTGGAAACCCCGGCGGCGATGCAGGACAATGGGAACCTATGGCTCCCATTGCCTGACAGGTCGCCGTCGCCCGGTTACATGGGGCGATGTGTACACATTGCCCCATGATGGTCGCCTGGTTTCAGAGCACTGCTCTGAAACCAGGCGACTGCCCGGCACCGGCGACATCGCCCCTTTACATGAGGCGACATAGGGGCGATGACGCCGGCGATAGGCCACGCCCCCACGTCGCCTCTGTAATGGGCGGCGACACCGCCCCGTGTAACAGGAGCTTAAGGGTCGGGCATTCTCCTCGCCAGGTATTAAATTGACAGCCCATTTATGGAACATGTAACATGGCGGCACTCAATTGTACTTGTGTCTCTCAGGTGCAAATACAATTCATGCTCTGACCAATGGCACTTCAGGGGTCAGGGTGATGTCATCGGATCACACTGCTGACATCACACCTGTGATGCAAAGGAATCAACACCCTCCTGCACCGAGCAAAGAGGTAAGTGCACCAATAGAGCCAAGATACAGAGCAATTTTAAATGAGTGAGGGGACAATACAAGGGGACAGTATGGGTGGGAAAAAAAGTGAAGGGGCACATTATAGAGACTGGGTATAGTGGGGGGGCAAAAAGAGTTGACAGTATACAGAGGAGTGGGTGAGAGTTGACAGTATACAGATTGGGCTGTATAAAAAGGACACAATGAGAGAGGGCTAGTTAAAAGGGAACCTATCAGGTAGTTTTAAGCTTCTAACCCATCACTACCTTTCCCTGCAGCTTGTTACTATGTGCCTAACATCACTGTCTGATATAAATAGGTATTATAAAAGTTTAATAAACGATGTTAATAACTCACAGTTTCCCCCATCCTGGGGACATTCCACATCATGTGCGAGGCCCACTTTTGTTCCCTGGTGTCTTGTTGCCCCTTTCTACTCATACCCCATTGGGCAAGATAATGTAAATCTTTTTTGAACCGCCCGCCTTTGAATTTCGGGTCTCTCCTCCGGGAATGACGCGCAGCTGTGTTATTTCCAGTCCTTGCTTGCGCAGGATAGTGACACCTACATTGCTGCCTTCATGATGTGAACAGTGTATGCTCTGAAGGTGGCAATGGGACAGTCTAGTATGGGCTGATTTCATGTTACTCCAGCAGCCAATCACAGATGCCCATTCTGTGTGACAGCCAGATCAGAATTCCTACACACTGCACTGATGAGGGCAGTTACCCCGAAACACAGTGTTTGCAGTTTGGGGTTCAGATCTGGTTCAAATCCTTGATCATATTAAAAGGCTTGTTAAGAGTCGATTATGACTTTGAGGACAGCTACCGAAAGGTGGCGCTAGACTTCATTCACTTCCTCACTGAAGTGACAATTTGCATATTTCCCAGAGGAGCATTGCGGCTATAAGCTTCCTTATCAGCTTATCTGTGCCTTACAGCTGGCAGAAAAATTCCTCTCCATGAGGTAAAAAGCTAGTTCTCCAGACCTGATTCTAAAGAAGCATTTAATGGTCCCTTACTGGCCTGTTTAGACAGACACGAACATTCTATGCACAAGGGACGTCCATTAACATGATATTATAGGAGTACAAAACTATCAGAATATTGGGAGCACATCACCTGTTTACATCACGATTGCACCTGATGAACGAGTGGCTTTGCTGGACGATTGGCAGCATGTTCAGATAAGGCCGATTTCACATTGGGGGATGGTTCCGATCCGTGGATGTTCGTGTAAATTGGACAGCCCTGGACCGATTTTGGCCACATAGTAGCCTATGGGGCCGGATAGAAGCCGGATGGCAGCTCTCTGCCATCCAGTTTCTATCTGTCCGGGACAATCCCGGAGAATGCAGAATTCTCTTATGGACACAAAAATGCTGCTTGCAGCGTTTTTGTGTCCGAGAGGAGAATATCTCCTCTAATTGGCAATTCCTGGATTGCCCCGGATTCGCCTGCATCCTCCCGGATCCGGGGCAATCCAGCGCTCCCTAACATGGGAGCCTATGGGGCTGGATCCGGGAACTGGACCCCTGCGGCTTCACGCCGCAGTTGTTTCAGGACCAGCAGCTAGCTCCCTGCCAGCCGCGGTCTGGATTCATCAGTGGCGGCAGCTGCGTGCGGGTGCACACTGGACCTGTGGGCATATTAGCCCTCCAGTTCTGTGTGCTGATCCGATCCGGGGCTGTTAGGTTCACCCTGACAGCCTCGGATCGGATCTGACCCGCAGTGTGAAACTGGACTAAGCCAATAGTTGGGAACCAGCATTTCTATAAAGACCCATTCACTAATTAATGACTTGTCTAGATGAGCTAAAATTGTGTGTACCTACATTCAAGTGACTATTTTTGATGAAGTACAAGGACCAAGGGTATTCTACTGAACTATTCCGATTACTGCTTTTTACACAAACTAAAAAATTGCATGCACTAGTTACTTCTGTATTTTGGATAACATTTACCTAAACAAGTCTATGGGTGAAAAACACACCGTCATGAGTAAGGGTACTGGAGGTATCCGAAACACGTAAATCGGTCTGAGATCTCCCGCTACATATTCTTTTCTGCACTTCATTGAATAAAAACGTTGTATCAGACCCGGACAGATGCTGGATGTTTTCCTACTATTTTCTTCTGTATTCTGGATGAGACTTGCCTAATTAAGTCTTTGGGTGAGCAATAAAATTGGATCCTATACAGATCATCAGTATAGTGACCGATTCTTACGAACACATAGGAAACTGCATTTGGTTTTGTAAATGTTAACTGCGGATGTACAAAAACGGAGGATGCCACATGCATGAGAATACAGACAGATGAAAAACAGTCCTTTTTTTCTGGATTAAAACAGACAATTTTTTTATACACCCGTGTGAATTGAGCCTAAGGGTGGATTATGGTATATTATCTAACAACAGAGAAAGCTATTTCAGGGGTTATGATACATAGACTTTACTAAAGCAAAGTCTAAATACCAACTTTAATCCTGAAAAATGATATATCCTGGAGCTCAGCGTCTCTACACCTGACAGATCAGTCTTAATAAGGTTTAGTAGATCATTTTACTTTGATATTGAACTTCTTAATACAGGGTAATTCCAATGCAGAAGCCTGAATACTGATATCACAAGTATTTTTGCCCTGGAATAGCTTGTATCGCCTGTGAATTCAGCCGGTAATTGCTCCTGGTAAACATAGACTTGTTTTCTTGTGAAGGTGGCACATTAGAAGATATAAAAGTGCAGTCTGACCTTTTCCACTGTTGCCCTGTCCCAGTGATGCCAATGAGGTCACCCGCTGATGAGGAGCATCGTCAGCCATTGCTGACAGGACACAAAAGATGAAAGCCTTAGCTGTAATAATTGGGTTTTGTGAGTTTTATCTGCTGGTAACGGTTTCTTTCTTTTTTTTGCTTCAAAGCATTATCTTGAGCCGTAGCTTGACGGCCGGCTATATTGTCTACCTGCTCAGATCATTGGAATAAGAGGGAAAGTACAGTGAACCCCAGTGAATCAGTAATGAAAGCACAGGTCAGGCTTTATATCCCAGAAATAAAGGAAATGCCTTTAATGTGACAATAAATGAGTAAATGGAAAGCTGCAGCTGTTATATAATGGATGTGTAACCGAACATATACCGAGGAAGAAGACAAGTGTCAACCAGAAACATTAACATTTTATAAAAAAAAATAGCTTTTTTTAATTTTTATTTTACAAAGTATTTAGATAAAATAATGTTGGTGCTCTCAGGTGTCAAAAGAAGAACATTACGTTCCTGGTACATGAGCACAACAATTATTATTACTTCATTATATCTGGAAAAAAAAAACTTAAATACATTTTATGTTACCTGTCATTTCACGAATATATGTAGAACACTGTGGCCTACCTGCAGTCATCTTTTAGGTGCATACACCAGTCTTAGGCCTGATTTTGTTGATCTCTTTTCGGTGTAGTTTCCCCTCATCTCAAATGTATCATCCATTTGTGTTGTTTATTGCTCCGTTTTCGGGGACACAGAGAGACAGAGAGAGACACAACACACACACTTTCTTTCTTACCCTCCCAGCGAGTCCCGGTGATGTCTTCCTTCCGGGCACCGGCAGGACATGTGAGTAGTACTAGTACTTATAGGACCTTGGTCATGTGAATCTCAGGCTGTCAGTACTGTACCCGCAGATGCCCGGAAGGAAGACAGCACCGGAGCTCACCGTGGGATTGCTGGGGAAGGTAAGTAATGGAGTGCTGGTGGCGTGGAAACTGCTGCAGAAAAACGGAGCACTAATTGACGCTCATTATTTTCTGGATCCACTTTCTGCACTACTAACGCAGCAGTCAAAAACCCTGATATCTGCACAGGAAATTGAAAATCCCATTCACATTGATGGCCAACGCAGTAACTGATCCGTTTTTGGTGTTTTAAATAAAAAAATGCAGCTCCAAAAACGGATCAAAAACGTTCAGTGTGAACAAAGTTTAAGGCTTTGTTCACATGTCCGTTAAGTGATCAGTTGTATCAGTTGTACAAATGGAAGAAGGGGGCTCTATTGTCACATGGGGTTCTCTTGCCTTCCTCTGGATCAACATGTTAGGCTATGGGTTGAAGAAGATGGACTGAGGGTACCTTTACACGCCGCAACCGTGGCGAGAAATCTGCCCGGCGGTATATCGCTCCGGTATCATCGCCGTGAAATTGCCTCACAATTGCGGCGTGTAATTGGGGAATTTGGCGGTGATAAAAAAGGCTGCGCCTGGTTCACAGCACTGCTCCAAAATGAGAGGCAATCATGAATGCGACATTCCCAGCTTTTGGCGTGTGGACGGGCGATAGGAATGGAATCTGCGTCGCCTATTGATTTCCCGGAGGCGTGCCACAGCGTGCTGGAGACCGCACCCCGTCAGCGATGACTGGTGGTGGCTACTGTGTTTCCATTGGCTGTCACTTCACAGGGCACCATATTTGAACAGCTGCCCATTCACCACCACACAATGGCAATGGCGTCATTTATTAGCCAGCCTTCCTACGCAGCCTGGCCAATCATAACGCTATTGCGTTGTCTAATCAGCGTGTTTGGGGCGCGGTATACACCAGTCTGCCATGCCTATGTTCTCACAGCGCTGAACATGTACGCCCACATTCCTTTGGGGTTTGGGGCGTGTGAAGCGAGGGAACTCCACTGGATTGGTTCCGCCTTCATGATGTGAACTATGCATGGATTGAATCCGCTGTGGGGTAGGCGATTTCCGGGGCGACACATCGCCTTAGGTTGAGGGCGTAATTGCGGCGTGTAAAAGCGCCATTGGCGATCTGAGGCAACCATGAAAAACGTACACGTTAGATTGCCTCCTATCGCCACCAAAAATTGCCGCGTGTAAAGGTACTATTAGGGCCGCTTTACACACACCAACTTCTGTAACCAACTTCTGAACAGATCTCTGGTTGCAGTGAAATCATGGACACATTGTTCCATTTGTAGACAGCCACAAAATGTAACAATGTGTCCATGATTTCACTGCAACCAGAGATCTGTTCAGAAGTTGGACACAGAAGTTGGTGTGTGTAAAGCGGCCCTTAAAGTCTTCCTTCAGCCTTAAAAACTATGTTACTATGTATTGTTTATTATAAGATCCATTTGCCATGATAATAATTTTTTCCCTAAAAAATAATTACAAAACTGAATCCACACAGACTTTGAAATAATCAATGCAACCCTCTATCCTTAGATTTGAATAACTGATACAACAGATTATTAATTCTGTGTATCTGTCGTAACATGGAACAATGGAAAATCTGAATGCACACGTGAATGGAGCCGAACAAGTTTAGAAAGTGATATAATTTTTATGTAATTGGTCATCTGCTCTTTATGAGCTGGAGGTTCCTCTTCATCAGCATTCAGCCAGCACTATAGGTACTGGAATTTCCTTCCCTTTACTTCTGAGCATGCTTTGCGTTTGCCATTTATCAACAGCTTGTTTACCTCTCTGTTATGTATTTATGAAGTTTGAAAGGATGTGAAGGAGACAAAGACATAAACTACATCTACACGTAAAACTCAGCGTACCCCATAGAGAAATTGACTTGTTACAGATTCGGAATATGCACTGCAGGACAGTTTACACTGAGCAAAAGGAGCACAGAGGGATGGAGATTCCTATAAATCCCATTCACTTTGCTGGAATTGTAAGATGCTGCGTCTCTGACACAGCAAAAATACACAGAGTCAAAAACTTATTGTGGCGCACGGTCAAAATCTATGACTATACAGAGGAATGAAATCTGATATCTCTATACCAGAAAGATGAAATATAAAGATATTTAACATAATTAACTAGATGGAGCCCCAATGTATCGCATCGAGAGGGTGGTGATTTGACAATGAGGGCAGGCTCTGTGGTACTGGGGGTGGCAGCTGTCTCTTTCCCTATGTGAACTCTCCCCCTTCCCCCGTGCACTCTCTCCCCTGTGTGCTATGCTGTCTTAACACCCCACTAGCATGTCATAATTCCCCACTATTATGTTATAATACCCCATTGTGACGTCAACATACTCCATTGTGATGTCATAACACCCCACTATGATGTCATAACACCCCACTATGTTATAATTCCCCACTGTGATGTCATAACGCCCCAGTATGATATCATAATACCCCACTGTCATATCATAATACCCCATTGTGATATGGGGACAATTAGACAAGGAATGATGATAGATGCAGCAAGGCAATTATATAGGCAGATAAGGATGACATATTATACTAAGGTTGGCTTCACACCACGGTTTTTTTTTATCCGGGGCTGTCCGGTGTAAACCAGGCAGCCCCAGACCGGGTTTTGGCCCCATAGTATCCTATGGAGCCGGATGGCAGCTCTCTGCCATCCGGTTTCATCTCACTGGTGGAATCTGGGAGAATACGGATTTTTTTCTTCGGACACAAAAATGATGCTTGCATCATTTTTGTGTCCGGGGAGAAAAATCTCCCCATTTGCCGGATCTTGGATTCGGCCGTATCCTCCCGTATCCGGGGCAATCTGGTTCTCCCTAACATGGGAGCCTAAGGGCTGGATTGCCCCGGTCCGGGAGGATCCGGCAACCAGACACTGGCGGCTGTACACTGCTGTTCTTTCAGGACCGCGGCTAGCCGCGGTCTTGAAAAAACAGCAGCTGCGGCTGCAATTACAGGCATCTGGTTGCACACAGGACCGGAGGGCACATTTGGCCCTCTGGTTCTGTGTGCTGATCCAGTCCGGGGCTGTCAGGGTCATCCCGGACAGCCCCGGACCGGATCACGCCGTGGTGTGAAGCCAGCCTTACGCATTCGATAAAAAGTAGAGAATTATTTAAATGCAGGAAAGAGATACATGACAAATGCAAGAGTTATGATACATTTACCATTTCAGGTCAAAATTCAGGTCTTCTGCAGCTTTGTTTGCTGTCAGAAAGCACAAAGGTCTAAAGAGCAATGTGGTGACATAGGCTATACCGTAGATCACAATTACTTGGCACCTACCAATTACACATTACATTAGGTTATGTGCAGACGTTGAGTATTGGGTGAGTTTTTTACCTCAGTTTTTGTAGCCAAAACCAATAGTGGAGCAAACAGAGGAAAAGTATAATAGAAACACGTCACCACTGCTGTATTTATCACCCACTCCTGGTTTTGGCTACAAATTCTGAGGTAAAAAACTCAACAAATACTCAGTGTGTGCACATGGCTTTATTCAGTGAGAGGTAGTATAATGTTATACTGTAAACCCTTAAAGCAAAATATCTAACAGACCCCTTTGATCCCCTGAAATTATATTTGTCACAGAAGTATAGCAATCGGCGACACGGTAAAAGGCTGAGTGGTTAGCAGTGAGTGCGGTGGCTCAGTGGTTAGCACTGCGTGCGGTGGCTCAGTGGTTAGCACTGCGTGCGGTGGCTCAGTGGTTAGCACTGCGTGCGGTGGCTCAGTGGTTAGCACTGCGTGTGGTGGCTCAGTGGTTAGCACTGCGTGCGGTGGCTCAGTGGTTAGCACTGCGTGGAGGCTGGAGGGCTGAGGAGAGCGGAGGCTGGAGGGCAGAGGACAGGGAGAGGAGAGCGGAGGCTGGAGGACAGAGGACAGGGAGAGGAGAGCGGAGGCTGGAGGGCAGAGGAGAGGGAGAGGAGAGCGGAGGCTGGAGGGCAGAGGACAGGGAGAGGAGAGCGGAGGCTGGAGGGCAGAGGACAGGGAGAGGAGAGGGGAGGCTGGAGGGCAGAGGACAGGGAGAGGAGAGGGGAGGCTGGAGGGCAGAGGACAGGGAGAGGAGAGCGGAGGCTGGAGGGCAGAGGACAGGGAGAGGAGAGCGGAGACTGGAGGGCAGAGGAGAGGGAGAGGAGAGCGGAGGCTGGAGGGCAGAGGACAGGGAGAGGAGAGCGGAGGCTGGAGAGCAGAGGACAGGGAGAGGAGAGCGGAGGCTGGAGGGCAGAGGAGAGGGAGAGGAGAGCGGAGGCTGGAGGGCAGAGGACAGGGAGAGGAGAGCGGAGACTGGAGGGCAGAGGAGAGGGAGAGGAGAGCGGAGGCTGGAGGGCAGAGGACAGGGAGAGGAGAGCGGAGGCTGGAGGGCAGAGGACAGGGAGAGGAGAGCGGAGGCTGGAGGGCAGAGGACAGGGAGAGGAGAGCGGAGGCTGGAGGGCAGAGGACAGGGAGAGGAGAGCGGAGGCTGGAGGGCAGAGGACAGGGAGAGGAGAGCGGAGGCTGGAGGGCAGAGGACAGGGAGAGGAGAGCGGAGGCTGGAGGGCAGAGGACAGGGAGAGGAGAGCGGAGGCTGGAGGGCAGAGGACAGGGAGAGGAGAGCGGAGGCTGGAGGGCAGAGGACAGGGAGAGGAGAGCGGAGGCTGGAGGGCAGAGGACAGGGAGAGGAGAGCAGAGGCTGGAGGGCAGAGGACAGGGAGAGGAGAGCGGAGGCTGGAGGGCAGAGGACAGTGAGAGGAGAGCGGAGGCTGGAGGGCAGAGGACAGTGAGAGGAGAGCAGAGGCTGGAGGGCAGAGGACAGGGAGAGGAGAGCGGAGGCTGTAGGGCAGAGGACAGGGAGAGGAGAGCGGAGGCTGGAGGGCAGAGGACAGGGAGAGGAGAGAGGAGGCTGGAGGGCAGAGGAGAGGGAGAGGAGAGCGGAGGCTGGAGGGCAGAGGAGAGCGGACGCTGGAGGGCAGAGGACAGGGAGAGGACAGGGGAGGCTGGAGGGCAGAGGACAGGGGAGGCTGGAGGGCAGAGAACAGGGGAGGCTGGAGGGCAGAGGACAGGGGAGGCTGGAGGGGGCAGAGGACAGGGGAGGCTGGAGGGGGCAGAGGACAGGGGAGGCTGGAGGGGGCAGAGGACAGGGGAGGCTGGAGGGGGCAGAAGACAGGGGAGGCTGGAGGGGGCAGAAGACAGGGGAGGCTGGAGGGGGCAGAGAGGGGAGGCTGGAGGGGGCAGAGGACAGGGGAGGCTGGAGGGGGCAGAGGACAGGGGAGGCTGTAGGGGGCAGAGGGCAGGGGAGGCTGGAGGGGGCAGAGGACAGGTGAGGCTGGAGGGGGCAGAGGACAGGTGAGGCTGGAGGGGGCAGAGGACAGGTGAGGCTGGAGGGGGCAGAGGACAGGGGAGGCAGGAGGGCAGAGGACAGGGGAGGCAGGAGGACAGGGGAGGCTGGAGGGGGCAGAGGACAGGGGAGGCTGGAGGGGGCAGAGGACAGGGGAGGCTGGAGGGGGCAGAGGACAGGGGAGGCTGGAGGGGGCAGAGGACAGGTGAGGCTGGAGGGGGCAGAGGACAGGTGAGGCTGGAGGGGGCAGAGGACAGGGGAGGCTAGAGGGGCAGAGGACAGGGGAGGCTGGAGGGGGCAGAGGACAGGGGAGGTTGGAGGGGGCAGAGGACAGGGGAGACTGGAGGAGGCAGAGGACAGGGGAGGCTGGAGGGGGCAGAGGACAGGGCAGGCTGGAGGGGGCAGAGGACAGGTGAGGCTGGAGGGTTTAGGGCACAGAGGAGGCTGGAGGGGTTAGGGCACAGGGGAGGCTGGAGGGGTTAGGGCACAGGGAAGGCTGGAGGGGTTAGGGCACAGGGAGGCTGGAGGGGTTAGGGCACAGGGGAGGCTGGAGGGGTTAGGGCACAGGGGAGGCTGGAGGGGTGAGGGCACAGGGGAGGCTGGAGGGGTTAGGGCACAGGGGAGGCTGAAGGGGTTAGGGCACAGGGGAGGATGGAGGGGTTAGGGCACAGGGGAGGCTGGAGGGGTTAGGGCACAGGGGAGGCTGGAGGGGTTAGGGCACAGGGGAGGCTGGAGGGGTTAAGGCTCAGGGGAGGCTGGAGGGGTTAGGGCACAGGGGAGGCTGGAGGGGTTAGGGCACAGGGGAGGCTGGAGGGGTTAGGGCACAGGGGAGGCTGGAGGGGTCAGGGCACAGGGGAGGCTTGAGGGGTCAGGGCACAGGGGACGCTGGAGGCTGGAGCGGGCAGGGCACAGGGGAGGCTGGTGGCTGGAGCGGGCAGGGCACAGGGGAGGCTGGAGCGGGCAGGGCACAGGGGAGAGGCGGCTGGAGCGGGCAGGGCACAGGGGAGAGGTGGCTGTAGCGGGCAGAGCACAGGGGAGAGGCGGCTGGAGCGGGCAGGGCACAGGGGAGAGGCGGCTGGAGCGGGCAGGGCACAGGGGAGAGGCGGCAGGAGCGGGCAGGCGGCAGAGGCGGCTCGAGCGGGCAGGTGGCAGAGGTGGCTGGAGCGGAAGAGAGGAGGCGGCTGGGACAGAGGGGAACGTTCCTGGCCAGAACTTCCGAAAGCGGAACGTTCCTGGCCGGAACGCTCCTCCACCGGTCCCAGTAGCCGGGCACCGCCCGGCTACAGTGGACTGGTGACGTCACCAGCATGGGTCCGGAGGCCATCACGGAAGTACCCTTCGGGTCTTCCGGAAGTGGCCTGCGCCTTTTATATTATAGATACTGCTCCCATTAGTACGAGATCCTTGCATTACACTCGCAATGCGAGGGAAATGCGTGTTCAGTCGCAGCATGCTGAGATTGCACGCGATTTCCCTGCGCGAGTGGACAATTAAAGTCTGTGTGTGAGAAAATCTTGCACCTATACAGCACACTGTGCGATAGTCGCACGTGTGCACAGTAAAACTTGCTTCAAACTCTGCCGTTGTCAAAGCTGTAGAGTTTGAATTTGCTGGTTTTCCAGTATAGAAAGCACTTCATCTGTCATCGCTGTCACAGCAGCGGTGACAGATGAATATTAAAAACCCAGCTTCTGAGTTAAATTTTCAATTCTCAGGTGGCAGCTTTATATTAATGCCATTTGCTGTTTGCGTACAGTAGCAGGGACAGATCCTCATTTCAGGAGGTCTGCGGCTGGACAGCACCTCATTATAAGCGCTCTGCTGCTCTTAGTGTACACAAATTGTGTACGGTATCAGGGACAGCTCCCTGAGTACTGGAGCCGTGCCGCTTGTTCTGAAAATAAAACATTCCTGACAATTGTCGCTTTAAATGTAATCCATGTATTAACCCCTGCACTGCCAGGGTGTGGTGCCAGCTGGTGTCCAGGGAGTCTGGACACTCCTGGACGCAAGCTGGCACCACACCAACATCAGTTTAACCCTTCAGACACCTGGTTATTAGCCCCATCTGAAATACCGCAGAGGCTGCAGAGGGGGTTAATATGCTGATTAACACCTGGAAATTTTAACATTTGACAGCAGGTGGGTTATTATGAATAATCTTTCCACGCTGCTGTGACTGTACCGGGAAACCGGCAAATTCAAACTCTGCAGCTTTGACAGCCGCAGAGTTTAAATGCACAGGTAAATGCTGGCCGCAGTCCTCAAGTTTGCTTCAGGACCGCGAACAGCATCACACTCACACGCAGCACACTCACATGCATACAACCATGCATACTCACCCACACGCACGCACCACACTCGCACCACACTCACAACAAACACGTATTACACTCGCATCACTGTCATGCATCAAACACGCTCCGTGTTTGATGCATGACAGTGTGCCTTCAGCCAGAAGGAGAGACTGCAGCCAGCCTGAAGAGTGTTGGGGTGCGATGAGTCTCTCAGCATAGACACCTGTGTGTCCTGACAGCAGTAGCTGTGTGTAGAAGGCGGCAGAACCCCAGAAGGTGTGTGGAGTCTGCAGGGCCTTCTGAACACAAGACTGACTGGAAATCCGTTTGTGGACATACTAACTGAGGTTAGTGACTGGCAGTAGTCAGTATGTATAGGCACTGACATTCATCCTGGAGAAGGTGAACGGGCTTTAAAGCTGTGAGGGAATACTGACCGGGCTCAGTGGAACCTGTGTGGGTGATCCAGAAGGTAAATGGACTGTATATTATAAGGACATATACAGCCAGAGGAAAGCTCATGTGTATTTTCCATTGTCTGGTTTATGAAGTCTTGAATAAACGCATTGAACTTTTAGAACTGTTCTATCACTACCTTAATGACCAGCAAGCGAGTGAGTAATCACATTACAGAGAGTGAAGTACCACACCACGTATCGAAAAACAGAACGGTTAGACACCAGGGCTCTAATATGGCTGTAACCTCTGCATCTTATAGTCACATCTACGAGCAGACGTCATAAGGAATACAGAAGGATGATTACAGCCTGAGTTGCCTTTTATTGGTTTTTCATGGGATTTGTGAGCTTTCCCTTCTTTTCAGACATAATGTCAATTCTTTTCCTTTTTACCAACTATTTTCCATTGTCCCAGGATCACATGCATGTTACAATTGCTCCTGACCCTGCATCGCTTCACAACATAAAATCCTGCATAAATAAGGACTAATCAACTGATAACTACAAGCAATTTCTGGAGTGCGGATTTACCAATCCAGGTTATTGTATTTCTTTCAGTGCTTCAGGCAAAGAGCGTTTCGCGAGTCGTATTCCAGCACAATAAAGACAAGCGGCTTTGAGATAGAAGTGCCGAGTTCTCCTTGTCCACATGAAAGATGAAGAGGAACATGGCTTCATTTGCAATAGCAGAGTTGAGTTTTGGGAAGTCATTTCTTATCTGCTGCCCGGGAGCGCAGGGACTGAGAACGACTCCACACTACTTTTGGTTACATTTAAATAACTTAACTATTTCTCTTGAGCTTTTTGCGAGCAGAATATGAAATCTCATGGCAAAAGAATACATGATTTTTTCTCATATTTCATGTAATGGCTTTTTTTTGGGTCTATTGCACTTGCAGTAATTAGGGTATTGCAGTGTGTGCACTTACACTGTATTAATGTTGGAATTAATAATATATCGTATTATTGACAATTTGTAAAATAATCACAATGTTTTTGCCCGTAGCCAAAGCAGTCAACACTTGCAGTCTGGTTTATTAACCTGTCATGGTTTTGAACTGTCACTGCATGTAAACACTCTATTTGATCAAAGAAATGCAGAAAATATCATCCTAAATTTACTACTAACATGAAGTCCAATATGTCATGCAAAATCAGTCTTGGAATCACTGGGATATGTTGAAGCGTTCCAGAGTTATAACCTCATAAAGTGACACTGGTCAGAATTGCAAAAATGAGGCTTCGTCTTAAGGGGCTAAAGTGAATCTTACAAAAATATCAACTCTCCTAAAGGGTACTTCACACACTGCAACATCGCTAGCGAGATCACTGAAACTTCACAGGTTTTGTGACGTAACAGCGACCTCTCCAGCGATGTTGCAGTGTGTGACATGCATCACCGACCTGGCCCCTGCTGTGGGGTCGCTGACCGCTGCAAATCATTCAGGACCATTTTTTGGTCCTTTGTCTCCCGCTGGTCAGCACGCATTGGCATGTGTGACAGCGAGGGACCAACGATCAGCGACCTCCCAGCCAATGCCCAGTGCTGCACATTAAATGCTGGACACTGCTAACCAGAGTAAATATCGGGTAGCTAAGCAGCGCGCTCTGCTTAGTTACCCGTTGTTTACCCTGGCTACCAGTGTTCTCCTGTTTATAGCCCAGCCTGTAAGCGGGAAGACGCTGGTAACCAGGGTAAACAATGGGTAACTAAGCATAGCGCGCTGCTTAGTAACCCCATATTTACCCTGGTTACCAGCGATGTCGCTGCTGACTGGTCGCTGGTAAGTTTGCCTGTTTGACAGCTCACCAGCGACTGCATAGAGACATTCTAGCGATCCCGTTCAGGTCGGATAGCCGGTGGGATCGCTGGAAAGTCTGTGTGTAAAGGGGCCCAAGTCATCCACAAGGTTACATGGGTCATAGATAGGTGATTAAAGGGACATCTCTGTGCTCCGATGTCTTACTGCAGAGAAATCCAAGTTTTTCTTATATGTAAACTAGCTGTAGTTCCAGCCGTTGCCCGGGCACAGTAACTAACTGTCTAGCTATAAGCTGAGTGTATGTCAGTGGCTCTTGATGAAGCATCTCTTGCCTCCATTTCTTCCACTTCTGTACATATTTCTGTAAGTCTTGCTTCCCTTTCTTCTATAGCCCTTGAGGAAGCAGATCTTGCCTCCCTTTATTCCATTTTTGTACTCATTTCTGTAAATCTTGCTCATTGAGGCGTAATACAGCTTTTCTCTTAAGGTACCGTCACACACGGCAATATGGCTTCCATATTGCCTGCAATTTGACGTGAGCGCGCACATTTCTGGAACTTTTTTGCACGTCGCCGTAACTTTGTCACACATAGAGATCTTGCCTGCTTTCTACGGCAATCCTTTGTTCTGGAAATCGCCTGCAGAAGACCGGAAGCAATTTCCCTTTTCCACATCGCCGCGTCACACGCCACCATCTCGTCAGCGATGTGGGCGTAGAGTGTGAGTACGGCGAGGAGACAGGCGTGCCTGAGTCTTTTTCACTGCGCCCCTACCACTCCAATTGGCCAACACAATTACGTTACCACCAAGCCACCAATCACCACAGACGGGGCGCGGAAAACAGCACGCTCAGGCACGCCTACGGGATTGATTCCAGAATGTCTGAGCTCGCTTCCTACATCGCTATCGCCCTGTCACACGCCATGAAGTGCTGAGATCGCCTGGTGGATATCGCCTGATTTCACTGCAGTGCAGGGCGATCAGGCGACGCTTCACTGGCGATTTCTTGCGTCTCACGCCACTACGCACAGGCGATGTCACTTCCGCATCGCCGAAATACACGAATTTATGGCGATATGGAAGTCATATCGCTGCGTGTGACGGTACCTTTAGAGTGTGACGACAATCATTCAGTCACATTCTTTTTCTTATGGGCCATTAGTGTCTGTAGGACACACAAGAATGATCAGGCAGTTACATGACACAGAATTTTATTAGCTAACATTCTACATTTCATAGTGACATCACAATAATGAGGCAGGGCAATAAAGGAGACAGTGCTATGAAAGGGGTGGGGATATATGAAGAGGTGGAGCTATGGAGTGGGCTTTGTGGAGATGTGGCTGTGGAGTGGGTGGTGCTATGGAGGAGGCATGGCTTTGTGGAGATGTGCTGTGAACTGGACTATGTTGAGTGGGCGTGGCCATGTGAAGTGGGTGTGGTTATGTAGAGCAGGTGTGGCTTTCCAGAGTGAGCACACTCAACTTTATATATTAGATGAGATGTTAAGATCTATGGGCTGAACATAGATCTGTTTTAAGGTACCGTTACACGCTGCAATGTTGTCAAGATATCACCAACGATCTCGGCTGTTAGGACATCTTTTTTACATTGTTGGTGAGATGTCACACGTCTAGATATCGTGTACGACGCACCAACGATGTAGCGAACAACCCAGCAAATGATACTTGTTCATCGATGTGAGTAGGATAAGTCATTAACGACATCGTTATCGTGGTGTCACACAGAACGATGTAGCAGGTTGGCTGATCGAGGATTGTTTGATTTGAGAACATGTTCTCAAATCTGCGATCAACGATTTATCGTAGTCGTATCTCGGTGTTACACGAAACGACGTCCTAACGATGTTGTTTCAACGACTCCAAATCCGTGACGTTTGAGCGATATCATTCATGATATTGTACCGTGTAACGGGGCCTTTAGCATCTACCTCCAGAGATTATTTTAAATGAAAGGAGGCATTCTAGTATGAAACATGTAGATCAGGAGAGCAGACTGTCAGTCATTATATGTCTCACACTCGTGAATGCCTCCTTGCATTACAATATAAAAATAACTGACAGAGACAATAGCGCACTTAGGGTCTTATCCCTTTAGGGAAAAATACAACATATATAGTTCAAGACTCACATGGTGTGGTTGTGGAAGGCACAACCAACTATCTTAGCTAGTACCCATGACTGCTGCATCCACCACAAGGAAAAGCATATGTGAACTGGTAGTAGAAAAAGTGTACATGCCATGCTATCGGGAATAAGTATTAAAACTTTTGTTTGATACAATGGTGATCTTTATTTATGCGTTTCAGAGCTAGACTCATGTGTACCCCAAATGACTTGCAGGAGTAATTGCAGCAAAACATGGTCCTACAAAGTATTGACTCGGGGGCTGAGCACAAACGGTTGAGTTAAGTGAGCCTGTTTGAGGCTTGTGTCCTGGTGCTTGACATGTTTTAAATGCAGGAGCGGGCAGCGCTGTTCTCTGGTATGCTTGCTCGTTGTCCAGTGTGAGCCGTGTGCAGTAATTGATCGGTGTGCACTGAGGCTGAAACCCTAGTTTTCAGCAGTAGTGTGATAGGCAAAATAAAAATGGAAAAATCCCTGCTATCCAACTCTCGCAAGTGTTTTGCTAATGGCTGGCAGCAAGTGGGTGGTGACCGTACAGCTAATCAGTAACTTCCAGTGAGCTTCATTCAAAGTTCGGGACTCGAACAGTGGAACCCAAACCAGTACAGCCCCATGTTCACTCATTTTAGTCACAAATATCAGATTTATATTTTTTTAACATTCAGAAAACCATGCATCATTTCCTTTGCACTTCACAAATACTTGGCACTTAGTGTTGGTGTATCATAGGAAATCCTAATAAAATACATTTAAGTTTGTGGGTGTAACAGGAAAAACATTTGGAAAAATTCATAGGGGAATGAATACCGTATATACTCGTGTATAAGCCGAGTTTTTCAGCACAAAAAATGTGCTGAAAAGTCCCCCTCGGCTTATACACGAGTCATATACGTGGTATATGTGGTATACAGCCCCCTCCCCCCGTGGCATACAGGGCCCCCCTTGCTTGTGGCAGACCTGTAAAAGAAGATATCATTATACTTATCGTGTCGCCGCTGCCGCTCTGTCACCGTGCTATTCCGGGTCTTCATGCTTCCTTCTCCGACGCACAGGAAATTACGTCATTGTCTGTGCGCCGGAGAAGGAAGCTTGAAGATCCGGAGGAGCGCGGTGACGGTGACAGAGCGGCGGTGGTGGCGACACGATAAGTATAATGATATCTTCTTTTACAGGTCTGCCACAAGCAAGGGGGGCCCTGTATACCACGGGGGGGGGCTGTATATCCCTGGGTACCGCTGTATACAGCTGGGGCTGCTGTATACACAGCTGGGGCCCTATATACCACTGGGGCTGCTGTATACTACCACTGGGGCTGCTGGGGCTGCTGTATACTACCACTGGGGCTGCTGTATATACCTCTGGGGCTGCTGTATACTACCACTGGGGCTGCTGGATACTACCACTGGGGCTGCTGTATACTACCACTGGGGCTGCTGTATACTACTACTGGGGCTGCTGTATATACCTCTGGGGCTGCTGTATACTACCACTGGGGCTGCTGTATACTACCACTGGGGCTGCTGTATATACCTCTAGGGCTGCTGTATACTACCACTGGGGCTGCTGTATATACCTCTGGGGCTGCTGTATACTACCACTGGGGCTGCTGTATACTACCACTGGGGCTGCTGTATACTACCACTGGGGCTGCTTTATATACCTCTGGGGCTGCTGTATACTACCAATGGGGCTGCTGTATACTACCACTGGGGCTGCTGTATACTACCACTGGGGCTGCTGTATATACCTGTATACTACCACTGGGGCTGCTGCTGTATATACCACTGTATATACCACTGGGGAGGCTGCTGTAACACTACTGGGGCCTGTATATACCACTGGGGAGGCTGCTGTATACCACACTGCTGGGGGCTGTATACCTGTGCTGTGGTCCACCCTCGGCTTATACACGAGTCAATAGGTTTTCCCAGATTTTGGGGGCAAAAGTAGGGGGGGGTCGGCTTATACACGAGAATATACGGTAGTTTTTCTATGCATTGTATAATGACAGAAAAATGGGAAAAGTTCACTATTGGATGAAAAAGAAATGTCAAAAAACAACAACAAAATAACTGACACAAAGGGGTTATGACACCATTTATTTTACCTTAAAATATATTGAATAACGGCAAAATAAAATATTCTTTGTGGAGTGGAACTAAAAAAAAAAACCTTCCCGACTTTCCATTTTAATTTTGGCAGGTTTTTTTTCACGCCATCGATCTGAACTCTAATCAAACTCCCAATAATGGTGGTTTTATAATGAGAAACAGGGGACCTGGGAGCCCATTCTAGTTATTGTGAAGGTCCTAGCTACGAGACATTCATCAGTTATCATGAGTATTGGTACGGCTGGTATCACACTTGCATTCAGGTGTGATCAGGCTGAAAATGCGTCCGACCGCATCTGGGTTTGTTTGTGCATACGGCTGCATCAGTGTTTTTGCCTGATCCGTCGTAAAGTTGAAACTTTACATAGGACACGCCTAATGGGAGGGTGTTGGGAGGGGATCTGGGAATGCTCAGCGTGAAATCAGGATCTAGCCTGGGTGGATCTGGTCCCATTGAAGCCCCTTCTATTTTTGGGCACGTGCGTAGCATCCAGTGACATCTGGCTATGTAACCAGCTGCAAAATTGCAACTTTGAGGAAGTAAGGAATGCATTTGTTAGGATCCAGCAGAAACCTTATGCCACTGCATGAGCCTGCATCCCCATTCTAACTCTATGGAGACGGGTTTAAGGCTGCTTTCACATTGCGATTTTTGGTCATTTGTGGCTGTCCGTTGTAAAGCGGACAGCCACGGATCCAATTTGGCCACCATGTATTCCTATGAGCACGGATTCGTGCTCTATTGCTATCCGATTTGTGACGGATCCAATTGTATCCGATTTTTTTGCTGTACCCAGAATCGTAGACTGCTCCGATTTAGGGCACAGCGGACCAAATCGGACGCAATCGAATCCAGTGCAGTCCACAGCAATTAACATGGGTGAATATGGAGCATAGGTCCAGGAAAAAATTGTTTCCCGGACCCAATGTTAGTGTACTGAGCATGCTCAGTACACTAAAACTGCTCTTTAGTATGTCATTTCACTTTCGCAATGTATATACATACATTGCGGAAGTGCAGTAAGGGTTAAAAAAGATCCTCACCTCTCCGGCGTGTGTCCCACGATGTGCGCCATCTATCTCCGAGGACTTAAGGACCTGTGTATCAGCTAACCAGGTGGGGTAGGGCAACCCGATCAGCTGATTGGTGACATGACCGCATCAGCTGAGCAGTTTAAATAGCCCTCCCTCCAAAACTGATCAGTGGGAGATTTAAACCGCGCTGATGCGGTCATGTGACCTATCAGCTGATTGGGTTGCCCCGCTCCGTCCGGTCAGCTGATGCACAGGTCCTTAAGCCCTTGGAGATTGATGGCGCACATCATGGGACACAACGGAGAGGATCTTCTTTTTGTAATTTTTAACCCTTGCTTCACTTCCGAAATGAATGTATGAAAATCACGGACCCGGACACAGAAATGGAATCCAAAGCACACATCCGATCCTGACCATGGAGTCCTGCAAAAAATGGGATCCCCATGGATAGGAAAAAAATCACGATGTTAAAGTAGCCTTATCAGGCAGGTATCGGCCAGATTAGGACGCTGGACAAAAAATTCAAGTGTGAAACCACCCTAAAACATGCCCCTTATGGGACAACCAAATCAGGAAATATTCGTCTGAAAAAATAATTTCTACATATAAAGTATTAGAATATGTATTTGTACAGTCATGGCCAAAAGTATTGACACCCCTGCAATTCTGTCAGATAATACTCCGTTTCTTCCTGAAAATGATTGCAATCACAAATTCTTTGGTATTATTATCTTCATTTAATTTGTCTTCAATGAAAAAACACAAAAAGAATTGTCCTAAAGCCAAATTGGATCTAATTCCACACCAAACATAAAAAAGGGGGTGGACAAAAGTATTGGCACCCTTAGAAAAATCATGTGATGCTTCTCTAATTTATGTAATTAAGAGCACCTGTAACTTACCTGTGGCACCTAACAGGTGTTGGTAATAACTAAATCACACTTGCAGCCAGTTGACATGGATTAAAGTTGACTCAACCTCTGTCTTTTGTCCTTGTGTGTACCATATTGAGCATGGAGAAAAGAAAGAAGACAAAAGAACTGTCTGAGGACTTGAGAAACCAAATTGTGAGGAAACTTGAGCAATCTCAAGGATACAAGTCCATCTCCAAAGACCTGAATGTTCCTGTGTCTACCGTGCGCAGTGTCATCAAGAAGTTTAATGCCCATGGCACTGTGGCTAACCTCCCTAGATGTGGACGGAAAAGAAAAATTGACAAGAGATTTCAATGCAAGATTGTGCGGATGGTGGATAAAGAACCTCGACTAACATCCAAACCAGTTCAAGCTGCCCTGCAGTCCGAGGGTACAACAGTGTCAACCCGTACTATCCGTCGGCGTCTGAATGAAAAGGGACTGTATGGTGGGAGACCCAGGAAGACCCCACTTCTTACCCCGAGACATAAAAAAGCCAGGCTGGAGTTTGCCAAAACTTACCTGAGAAAGCCTAAAATGTTTTGGAAGAATGTTCTCTGGTCAGATAAGACAAAAATAGAGCTTATTGGGCAAAGGCATCAACATAGAGTTTACAGGAGAAAAAAAGAGGCATTCAAAGAAAAGAACACGGTCCCTACAGTCAAACATGGCGGAGGTTCCCTGATGTTTTGGGGTTGCTTTGCGGCCTCTGCCACTGGACTGCTTGACCATGTGCATGGCATTATGAAGTCTGAAGACTACCAACAATTTTTGCAGCATAATGTAGGGCCCAGTGTGAGAAAGCTGGGTCTCCCTCAGAGGTCATGGGTCTTCCAGCAGGACAATGACTCAAAACACACTTCAAAAAGCACTAGAAAATGGTTTGAGAGAAAGCACTGGAGACTTCTAAGGTGGCAAGCAATGAGTCCAGACCTGAATCCCATAGAACACCTGTGGAAAGATCTAAAAATGTCAGTTTGGAGAAGGCACCCTTCAAATATCAGGGACCTGGAGCAGTTTGCCAAAGAAGAATGGTCTAAAATTCCAGCAGAGCATTGTAAGAAACTCATTGATGGTTACTGGAAGCGGTTGATCGCAGTTATTTTGGCTAAAGGTTGTGCAACCAAGTATTAGGCTGAGGGTGCCAATACTTTTGTCTGGCCCATTTTTGGAGTTTTGTGTGAAATGATCAATGTTTTGCTTTTTGCTTCATTCTCTTTTGTTTTTTCATTGAAGACAAATTAAATAAAGATAATAATACCAAAGAATTTGTGATTGCAATCATTTTCAGGAAGAAACTGAGTATTATGTGACAGAATTGCAGGGGTGTCAATACTTTTGGCCATGACTGTATTGTTTGATTTTTCCCTTGGATGATGTAAATTTACAGTGGTGGTGAATACCTCTTACAAGAACAAAACCATTTGATTCTCAGCGGTAGACACATCAGGCAGGATTGTAAAATAAATTCCTTGTGCACTTTGGAGCCCATTAACTCCGCATCAAGTTTGCTTAGTTTTACCGCTGTGCCATTATTTGCATTTTATGTGCCAGTGTTCACTAAACATTCAGCAATAAAATGTGGATTATATAAATATTTAGTGAAATTTCCATCCAATATGCAAAATAACAAGAATTACATTGTGTATAGAAATGAATGGCAGGGGATTGTGTAATTAATACAAAGGTATCCATCAATCTAATGCTTTATTAGGACATAAACTACTCTATAATGGCACACTCTGCAGACACTAATTACTTTTTGTCTTATAATTATTTTGGCTCTAGTTCATTATGGTTTTTCGTTTTCTTATTAAGCGGGTTATCTGGTTTTGGAAACCTATTTTAAAACAACTTATAAAAAAATTAGGGTTAGCAGCTGGGCTGTGGAGTTGGAGTTGATGTCCATTTTGGTTGATTCTCAAATTTGACAAAATTGTTGTCATAGGTTATGTATATGTTCAGTTACCCATGAGGTTACTTTCATATATCAAGGCATGACGTGATAAACTGTGACCTCGTATGAGGTTCTATATGGTCATATTAACAAAGGGTGATACATCCAACAGTGTAACATATAATGAACTCCAATAGACATTTTATCAACTTAGGGCACCATCCACACCGTGGATTAAAAAAGACCATAGATATGAAAATTCCCATAGGGTTTCCAATTTGTAATAAATACGAAATTTTAAGAGTGGTTCCTGTAATTTATTGTACGATAGCAACATGTGGCCTGGCATTATTGTGTATGTTTATGACACGTTGAAGAAATGGCCATACCACCATTGAGCTCTGACTATAACTGGAATAAAGGCTAGAGGGGTCCGGCTTCTGTACATCATGCCACTCTACAACATAAATCTGGACGTAGCACTAGTGTGATGCTCTTCATGACATTTCCGAACTGGCCCTGTCAGATATGAAGTACAGTATTAGTTATGTACTCTGTACAGCCAGTGAAATTAGATGTTATATACAAAGCCTAAGGTGCTAAACAGTGTCTATACAAACCATCAGTCTAAGCATGGCACTGGGCCAAGAGCCAAACAACCATCAAAAGGTGTTTTATTGACCTCATGCCATCACTGTTAAAGGCTATCATAGTTAAATTAGGGCACCAATGAGGCTGAAATGGATGTCTAGCCTCTTCAGCAATGCGCCCCTCTTATGTATTGGACTGGACACACTGATAGCCAAACATTGGTCTGGAGTCCTAGTGGGTAACACTATGAAGTGGCCTTTACGAAGGAATCTGAAAGTGTCCCAGGTGTCATTTTTCAACAATTTGCCAGGCCCACGTATTACTCGTGCAAATGTGAGCAGGCTACGTTGCCTTACAGTGTTGACATGGCTGCAGCGTCTCTAGACTGGGACTCCTATTGAGCACAGCTAGGAAATACTTTTTGAATAACTGAAAAGAGAGCTGCCAATAGTGAATCTTGATGATTTTCCTAAGTGCAAGCAATGTGGCAAAATATTCCTGAGACAACGATTAATACCTAATAGCAGTGTGTTAAAAAATGCCGCATGACAGTGGCGCACAAACCAATGGTTGTCCAGCTCACAACACGACACACAAAGGAACACCGGCAACACTTATAGCGGTGGGCTCTGATGGTAGAGAATGGAGGGACACCTCCAGCACTTACCTGAGGATGTACCCTGATCTCCCTATACAGGTTCTTTCAATCCATCGCCAAGCAGGATACCTAGTCCCTTGCTGGCCCTGCTCTTATCCCTCACTGGGGAGCTGTCCAGCGGGAGCACTAGTCTCACAGCTGAACTAATACAACACAAAGTGAATAAAAGGCAGACAGTATACTCCAAGGGATAAAAACAACTTCATGGCTGCATCAAAACTCCTAGCCGGCTTGGCACCGTTCAGTTAACTGAGAGCTTCTTCTGCAAGGGTGGCTTGCAATGAATGGAATTCAATCACCAGAACTAGGTGATAGGTCATGTGACTATTTGAAGGAGATGGATCACACCTGAACAGATCACAGGAGCTTGCTAGCAGCAGAATCAACATTAACCCATAGTGTGCCAAAAGAAATGAACTACATTTAATCAAGAGTGTCTCAAAGCAAAGACTCTAAGTTTAAACTTGTCACAAGTCTCCAAGGCATGGAAGACAAAGACACCAGCCTTGTTCCAGTGTGTCCCTCATCAGACCTAAGCTGATTTCTTGGAGCTTCAGTAGTGGAAGACGCACTGGACATCTGTCTGGGATGATTTAGTAAATCTGCTTTGAGCCGGGGTTGGACCAGATAACCCAGGAGATCCCTTCCAACTCTAACAATTTATGATTCTAGGATTCATCACATTTCTAAAGCAAAAAACATTAGGATCCTTTGTTGCAGAATCTGCCGAAAACATACCAAAAACCAAATACTGAGCCTTATAATGGAAACCCAACATACCAAATTATAACGAATAGGTTTTGTTGGACTCCATGTATCATTCATATCAAGGATCCAACTATGAATATTTTAATTGGTACCTCATATTAGGTAGCAGGCAGCACGATTACCTAACGCAGATGTGAATACAGCCTAACGAAGTAGGATTTTCCAAAGCCGACAATCCCTATAAATATATAGACTTAATAATAACCTTGCCCTGTATAATGGAGAGTTGCTGGTGGTGTCCCCCTAGCTACTTGTAGAAGATGGAATAGTCTAAGGCCCCTTTCACATAGGCGTTTTTGAAAAATGCAGAAGATGCGGCAGATTTACTCCATCTGCCCAGCCGCACTTGCCGCATGCTTGCAAGCCCCATACATTGTCTATGGGGCTTGCGGTCAGGTGCGGCAAGCGAGGATTTGCCGGTTGCGTCAGATGCGGCACATGCAGCCGCGAAAAAAACAGCGGTCAGACGCGGTTTTTTTTGCAGCCGCAACTGCACTTGCCGCAAGCACTATACACAATGCATGGGGCTTGCCGCAAGCGTGCCTCAAGTGCGGCCGTTAGATGGCAGATGCGGTAAATCTGCCCCATTTTTTCAAAAACGCCTACGTGAAAGCAGCCTAAGCTGCCTCGGCTTCAGACGTAGCCATGAATATAGCAAGCTGATTTTTTCAATCACACTACAAACAAGTCTTCGCGTTTGACAAAAATGACATTGTAGGTGGAAATCCTATAAATGTCTCCAAGGGCTTATCCACAAAGATATATTACCTCTGCATGACAACTGAGTTATCAAGCTGGGCATGGTCAAACGAAATCCACACAAGAAAACACAGAACATTGATCCCAGGGACAATCAGATGGTCCATATAGACGGGAGTTGATGTAATTGCACATTGGACCAATTTCACATCAGCTAATAGCAGCAATTTTCCCAGTTAGGTTGTTTTCTTACTAAGTCTTCATCATGGCAGTTTTAGGTCATGACCTTCCATTGTAGAGTCGCGGGTTTGACTCTATAATCCTCGGTTTTCCTTAGATTTCGTTGTGTAGCTTAATATATTTGACGGCTCCGGTGGTGGATGATTGTGACTGTATAAGTTATGAGTAAACACTGTGTAAGAACGGCGACATTATTAATACCTTTTGAATTGTAAATAGGAGATAAATATAATCGTCCTTTCCATTCCGCTTGTGACTGCGCACACCTGCTGTTTAGTGCTGAAAGAAACTGGCAGATGGGAAATGAAGGACTTAATTTTGTAGGGGATTTGCACCATGCACAGGAGAGCGCTTCTTCAAATGAACTTAAAGTGCTCCCAAGCTCCATGGTACGAGGAAAGTCATATGCTGCACATTACCACACCATTTAGAGAAGAAAAGGCAGAACAAAAGCTGAAAGTGAAGTCTGAGGGCAAAAGTTCTTCAGTAGTTATGCAAAGTGGATGCCACCTGCTGTTATAAGTGGATGACATCGAGTAAGAGAACATTTTCACAACGCACATACAAAATGGATAGTAAGCGAAAAATATTAACCTGCGATCTCCAAATTCCATTTCATATTGACTATAAATCTCTTCAGTATGGTTTTCTTAGAATCATAATTTTTTTTTCTACTAAATGATAGATGCCATCTTTCAGCAACTAACCATATTACATGACCACAGTGAACAGGAGTCAACAGTGTGATGCAGCAGCAACAAAGGCAAACACAATTCTGGGATGTATTAATGAAGCACAGTCTAGATAACATGAAGTCATTATCGGGCTCTACTAGAGATGAGCGAGCACTAAAATGCTCGGGTGCTCGAAGCTCTGGTCGAGCATCCCAAGATACTCGTGTACTCGGCCCGAGCACCGAGCCCAATGTAAGTCAATTAGTGATAGGCTCCGCCCACAGACTTCCGCCTATAAAACAAGTGTTTCTGGGAAAGGGCGGGAGGGTGGGCTTTTTCAAATCGTCGCAACATACAACACCCTTGCTGTGGCCCCCAGAGGGACCCTAACAATCAATCTGCTCTCTGTGAAGTGCCAGATCACTGTGTGCACTGAAGGGAGCTGTGTAATTGTGTCAGATCGATAATTATTTGCAAGGAGTCCGAGCATCTCGGCGGTACTAGGTGCTCGCCGAGCATCCTGAGTACCGAGATACTCGTGCGAGTAACGAGTAGCGCCAAGCATCCTCGCTCATCATTACTCTCTACTCCTCTTTGGTCAAACCTCATCTGGAGACTGTGTCCAGTTCTGGCACCACATTTTACAAATGGCATCAACAAACTGGAGCAAGTTCAGAGATGAGTGACCAGAATGGTCTTCAAGCCATGTCCTATGAGGAATGATTAGAGGATTTGGGAATGTTTAGTTAGCAAGAAAAAAAGACAGTGAGGAGGCTTAATAACTGTCTACAAATATCTCAAGGGCTGTCACACTGCTATTTGCACAAGGAAAATCAAACAACGAGATAGGGTTATCTCTGGCATTTATAGAGATCTGCTTCATACTTTCTTGCTGCAGCAATCCTGTTTGTGCCAGGGATAAATGGGAAGAGGTGTTGGGGGTGTTGGACGATGCAGTATGAGAATCGGTTCTTGAATATGTTCCAAAATTGTCTCTTAGGCTGGCTTCACACTGCAGTTTTTTCACTGATCAGTGTCCATCCAGTTTCTGAGCCAAAACCAGGAGAGGAACTTGCAGAGAAAAACTATAATTGAAAGATTGACACCTCTTCTGAGTTTTGGAGACACTCCTGGTTTTGGCACACAATCTGGATTGACACTGATCAGTGAAAAAACTGCAGTGTGAAACCAGCCTTAGCGAACCGGGTCGATTTTCACAGCTGTATACCATTCACAGAGTGTATTGCTTGCCAGAGTTTCTGCATAAAGTTGGCATGAGAGACTCGTCGGAATGTCCGAGATGCATGACTGAAGGTGCTGGCATTTTGCACATGTTATGCGAATGCCCGAGACTGAAAGCTTTTTGGGTGATGGTGATTAATATGATTGAGGGGAAGTATGGTTGTGTGATTCCCAGGAATCTAATAGTGTGTGTTGGGATATGTTGAGGAACTTCCACTTACGAGTTCACAAAAGATTGCACCGGCGAGGCTACTGTTTATGGCAAGGAAATTGACTGCCAGGTACTGGATCAGGGCCGAGCCCCTCACTAGGAAAAATATATTCAATAGGTGGAATATACGATAGGCATGGAAGAAAGTATCTACCAGAAGAGAAGAGCGGAGAAGATGTTTGATCAGATATGGGCTCTGTGGAGACAGTTAGGCAGAATAGGGCCTCTAGGGTGTAAAGCATTTTGACAAAGATTAGCGCTATTACATATATGATTACTGGTTACAGATTTATTGGTATTCAGTTATTTAAATTACTGTTGTATGCTGAACGGTCTATTGATGCGGCTCCAAAGAGAGTGGTTAAGAAATTGAATGTCTACCGGGGGAAGGGGGAAAGGGGAGGGAAGACCGAGTCGGGGGGCTTTGATCTGGGGGTTGATAAAGGGGAATATATAAAACTACTGATATTTTGTACACCATTTGAATGTGAACGGCCTTTTGTGTTTCTTTATTTTTGGAAAATAAAATAAAAATCATCTCATTTAATAAAATTAAAAAAAAGAAACAACAAGATGAAACTGAATGGGAGGGTCACAGATTAGATATTAGAAAAAACTATTTGACAGTGAGGGTGATCACCAAGTGGAACATGCTGCCACGAGAGATGGTGGGTTTCCCTTCAACAGAAGGCTTCAGAGGCTGGACAGACATCTGTTTGGGGTGATTTAGTGAATCCTGCTTTGAGCAGGTGGTGGGCCAAATGACCCAGGACCTCCCTTCCAACTCTAAGGGCCACGTCACACCTGGCGACGTCGGCGGTAATTTTTTAGGCCAATGTAAATAGATGAGGGCAATGCATTTGAGTGGTCGCCTGGTTTCACAGCAGCGCTGTGAAACCAGACGGCCACTCTGGGCCGATGTGTACACATCGCCCCATGTAAATGACCGACGGAGATCTCACAGGCGATGGGAGCCATAGGCTCCCATTGTACTGCATTGCTGCTGGGGTTTTTATACACTCCAGCGGCGATGCTGCCTGTCCGATCGCGGGTGTGTCACCGGAGGTGTCGTCCCATGTAAATGGGGGATGACGACGCTGGCGGGGCGCCAAAAACATGCGCGCTCCTGCCAGTCACCGCCGACATCACCTAGTGTGACGTGGCCTTAACATTCCATGATAAAACAACAATGATTAGCGGCTGTGTTCTATGTGTGTGGAGCCATAACCACTGGATGATGAAGTCATGGAACGGTGAAGTCACATAAGTATGGAATCTGATGTAACACTAAACAACATGATACCTATAGTCATACTGTGTCACACAGATAAATAGTGTAGCAAGAGTGTGTTGAGAAGACATTTGTTAATACATGGACCATTACAAATCCAGTGCTAATAGTTTACATCTCTTTCCCCAATATTTTGAAAGGTCATAAATCAAATCATTGTCATCTCCACTGTTGCCAACTTTCCTTCCTTCCCATCTTTGAAAGGATTGTGCTTTACATGCTGTGCAGTAAATAATCCAGACTACAGTAAGAAGAGGAAGAGAAGCAGATTGGCGTTTTGGGTGATGACAAGTAAAACAGCATCAATTCACATACTGTAATGGCCACTTTACACGTCCCAACATCAGTCCAATGTTGGATACAACGGCGCGGGAGCGCACTTTTTCTGGGCAGAATTCCAAGATCGCATAGGAGATGTTACACAGCGCGATATTGGCAGGCAACACAACAGCGATGTGTACACCCCCTTGTATGGCCGACCCAGGAATGACCATTTAACATGAGAGAGAATAGGGGTAGTTGTACTCCACATCGTTGTTGGGCTTTCACACGGCACCATCCGGCCACATCGTCCATCCAATACCGGGCCGTTAGAGAGCAGGCTCATTTGATCCCCGATATCGTTTTGGCATCGTTCGTGCATCGTATTGGGCATTTACACCATACAACGCACGAACGATATCGGGGCCAACGCACGAACCACGTGACTTTTTATCGGAGTTGGACGCCAATTTCGGGACGTGTAAAGTGGCCATAATATGTAGGCAGGGAATGTTTGTCAGAGAGGAGCGAAATGCTGGGAACTTTAGTCCCGTAGGTAATCCCATCCATAGTGAGCCCTACTTCAAAGGTAACAAAAATCTATTTTTTGAGATGTGGCAGGATCACCTAGTGGCCATTCAGACAGAGGTACTTTTCTGTATTCTTCCTCTAAGTTAAAAAAAAATCAACCTGCTGTAGATGGAAACTGAAAATGCCAGAATTGTTCCTTAGGAAAGCAGTCAACAGTTCTCACTGCATTGAAATCTATAGCATTTTCATGTAAATTAGACACACATCGTTCACACAAGTGCTGGCACACTTGAAATTGCAGAAATGTGGAAGGAAACAGCCAAGAGCAATTTTACGCCACTGAGAAGCTCCATTCTGCTAGGTCTTTATCAAGGTTGGCTTGGAAGCCGTCCACTGAAAGGTGTCAACGGCTGACATAATGTGAACATTGCTCGCTGACAATCTATAGGGGTGTTCACACCTGCCTTTTAGTGCAGTCACTTGAAGATTGCTTTTCTTACCTGAATGATAATCTCGCTTCTGTTTTGCCACTTGTATCATTATTCAGTGTAATGAGCAAAATGAAATATTGTTCACATTTCAGTTTGTAGCCTCCTCATCTTGATCTCCAGGTCTGGGTCTGGAAGTGCGACCAAAGCTCCCCTTTCTCATGGCGGGTGTATGGCTGCACAATTGTGAAATTATTGGCCATTGTACTAGGGAAAGATTTGGCTGCAGTGTGTTGTCTCACCTTTAGAGACTTTAAAGGGTCCCAATTAACCCCTGGAGAAGGGCAATCTGCTAAATATACACGTTTTATGATGAACAAAGTGTTTGTCTTGAAACGCCAAAAAATAAAGCATTTAAATCCTTAAACTAAAATAAGTATTTAGAATACCTAGCCTAGAAAAGTATATACACTGTGTGCAGAATTATTAGGCAAGTTGTATTTTAGAGGATTCTTTTTATTATTGATCAACAATTTATGTTCTCAATCAACCCAAAAGACTCATAAATATCAAAGTTAATATTTCTTGGAAGTTGGAGTGTTTTTTTTTTAGATTTGGCTATCTTAGGGGGATATCTGTTTGTGCAGGTAACTATGACTGTGCAGAATTATTAGGCAACTTAATAAAAACCAAATATATTCCCATCTCACTTGTTTCTTTCACCAGGTAGAACTAATATACTGCACAAAATTAAAAAAAAAACATTTCTGACATGCAAAAACAAACCCCCAAAAATTAATGACCAATATAGCACCCTTCTTATGATGACACTCAACAGCCTCCATCCATAGATTCTGTCAGTTGCTTGATCTGTTTACGATCATATGCGTGCAGCAGCCACCACAGCCTCCTAGACACTTTTCCGAGAGGTGTACTGTTTCCCTCCCTGTAGATCTCACATTTTAGGAGGGACCACAGGTTCTCTATGGGGTTCAGATCAGGTGGACAAGGAGGCCATGTCATTATTTTTTCTTCTTTTAGACCTTTACTGGCCAGCCAGCTGTGGAGTAGTTGGATGCATGTGATAGAGCATTGTCCTGCATGAAAATCATGTTATTCTTGAACGATACGACTTCTTCCTGTACCACTGCTTGAAGAAGTTGTCTTCCAGAAACTGGCAGTAGGTCTGGGAGTTGAGCTTCACTCCATCCTCACCGAAAGATCAATGTTCTCTTTGATGATACCTCCCCATCAGTACCAGCTCCTTGCTGAAGTCGAGAGGGCTCTCTGCCCTTTACTGATCCAGCTCTAGCTCATCCATCGGCCCATCAAGAGTCACTCTCATTTCATCAGTCCATAAAACCTTTGAAAATAAGTCTTAAGATATTTCTTGGCCCAGTCTTGACATTTTCTTCATGTTTCTTGTTCAAAGGTGGTCATTTTTCAGCCTTCTTACCTTGGCCATGTCCCAGAGTATGGTACACCTTGTGCTTTTTGATACTCCAGTAACGTTGCAGCTCTGAAATATGCAAAACTGGTGGCAAATGGCATCTTGGCAGCTTCACACTTGATTTTCTTCAATTCATGGCAGTTATTTTGCGTCTTTTTTGCCCAACAGGCTTCTTGCACCCTTTGGCTATTTGCCATGAAACCTTGATTGCTCGGTGATCAAGCTTCAAAAGTTTGACAATTTCAAGACTGCTGCATCCCTCTGCTAAGACATCTCACAATTTTGGAGTTTTCAGAGCCCATCAAATCTCTCTTCTGACCATTGCCTAGAAAGCATTTTGCCTAATAATTAAGCACACCTTATATAGGGTGTTGATGTCATTACACCACACCCCTCCTCATTACAGAAATGCACATCACCTGATTAACTTAATTGGTAGTTGGCTGTCAAGCCTATACAGCTTGGAGTAGGACAACATGTATAAAAAGTATCATGTGATCAAAATACTCATTTGCCTAATAATTCTGCACACAGTGTAGTCAAATCAAGGCAAATATCAACCATGAAATATCTACTTTGCCTCCGGTAACCAGCCTCTTCGTACTCTATAATCACTGTTTTAGCGGTTCAATTCTGGAACATTTTGGCAATTATTTTGGGATGCCTAAAGAAGTTGATTTATAGAGAACATCATGGCCAGTGGAGGGGCGAGTCTCTTTTCCTCTACACAATTACCTTGAGATGTATGATGTAGCCATCAAATATTGAATGTTTTAGATTTGTATTATCTACGTCTACTTTGCAACCATCAAACTGGGGAATTCTCTAAGCGGAAATAGGCGTGTACCATAGAAGTTGACCATGTAGTTGTGGTTGGGCCAGTGGAAAGAGGATCTCCAGAGTAGATTGAGTATAAAAAGGTGGGAGAGCACTTCGGTCCTGTTTTCTGCCGATTCAGGACTGCGCGGCTGCTGCCGCTGTCCAGGTCCTGAAATTTCAAAATCTGAAATCTCAGCTGGGAGCTCTACAGGTGCTTAAGTTCAGCGCTGGGTGCCACTGAACTTCAGCACCCGGAGTTCAGCAACCAGATCTGATTTTCTGTTGGATCCAGCACCCATAGACTCCCATGTTAATGAGCGCGCCGGATCCGGTTTTGATTAACTTTTTGCCCCGGACACAAAAATGCTGCAAGCTTCGATTTTGTGTCCGGGGCAAAAATTGAATGCAGCCTGATGCTGCTGGACAGGGACAAAACCGGATGGCAAATCACTGCCATCCAACCCTATCCGGCACCATAGAGCTACATTATGTCCAAAATCGGGTCCAGGGCTGTCAGGTTCACACCAGACAACCCGGACCTGATAAAACCGTGGTGTGAAGCCGGCCTAACAAACCAGCATGGAAAGAGATATGGGCAAACATGCACAAAGACCTCCAGTCCCACATTTTAGCTACCAGCAGTAAACGTAGGCTCTGGTTTACACTTGCTATGGTGTCCTAGGAGGAACCCTGTGTGCACTAAAGATTGTTTGTATTCCCTGGAAGATCATCAAACTTGCTGCTTGAATCAAGTGGTGTTCCAACAACTGTGTCCCTCCCATACCTAGCTTCTTGGCTCAACAAGATGTGTGGTATGGCATTCTCATCTTTGAAAAAGAAAAAAAAATTAGATTCTGTGATATTCTGTTAAGAGTAGTTCATGGTAAATGTGTCTGTGTGACCACTCAGTGATTGAGATGTGATTTTCAGCCTTCAATGGTTTTGCATACATGTTGCGATGACGTACTGAATTTAGAGAAATTTGAGTCCTTAAACGGGTTGTCCGGTCTAAGGCTGGTTTCATAATGGCGGTGTTTGCCATCTAATGTGAATTTGCCTTAAACTGGATGCATCCGCAACAGTTTTTGGCCTCATTGACTTTCAATGGCGCCGGATGAACTTGCGAGTGCATTCACTTTTTGACTTTTTTCTGGGATCTGGGTGTTCCTGTTTTTTTCACTGACACCAAAAACACATTTTGGTGCATTTTTGGTCTGTATAAAAAAGCCAGGAAGCAACCGAATACGGGCAAAGTGGACTAAAATCACAATGTGCCCAATGAAACCCAGATCGGGTTTTGGAACTGCGTATGCCCAGAATGCAGTTCCAAATGACACACATCCTAGGGGACGTGTTATTTGGCCCTGGATCTGGCAGAAACAGGTATATAGCCGGCAGTAACTGTATGCCCCTTGCACCGGTATGATCATGATCTGTGAGTCGGATCAGTGATAATACTTGGTGAGGGGCATCAGTTTTAACAATTCCTGGGGGGCCCGGGGAATGGGTAAATCCATGGAAACTAGCCTAAAATAAGTCTTGAGTCACATAGAGTGATTGCAGAATTATCAACCCTCCAAGCGTCCGCACTGTGCGCTGCGAGGATCTCCTGTTTTGTAAACCGGGAACGGACCGCAATTATGTGGTATGCAAGGTTCCCGGCACAATACGACTGGTAGGCCTGACCTTGTTCCATATACTTGTATAGAATGAGGCCCGCCTCCATTCGGAGCTCTGGCTGGGAACATGCACACCGTGATTGTGGTCCATTCCCGGTTCAGAAGCCGTAAACCCTTGCAGCGCACAGTGCGGACGCTGGGAGGATTGTTAAATCTGTAGTCACATAGAGTGACACATAGAGTGACTGCAGAATTAGCAGTTTAACCAACCCTTTAATTAATGAACAGGTAAAGGGTAGATACAACTGTACACCATAACCTAACATGACCCATGCCACTGCGTATTATCTTCATCACATATTTAGCTCCAAATCAATATACTATGTAAATGTAAATTGGCTGCAATGACTATTGTATACAGTTGTGGCTAAATTTCTAATTTTGAGTAAAACCATACTGCCTGTGTGATGTAAAAAAAAATACTAATTATGCAAAGGGTTATGTGATTCAGGCTAAATTTGTGCATTATATTCCAATAAAGGAGTGCGGAGAACTGTTTACAGACACATCTCTATATATCTCTAAGCTCGCAGCAGTTAATTTCCGTCTCAGACAGTTTAATGCATTTCTAAAGTGCTCATTATTTCAAGATCCCGATAAGAAGTCGGCGTTTGATGTATACCAGGATCATCTATATCCAGTTTCCCATCCAGCGTTCTACCTGGAGCACACAAATGTATTAGATGTGAGCAGAGTTCTTTCATTAGTTGTGTAAGCAGATGAGTTTGTTCTGTGCCGGTCACACTCCGCTGATTAATGAAATGAGATAACATTTGGTTGTATCCGGTTCAGACATGAATCTCTAATAAATTCTTTTCATGAGGTCCGGATGATGAGTTTGTGGTCGAGAGGGGCAGCTGATTATTAAAACATTCATACAAACTCACATTGATATTTCTAGTCGGTGGGTATTCAATATGCCAAGTTGGGGATGAGAAATCATGAACTTTGGCTTTGCATGTAATGCGATAGGGTCTATTGATTGTAGGTGAGGACAGAACATTCAAAGATATCTCAGAGGTTGTAAGGGCGCTGTACCAAGTATTACTAACACCTCAGACATAAAGCAGTGCAGTTCACAAAAGGACAGTGGATTCGGTGTCCATTTTGGTGGAGTCAGTCAAATTCAGGGAAATTGAGGGAGTCGGAGATGGAAGTTTGGCTTACTGTCTGCACACAGGGTTGTGGAGTCTTTGTCCATTTTGATGGAGTCGGATTCAGAGAAACTGAGGAGTCGAAGGTTTGGCTTACCAACTGGCACACCAGCGCTGTGGAGTCAAGTAGGTGTCCATTGTGATGGAGTCGGATTCAGGGGAACTGAGGAATCGGGAGATTTGGCTTACTGACAGGGTGGAGCGGATGCAAGTCGGGTCCTTTGTGGAGTCGGTAGTTTGAATATGAGTGAGGTTGGTTCCAATCATCTTAGTCGAGTAGTCCATTGTTGGAGTCGATCAGGGAAACTGAGGAGTCGGAGATTTGGCTTACTGACTGGCACACCAGGGCTGTGGAGTTGGTAGTTGTAGAGTCGGTGTCCATTTTGTTGTATCAGAGTTGGAGTCGGATTCAGGGAAACTGAGGAGTTGGAGGGTTGGCTTACTGACTGGCACACCAGGGCTGTGGAGTCGGGAGTTGTAGAGTCGGTGTCCATTTTGGTGGAGTTGGAATTGGATTCAGGGAAATTGAGGAGTCGAAGGTTTGGCACCGACTGCACAACCCTGGTTTACAAGTATTATAACCAGAAGTGAATTATGAATGACAGTGATGTATCTATGACCTTGACTTACGCTGAATGACCTTTCCTTGGGGCATTCACTGTAAATATCAATGAACTGTATGATTCATGCCTCTATAGTTAGATCTATGGAAAAGTAGACTTACTCATGAGATGATGGCTTTCCGCACAATCCCACTAATTGGTGTGATTGATCCAAGGATATAATCTTATTTCCATCTATTCAGTGAAATTTTGTTTAACCCAGATCATGCAAACAAATAGGCTGCAATCTCACTATATCAACACAGCAAAGATGAAGGTCAAGACAGACTTGTCTTTTCACCTTTGCTATAAAAAGCCAGTGACAAATCTGACAAATCCCCCAGATGTTCATGTCAGTGCCTCATCAGGTATTTGTGACAATCTGCTCCCAATGAATTTATTAACACAGAGGAACACATGAAATTATTTATTCAATGACTTTACAAAACAGTAAGTGAAATTGTATAGGGGCATAGAGAGTTGCTTAATCAAGTTTTGTGTTAGATGTAATTAGTTTTTTTTTTTTTTTCACATATCACAATATGAATTGGACATAAATAATTTACAAATCTTGCAATTTTCACCCTGACCACTGGGGGTTTTAAAGACTTTAAGCCCCTTCATGACCCTAGGAATTTATTTTTCATTTTGTTTTTTGCTCCCTGTCCCAGTAGCTTCTAATACTATTCTAATCATCCCTGTTTGAGCTAGAGTGTAATGTTAAGGTAAAAAAAGATTGTATACACTTACATTTTCTTATGTGAATGAGGCAGGTGTAGTCACCTTGGAGGATATAGTCACCTGGCAGGTTAATAGTTAACTCACTGAACACTTGCATGTATAAAGGTGTGTGATGTAACAATAATGTGTCCATAGTGGGTGCCAAATCATTATGTGCGATGGAGACTTTACTCTGCCTCAATGACATCACACAGGTCCTGCAGCATCTTCTGACATTGGCAGAAATGTTAACTATGCCCTCCAAGGTGTAACACACTGCCGGATTTACATACGAAATGTAAGTGTATAAATGCTTTTTTTCACCTTTAACATTACACTGAGCTCAGACAGGGATGATTAGAATAGTATTATGAAGCTACTGGTACAGACAATGATAATAGGGGGTATAAACGATCTGACAGGGTTCCCTTTAAAAGGAATCTGTCACCTTTTCGAGCTATAAATGCGGGCATACAGGTTGTACAGAGGTTAAATTAGTCATGTATGCCTCCTGGATGATGGCTTGTTCTGTAAAAATAGTCTTTTATACCTTTGATCTTCCAGGCTATGGGGCGTGTGCTGCCCAGAAGTGAAGACTGCCTCCAGTCTTCATTATACATGATTTCTTCTCCTCTTCTCGTTCAAAGCGTCCCTGTGACGTCAGGTGCAGGGTCGGAAATGCTGCGCCTTCATACTCTTGTTTCTGCTCTGTGCTATTCCTTTCCCTTCTGTGATGTCTAAGGCCGGATTCACACCACGATTATTTGGATCTGGGGCTGTCCGGTGTGAACCGGACAGCCTGGATCCGATTGTGTCCCTTTTGTACCCTATGGGGCCGGATGGCAGTTATTTGCCATCTGATTTGGTGTCTGTCCGTCAGGATCCAGCTGTTTTCGTTTTTGCCCCGGACAAAAGGGAGCTTGCAGCATTTTTTGTGTCCGAGGCAAAAATTCAAACAGAACCGGATCCTCCGAGATCAGGGCGATCCGGCGCCCATAACAAGGAGAGTCTTGGGTGCCGGATCACGCTAGATCCGGCAGAAAAACTATCCAGTTCCCGGGGCCAAGTGCTGAAATTGCGGCGGCTGTTAAAAGCAGATGCCGCTGAATTTCAGCACCTGGAGAGCTCCACGGCTGAAATATCAGCACCGTGGCCAGCTCCCCTGCAAGCTGCTGTGCTGATATTTCAGCACTGGACAGCGGCACAGATGATTCCAACACAAAATAGGATCGAGGGCAGATTTGCCCTTTGGTTCTGTTTGTCCGGGGCTGTCAGGTCCTGTCCGGTGCATCCTACAAAACACCAGACAGAGCCTGACAGGGAAAAAACGTGCTGTGAAGCCGGCCTAATACGGCATTTAAAACCCGTGCATCAAAAGGGCAGTGTAAATGAGAGGTTTTTTTTCTAATATGGATTCTTAGTGTCAGTCTTCAGCTGCCAGCATATTAACCCCTTCACCCCTGGAGATTTTTTATTTTGAACTCCACTTCTTCCAAGAAACATAACTTTTTTATTTTTCTGTAAATACAGCCATATATAGGGCTTGTTTTTTGAGGGCCGAGTTGACTTTTGAATGACATCTTTCATTTTACCATACAGTGTACTGAAAAATGGGAAAAGAAATTGCAAAAAAAGTGAAATGTACGATTGTTTGTTTTATTTACCATGTTCACTATATGGTAAAACTAACTTGTTAGTATGATTCCCCTGGTCAATACGAGTTCATAGATGCCAAACATATAAGCTATAGGTTTTTTTTTGCACTAAACGTATATCATACATTGATCACAATAATAAATCTACCATTATAATAGAGCCACCATGACACATTGATTATACCAGCGGTAAATCAAACATTTTGCTGTCAAGTTACGTTATGGAGCCGGTCGCTCTTCACATGTCCCCCCATCTGCAGGACACGTATTTAACCCCGTCCCTTACTGTGAATTCCAAAGTCCCTGATACACTCCATGACATTAATAGTTCATCATGAAGCGTTAAGTGGTTAAATATTTCCTATGCTCTTTAAAATACCCTTGGATAGAACAAAATATTTGAAATTAATAGAATACATTTATTTTATTTGTAATTCTGACCAGTGTCACGCCTGTTACATGAGTTAGAAACTTCAGTATTGAAAGTGCTTGAGCATGCGAGTATGAGCGATTACTGAATTGTGTTTCGTGGTACATTATGCAGCTGCTTGCATTCAGTATAAAATTTAAGTCAGTATTTTTAGCGTACACTTGTGAAAAAATCAGAAACATATGGAAAAATGTTGAAAGTTTCATATTCACATTTAATTTTTTTTTCTGATAAACAAGATAGATATGTGACAGAAAAAAGTTATTAAATAATATTTCCCACATGTCTACTTCACATCAGCACAATTTTGGAAAAAAAAAAATTTTTTGTTAGGACGTTATAAGGGTTCAAAGTTCATGAGCAATTTTTCATTTTTCAACCAAAATTTACAAAACCATTTTTTTTAGTGACCACATCACATTTGAAGTCCTTTTGAGGGGTGTACATGACAGAAAACACCCAAAAGTGACACCATTCCAAAAACTGCACCCCCCAAACTACTCAAAACTACATTCAAGAAGATTATTAACCCTTCAGGTGCTTCACAGGAACTAAAGCAAAGTGGAAGCAAAAAATGGATATTTTAATTTTTTTATCAAAAATGTTCTTTTAGCCTCAATTCTTTCATTTTCACATGGGCAACAGGATAAAATGGATCTTAAAATGTGTTGTGCAAATTCTCCCGAGTACATCGATACCTCATATGTGGTCATAAACCATTGTTTGGGCGCACGGCAGGGCTCAGAAGTGAAGGAGCGCAATTTGACTTTTGGAGCTAATTTTACATTCAAAAAGTGAAATTGCGCTCCTTCCCTTCTGACCCCTGCCGTGCGCCCAAACAGTGGTTTATGACCACATATGAGGTATCGGTGTACTCAGGAGAAATTGCCCAACAAATTTTAGGATGAATTTTATGCTGTTGCTATGTGAAAATGAAAAAATTTAGGCTAAAAGAAAATTTTTGCGAAAAAAAAAGTACTATTTCATTTTCACAGATCAATTTGTAAAGCACCTGGGGTTCAATATGCTCACTACCCATCTAGATATATTCCCTGGGGGTCTAGTTTCCAAAATGGGGTCACTTGTGGGGGAGCTACAATGTTTAGGCACACAGGGGCTCTCCAAACGCGACATGGTGTCCGCTAACAATTTGAATAAAAATCAGCTCAAATTGTTAGCTGTAACCATGTTGTGTTTTAGTGAGCCCCTGTGTGCCTAAACATTGGGGCTCCCCCACAAGTGACCCCATTTTGGAAACTAGACCCCCAAAGGAACGTATCTAGATGCATAGTGAGCACTTTGAACCCCAGGTGCTTCACAAATTTATCCATAAAAAAGAAAAAGCACTTTTTTTTTCCACAAAAATTTTCTTTTTTCATTATTATGAATCAATTTGTGAAGCACCTGGTGGTTGAAAGTGCTCACTATGCATCTAGATACGTTCCTTTGGGGGTCTAGTTTCCAAAATGGGGTCACTTGTGGGGGAGCTCCAATGTGGAGATGCACAGGGGCTCTCCAAACGTGACATGGTGTCCGCTAACAATTTGAATGCAAAATGAGCTCAAATTGTAAGCGGACACCATGTCGCATTTGGAGAGCCCCTGTGCGTCTCCACATTGGAGCTCCCCCACAAGTGACCCCATTTTGGAAACTAGACCCCCAAGGGAACGTATCTAGATGCATAGTGAGAACTTTCATTCCCCAGGTGCTTCACAAATTAATCTGTAAAAATGAAAAAGTACTTTTTTTTCCGCAAAAATCTTTTTTTATCATTAATTTGTGAAGCACCTGGGGTTCAATATGCTCACTTCCCATCTAGATATATTCCCTGGGGGGTCTAGTTTCCAAAATGGGGTCACTTGTGGGGGAGCTCCAATGTTTAGGCACACAGGGGCTCTCCAAACGCGACATGGTGTCCGCTCACAATTTGAATAAAAATCAGCTCAAATTGTTAGCTGTCACCATGTTGCGTTTGGAGAGCCCCTGTGTGCCTAAACATTGGAGCTCCCCACAAGTGACCACATTTTGGAAACTAGACCCCCCAAGGAACTTATTTAGATGCATAGTGAGCACTTTGACCCCCCAGGTGCTTCACAAATTCATCCGTAACAATGAAAAAGTACTTCTATTTCCACTAAAATGTTCTTTTTCCATTTTTAAAGATTAATTTGTGAAGCACTGGGATGTTCAAAATGCTCACCACCCACCTAGGTAAGTTCCCTGGGGGGTCTAGTTTCCAAAATAGGGTCACTTGTAGGGGAGCTCCAATGTTTAGGCACATAGGGGCTCTCCAAACGTGACATGGTGACAGCTAACAATTTGAGCTGATTTTTATTCAAATTGTGAGCGGACACCATGTCACGTTTGGAGAGCCCCTGTGCGTCTCCACATTGGAGCTCCCCCACAAGTGACCCCATTTTGGAAACTAGACCCCCAAAGGAACGTATCTAGATGCATAGTGAGCACTTTCAACCCCCAGGTGCTTCACAAATTGATCCATAATAATGAAAAAAGAAAATGTTTGTGGAAAAAAAAGTGCTTTTTCATTTTTATGGATGAATTTGTGAAGCACCTGGGGGTTCAAAGTGCTCACTATGCATCTAGATACGTTCCCTGGGGGTCTAGTTTCCAAAATGTGGTCACTTTTGGGGGAGCCCCAATGTTTAGGCACACAGGGGCTCACTAAACACAACATGGTTACAGCTAACAATTTGAGCTGATTTTTATTCAAATTGTTAGCGGACACCATGTCGCGTTTGGAGAGCCCCTGTGTGCCTAAACATTGGAGCTCCCCACAAGTGACCCCATTTTGGAAACTAGACCCCCCAAGGAACTTATTTAGATGCATAGTGAGCACTTTGAACCCACAAGTGCTTCACAAATTGATCCGTAAAAATGAAAAAGTACTTTGTTTCCACAAAAAATTTATTTTTTCATTTTTATGGATCAATTTGTGAAGCACCTGGGGGTTCAAAGTGCTCACTATGCATCTAGATACGTTCCTTGGGGGTGTAGTTTCCAAAATGGGGTCACTTGTGGGGGAGCTCCAATGTTTAGGCACACAGGGGCTCTCCATACGCGACATGGTGTCCGCTAACAATTGGAATTGTTAGCGGACAACATGTTGCGTATGGAGAGCCGCTGTGTGACTAAACATTAGAGCTCCCCCACAAGTGACCCCATTTTGGAAACTACACCCCCCAAGGAACGTATCTAGATGCATAGTGAGCACTTTGAACCCCAAGGTGCTTCACAAATTGATCCGTAAAAATGAAAAAATAATTTTTTTGTGGGAAAAAAAAGTACTTTTTTAATTTTATGGATCAATTTGTGAACCACTTGGGGGTTCAAGTGCTCACTATGCATCTAGATACATTCCTTGGGGGGTTTTAGTTTCCAAAATGGGGTCACTTGTGGGGGAGCTCCAATGTTTAGGCACACAGGGGCTCTCCATACGCGACATAGTGTCCGCTAATAATTGGAGCTAATTTTCCATTCAACTTGTTAGCGGACACCATGTCACGTATGGAGTGCTCCTGTGTGCCACCAGCACAAGGGCAACTGGAAGAGTTGGGGTACAGCACCAGAAAATGGCACCTCTAATGTGCTATTTTCTGGGGGGGCTGTGAGTTGCAATTTGCAGTATGGGGGGCCACAACATTTGGGTCTCTCCACGATGGGGATTGCAGCCCCCAAAATGCCAAGTTGTACCTGGCTGGCATCCAAAAATAAGGCAAAGCTCCTTGTCATTTTATTGGTAGACGTAAAAAAAAAAAATGGCGTGGGGCTCCGCCATATTTTTGGTCCAGCCAGGTACAACTTGGCAGCTACGGACTGCCAGCAACCCCCAGCTGCCTCGTTGTACCTGGCTGGTACCCAAAAATACAGCAAAGCCCTTTTTTTTTTCTTTCTAGAACTAATTCTAGAAAAAAAAATTACGTAGGGCTCCGCCATATTTTTGGTCCAGCCAGGTACAACTTGGCAGCTACGGACTGCCAGCAACCCCCAGCTGCCTCGTTGTACCTGGCTGGTACCCAAAAATACAGCAAAGCCCTTTTTTTTTTCTTTCTAGAACTAATTCTAGAAAAAAAAATGACGTAGGGCTCCGCCATATTTTTGGTCCAGCCAGGTACAACTTGGCAGCTACGGACTGCCAGCAACCCCCAGCTGCCTCGTTGTACCTGGCTGGTACCCAAAAATACAGCAAAGCCCTTTTTTTTTTCTTTCTAGAACTAATTCTAGAAAAAAAAATGACGTAGGGCTCCGCCATATTTTTGGTCCAGCCAGGTACAACTAGGCAGCTGGGGCTGGATTCCACAGCATGGAGAGGCCCAAGCGTTCTGGGCCCCCCATGCTGCGAATTGCAGCCCGCAGCCGCCCCAAAAAATGGCGCATTCATTGAAGCGCCATTTTCTGGCGCTGTACCCAGACTCTTCCAGTTACCCTGGTGCCGTGGCAAAAATGGGTAATAAAGGGGTTAATGCCAGCTTGTTATTGGCAGCTGGCACTAAGCCCTGAGATTCATAATTTAGGGCCAATGGTAGACCCGCCATTAGGAATCTCTGGTAAATAGTCAGAAAATACACACAGAGAAAAATCTTTTTATTTGAAAAAAAAAACAAACAAAATTTGGACTCCATCTTTATTATAAAGATCCGACGTAGTCCACAACGAAGGTCCCACGGCGCTCGACCGCCTCCGACGTAGTCCACAACGAAGGTCCCACGACGCTCGATCGCCTCTGCTCAATCCAAAGATTGCAGCAAGAGATCAAGTGTCCTTTCCTACAGCCTATGGGGTCAGAGTTATGTTGCACTGTATGACAATGATCTGTCATACAGTGCACCATGACTATGATCCCAGAGACTACAACAAGAGGATACTTGATCCCTTGTTGCACCCATCCATTCACCTATGCACCCATCAGCCATGCACACACACATCCACGCCCGCTCGCTGACATCCACGCCCGCTCGCTGACATCCACGCCCGCTGACATCCACGCTCGCTGACAGCCACGCACGCAGACAGCCACGCACGCAGACAGCCACGCACGCAGTCAGCCACGCACGCAGACAGCCAGGCACGCAGTCAGCCACGCACGCAGACAGCCACGCACGCAGTCAGCCACGCACGCAGTCAGCCACGCACGCAGACAGCCACGCACGCAGACAGCCACGCACGCAGTCAGCCACGCACGCAGACAGCCACGCACGCAGACAGCCACGCACGCAGTCATCCATTCATTCATTGAGACATACAAACATACATGCATACTACATACATACATGCATACATACTACATACATACATGCATACATACTACATACATACATGCATACATACTACATACATACATACATACATACTACATACATACATACATACATACATACATACATACATTCTTTTATACATACTACATACATACTACATACATAGATACATTCATTCATTCATACACACATACTACATACATACATACTACATACATACTACATAGATACATTCATTCATTCACACATACTACATACATACATACTACATACATACTACATACATACATTCATTCACACATACTTACCTGATCCAGGAGGAGGAGCCCGGAAGAGGAGGAGCCCACACCGGAGCTGGACCGCGGCTGCACCGGCGGGCCCGCCGGTAGGTGAGAGAGGGATGGGGGGGGTGGATACGGGGCATGGGGGTGTTAGCTTCATCAGCCCCCTCCGTGATCGCACGGAGGGGGCTGTGGAAGCTGACAGGCGGAGGCGGTGATTGTCATTTACCGCCGGCGGGCATTCCGCCGGCATGATGACTGTTACCGCCGCCGTGGGGGGGGGGGTAGGACGGCGATCGGGGGGGCCAGGAGGCCGATCGGGGGGCCCTGGAGTGAGGGGGGGCTAGGAGGGAGACGGCACATGCCATCCCGCCCCTCCAGATCTGATTGGAGAGCTCCAATCGGATCTGGAGGGGATTACTAGCACTGATTGGCAGTCTGAATTTCAACTGCCAATCAGAGGGGCCCTGGGCACGGGGGGTTAATCCACCCCCCGTGGGGTGTACTACAGGTTGTCACTGTGCGTTATGTACAGTGACACCTGAGTCACCCCCCTCACACGGGCCGCAGGAGCCCGATCATTCCATGGCCCACCGTTTGGGCCAAAGGTCGGGAACGAACTTGTTTTCATGGCCCAAACGGTGGGCCAAGGGTCGTGAAGGGGTTAAAAAAAATACTCTGGGAATAGAAACAAAAAATAATTAAAAGGAAATTTTAATTAGCAAATAACATTTATTTTATCTAGGGATGTAATCAGTATAGAATTAAAATGTCAGCCGCCATGTTACACTGGTAGAAACCTGTCAAGTTATTATGAAAGTTGGCTGTGAGCATGTGCAGTATGAAGCGGATGTGACTTGGACATAGGTACGTGGTACAGGTTATCGCCAGCTGCTCTGCATTCAGGAGAACACAGTGGTGAAGGAGTAGCCTCTTCTTACCTCACCACCCCTAGTACCTGCAGTATCAGATCAGATAGACATGATGGATAGCAGAGTGAGCAGTCTATTATCTCAGCACACCTAGTACCTCCAGTATCAGATCAGAAAGACATGTTGGACAGCAGTGTAAGTAGCCACTTGTTACCTCACCACCCCTATGATATCCAGTAATAAATCATATAGACATGGAAGACAGCAGTATGAGCAGCATCTTCTTACCTCAGCACCCCTAGTATCTCGAGCATTAAATTAGACAGGGTAGACAGCAGAGTGAACAGTCTCTTGTCTCAGCACCCCTAACATCTCCAGTATTAGATCATGAATAGCAGTTTGAGCAGTTTCTACTTAGCTCATAACCCTTAGTATATTCTGTATTAGATCAGTTAACACATGGAGGACATGGAGTGAGAAATCTCTTCTTACCTCAGCACTTCTAGCATCCTCAGTATTGGATCAGATAGATATGTTGGACAGTAGCTTGAGAAGCCTCTTATTAAGCCCCCGTCACACATAGCGAGATTGCTATTGCATCACAGGTTTTGTGATGCAACAGCGACCTTGTCAAAATGTCCTTTACCATTTTTTGATCGTTGGGCTCCTGCTGGCCAGCATGCATCGGTGTGTTTGACGCCTTAACAACGACCTCGTTGGCGACTCAGAACTCAGCCACGTAGGTCTGAGTGGTCAGACTAGCTGCTGTGTGACAGGGTCTCAACGACCGCCAAGGTTGTTATACGGGTTTCTGTATCGTTGCTGCGTCGTTCAGTAGATCTGACTGTTTGACATCTCACAAGCGACCACGTAGCGACATTCCAGCGATCCTTAGCAGGTCTTATCATTGTCGGGATCACTGGACCTTTGCCAAGTGTAACGGGACCCTTACCTTAGCACACCTAGTATCTCTAGGATTAGATCAGATAGACAGGGTGCACAAAAGTGTCAGCAGCTTCTTCTTATCTCAGCACTCCTGGTATCTCCAGAATTAGATCAGAAAGACAAGGTACAGCTGTGTGAGCAGTCTCGTCTTATCTCAGCTCATTTGGCATCTCCAGAATACCCAATGGGATGATAGTTTCTTCCTACACATGAAGTGGGAGTGTGGCATTTTTACTGCACATGCTCACAAACACCCATCTTCTTTAACCATCTAGAACAGGTTATTATTAGTGTATCATAGAATAGTAGAGTTGGGGGGTACCTCCTGGGTCATCTGGTCCAACCCCCTGATCAAAGCTGGATTCACTAAATCATCCTAGACAGATGTCTGTCCAGCCTCTGTTTAAAGACTGTCATTGAAGGGGAACTCATCACCTCTCGGGGCCGCCTATTCCTCTCGGTGATCACCCTCACTGTCAAAAAGATTTTTCTAATATCTAATCTGTGTCTCCTCCCATTCAGTTTCATCCCATTAGATCTAATGTTTCCGTGTGCAAATGAGAAGAAAGCTGATCCCTCTACAGTGTGACAGCCCTTGAGATATTTGTAGACAGCTATTAAGTCTCCTATCAGTCTTCATTTTTGCAAGCTAAACATTCCCAAAGCCTGCCACTGCTCCTCATAGGACATGGTTTGCAGACCGGTCACCATTCTGGTCGCTCTTCTCTGAACTTTCTACAGTTTGTTGATGTCTTTTTTAAAATGTGGAACCCAGAAATGGACACAATATTACAGATGAGGTCTGACCAAAGAGGAGTAGAGAGCGATAATGACTTCACGTGATCTACACTGTATGCTTCTGTTACTACATCCCAGAAATGTGTTTGCCTTTTTTGATGCGGCATCACACTGCTGACTCATGTTCAGTCTGTGATCATTATTCAAGTCTTTTTCACACGTGTTGTTGCTTAGCCTATTCCTCCCATTCTGTACATGCTTTTTTCATTTTTCTTGAACAGATTTAAGACTGCATTTTTCACTGTTAAAAAATATTCTGTTAGTTACTACCCACAGTTATGGTTTTTTTTTAGATCTTTTTATATCCTCTATCCCTCCTAGCTTTGTGTCATTAGCAGATTTAATCAGTTTACTCTCAATTTCTTCATTCAAGTCAATAATTAAGATGTTGAACAGCACAAGGCCCAGGACAGAGCCCGGCAGTACCCTACTTGACACTTTCTTCCAACTGGATGTACAGCCATTTATGACCACTCTTTTCATCCGATGACTAAGGCTGCTTTCACATCACCCTTTTTGAATATAGCAGCAGATCCGTTTTTTTTTGCCGCATCTGCAGCCTTACTGGGACACTAGCAGCAAGCCTACGTTCAGCCCCATTCATTCCCTATGGGACTTGTGGACATGTGCGGCAGTCTCGGTTTTGCACTTGCTACCAGTCAAAAATCTGCTGCTAGCAGCGTTGTTTTGTGCTGCCATAAGTGCAGGATTTGCCAGATCCGGCAAAACCGCAAGTGCCACACATGACTGCAAGTCCTATAGGGAATGAATTCGGCTTGCATCAGGCGTTATGCGGCAGATGTGGCAAAACTACCAGATCTGCTGCGATTGAAAAAAAATTGCTAATGTGAAAGCAACCTGAGCCAGTTATGAATCCACCTAACAGCTGCCTTATCCATTTCCCACTTAGTCGTTTTTTCAATAAGGACGGTATGATATACTTTGTTAAATGCTTTGATGAAGTCAAGATACACTATATGTAGAGCGTTTCCCTGATCCACTCAGTCAGTGATTCTGTTGCAGAAGGAAACTAAGTTAGTCTGACATGACTTATTAATTACAAATCCATGCTGGCTCTGGTTAATCACTCAATTCTCATCCAGATACTTTGAACAAATTATTAAACAACTTGTATACAAGATCTTTCCTAGTATAGAAGTCAGGCTCACAGGTCTACTGTTCCATGAGTCCGCCTTCTTACTCATTTTGAAGATAGGGACAACATTTGCTCTTCTGCAGTCCTCTGGAATGTCTCCTGTTCTCCAAGAACTTTCAAAGATTATGTAGAGTGGTTCAAAAATGTCCTCTGCTATCTCCTTCAGTACCCTGGGGTGTAATTCATCTGGGCCTGGAGATTTGAATTAATTTATGTTAGGTAAGCATTCCCTCACTATCTTCCTGCTTATAGACAGCCTGGATCCTTCTATTTCTTTAACAGTACAGTGAAGATCAGTTTATGTTACATTTACTTTCTGAGAGAAAAAAAGATGCAAAATAGGGATTTAAAAGTTTGGTCTTCTCAACGTCATTTATTACAACTTTACCATTCTCATTCTGTAGAAATCTTTTGCTTTTCACATGTCCCTAAAATCCTTTTTTATGGTTTTGACATCTCTTCCAAGCCTTAATTCATTATGAGTTTAGGTAATCTTATGCATGCCCTGCAGGTTCAACCGACAGCATTATATTCTTCCCTCTTTCCATTTGATAAACATTTCTTTCTTTCTTTTTAGCATGGTTTTGAGTTCTGCGTTCATCCATCCTGGTTTCCTTAAATGCTTCCTACTCTTCCCTCATTTATGGCTTGTTAATGATTGTGCTTTCAGAATCTAATTATTCCCATCCTTCCCAACAATTTGCATCCTTAAGGCTGGCTTCACACTTGCAGATGCATCTGCAGCGTTTTGCAGATGCATCTGCAAGTATCAGCATGCAGACCGCGGCCGCGGTCTGAAAGCTCTCATTCATTCCTATATGTGAACCGTCCGCAGGCGGATGCCTGCTTACAGATCACACTCTCCCGCCCGCACCAGGACGCAACATCTCGCGTCCATGGTGCGGGCGGGAGAGTGTGATCTGTAAGCAGCATCCGCCTGCGGACGCTTCACATATAGGAATGAATGAGAGCTTTCAGACCGCGGTGCGCCCTATTATAAACATAGGGGCCGCGGTCTGCATGCTGATACTTGCAGATGCATCTGCAAAACGCTGCAGATGCATCTGCAAGTGTGAAGGCAGCCTTAGGACATCCAGTCATTGGATCCCTCCTATGCTGTTTCTGAGTGCCTTAAAATCTGACTTTTGAAATCCAACATAAGCGTTACACTTGCGGCGCGGTTGCGGTAATCCCCATAGAAAGTATAGGGGACTTGCGGCAGGTGCGGCGGCTCAGGCAGCGACTCGCAATGGCTCGCGGCCATTGCTCGCGCTACATGAGCGGTAAATCGCTAATAACTGCAAAACCGCACTTGCCGCACCTGCCGCAAGTCCCCTATACTTTCTATGGGATTACCGTAACCGCGCCGCAAGTGTAAACGCATCTGCCGCGTTTGCCGCATAACCGTTACACTTGCGGCGCGGTTGCGGTAATCCCCATAGAAAGTATAGGGGGACTTGCGGCAGGTGCGGCGGCTCAGGCAGCGACTCGCAATGGCCTCGCGGCCATTGCTCGCGCTACTTGAGCGGTAAATGGCTAACTTGGCCAGCGACTCGCAATGGCCTCGCGGCCATTGCTCGCGCTACATGAGCGGTAAATCGCTAACTTTGTGGCCGAGCCTCTGGTTCGATTTTCGGCCAGCGATTCGCAATGGCCGCTTCGCGGCCATTGCTCGCACGTGGTGACGTCACAGAGTGAAAAAGCCACGGTCTTTTCGGGGTCCGGCACGGAAGTGCCTACGGCAATTATATAGTAGATTACAATTTCTCTTTGTTATTTTATTTCTGTTCCATAATCTCTTTAAACATGTCAAGCTATCATTCTTCACCTTCAAACCCTCTTCTAGGTGCTCTAAGCCTGCGTTCCCAGGATCAGGATTAGAAGTGTTTTGGATGCAGTGAAAAGATGCTACATTGTACAGAACAAACACAGTAGATGTGTTATTAGAAATCCCATGCCCACCGTGCTTCTTTTCTCTGCAGCGTGAACTAACATGCGATGCGGCTTTCTGAGTAGGGGCAGACCTTATGTTGAATGATGTCATACATTCCCTCCCCTTCCTGTGATGTATGAATGTTTTTAATTATATGTGGCTATATATAAGATCCATTAGCCTTATATGGAACACTAACTCCGAAACGCGTCAGAAATAAACACTACAATGATGAACACCGTCTGATCTTTATGGTCTATACAGCGCAGGTCCGTATACACCGTCCACCCTCTGCAATTTTGAATTACGTTGACCGTGGTGTGGATCCTTGCAGCAGCTATTACCTTGTGCTTTGACGCTGGTTGTGTGCTACACAACACCTCCAGGTGAGTGACTAATTAAATTTAGTCCACCTTTTTACCAATGATAAGACTCTATTGCGCTTCTCTCTCCCTTTTGTAGTATTGATCTGCAGGAGAAGAGACACTTTGCCCAGGAAATGGACATATTTATAACGTGGACACATATTCAGTCACGCTCTGACTGGCGTGTGTCCCAATATATCGTATAACAGTTGCGTATGGACTTATGAGTGTACAGCGCACAACACAACCAACGAGTTCACAGGGGACATTAAAACAATGGTGAACCCTGGTGCTAGGAGGAAGGGGGGGAACAAGAACTGTACTCACCTGCAGCTGTACACTGAGCTCTCTATATGGGACACTACATATATAGCTCCTGAGTGTCCCTGTATGGATTCTTTCACCCTGTCGCCGAACAGGATACTTAGGCCCTTGTTCTCCCTATGCTCAACATTACAAGTGAGTAGGCCAGCAAGAGCACTAGTCTCACGGCTGCACTAATAAACACCAAGGGAAGGAAAGACAGACAAGGGGAAAATGGATAACAACAGCAACTTCACGGCCACACTCCTAGGCAGCAGAAGTCCACCAACAGTTCCTCCTGCAAAGGCGGCTTGCACAGAATGAGATTCTATCACCAGCAAAAACTGAAGGGTTATGTGACTACTTGAAAGAGATGGCCGTGGCCACAGAGAAGCCGCACCTGACAAGAACTGCCAAAGACCTGCTAGCAGCAAAACTTACATTAACCCTTGGTGCACCAAAAGAAAGGAAACACCTTAAATATGAAGAGTCTCACCAGATAATTGAGACTCCGGTCCGAAGCCTGTCACAAGTGTCCGATAAGGTGAAACAATCGTGAAACTAACGAATCTGAACATGTCTAAAAATAACGCTTAGAAAACCTAATTTACTACAGTTTTTCTCCAAAGCTGAGCCTACTATTTCACACAATATTAAAATTATTATTTATTAAAATAAAATACTTTCCAACTTGTGTGTCTTACCGTTCCAGTTATACAGCATGTATATGGCACCCCGCAGGATAGAGGCCCCGTACTGTTACATGAATGATATGGATTCACCATCCAGTCTGTAAACTGGTCGCCTCCACAACAAGAAAACTGCAGAAAAAAGACAAGAATAACATGAGAAGTGAGAGCTTCCCGCCGACACTTTCTACTGTGTACAAAAATATGTATGACATTGCTAAACCAAAAACCTAAAAAGCAACAGTGGGATAGAAATACAGTTTAGAGCAGTACGGCCCTCGAGGCCAGGAGTTTGAGACCCCTGGTTTAGAGTGTCCAATTGACACTAGGATCTCACAGATATTTTTTAAAGCTTTTTATAAACATTTTTAATTTTTTTTGTTATTCTGTGACAATGAAAACACTTGCTTTTTGGCATTGTCTAATAGAGAGGACTATGTGAAAAATGACTAAAATAAAACCATACATCGAGCATGTTGGATAAAAAGCAAAAAATTTAAAAACATATAAGGTAAATGCAATAAATAAAGTTCACAAGCCGCATAGAAAAAGCTTCATATGTAGTGGATTTAAAGGGAAAATGTCACCTACAGAAAGACTATTTACTTGCATGAGGATTATCTACAGGTACCATAAATAAAATTTAAAGTTCACTTGTCACCAGATTTGGAAGTGTGAAACTATAAGTGCCACCTTCAGCAGCGTCTATACTGCATTCTAAGAAGATGGCTATTATGTCTTGACTGCCCTTGTACACCTAATAAATAGGTTTTAAAAACTTCCCGCCCTGAATTGTAATTACCGTACCTGTTTCCAGTCCGATGGGCTTGATTGCAGCTCAATCTATCCCGCCTCTCCTCGCCATCCATCCCGCCTCTTCTTCTGAGTAACACCCGTATCGCTTGCCTGCGCAGAGGCTTCTCTGGATCATGGCTGTGCTCTGCTGTACTGCAGGCAGCGCCTAAAACTGTTCTGCGCATGTGTATACTGCTAAGGTATCTGCGCAAGTGCACCTGCGCGATCCAGAGAAGCCTCTGCGCAGGTGCACAATTCGGATCACACTCAGAAGAAGAGGCTGCCATATGGCAAGGAGAGGTGGGACGGACTGTACTGCAATCAAGCCCATTGGACCCTAAACAGGTACTGCATTTGTGGATACACAAATTTTGGGGAGAGAGGGGGCTGCGCCTTATAATCCAAATCTACTATGTGATGTGGGGTACGGGGGGGATGTGGAGTCTTTGGAATGATATCCGGGGCTTGAGTGGGCTGCAGCTGCAGAAAATGGTCACGTTGACCCACTCATTAGGCTAAAGTAATACTCACTGCATCCCCTTTTCCATCACCTCTCAGCACACAGGTGGACGGGGGGAGCGGAGCATATGTGACATGAGCCTAATGAGCATAGGTTCAGCAGCTGCAGCCCCATGCAATACTGTGTGGATAGTCACTGCCTCCCATGCTTTAATTGTGTAGAAAGCAGTGTCTATCCTGGGGACAGACGAGAATACTCACCTCTCCATATCACTACCTGCAGCTCAAGCCATCTGTCAGTCTGTGCCAGGATCCGATCATGTGAGAAACTTTTTTTTCCTTTTGCACTTTATCTTTTTGCGGGGTGTGGCTGTGCCCCATAGGGTGTCATTCATCTAATGATGTGGATGCATCGTCTGGCTACCCATTTGGTCTGGTGGCAGAGACTGGTGGGTGTCATACAGACACTCTGCACCGCTGACATCAGTGTGAATGGGGTCCTATGTGCAGATCATCTCATGCATAGCAAAACCACCTCCCCCATATGTGGCAGGTTGAGGGTGGTTCTGTGCACCTGTGTCTGCAGTGTATAATGGGGTCTGCCCACATCCTGCCAAGTGCATTGTTTGATTTCATTTGGCTGCAATCGGTGAGTTGAGTAATTTCAATGTAGTAAGTTTTTGTTCTTTGACAAACAGGAGTGTGGCCCCTATACCTGAGCTAGGCATTTATGTATACAACATCCCATGGTCAGGTGGCTGAGTAGTTAGGGTCCCGTCCTGCTCTGCCCTAATTCACATTGAGGACGGCTGGTACAAGGTAAGGTTTCAATGTCAATGTTGGAGACAGGCTAGTACCATCCCGACTGGGTACACCTTGTCACAGTGGGATGGCTTTTATGCCTTTTTGATCAAAATATTTTATTTCCATGCACTATTACTGTTTACTTATTCACTCGCTGTAGGGTATATGCTCAATCTGTTTTATCTTCGGTCTTGTCTGTGAAATGGCTACAATATGAACATATTCTTATTCATTGCACATGTACCAACTTATGCTCTGACTAATTTCTTTAGTTTTGCCCAGTGGCGGACCTTCAGCCCGGCGGGCCGTGGTGCGGCATTGGGTGAGGACCGGGGGGTGGGGGGTTGGTTGGGTCAGCAGCGTCAGGTGAGAGGAGCGGGGGGGGGGGAAGGTGCAAGCTGCGTCAGGTGAGGAGCGGAGGCTGTGCTAGCGGGGGGAATTCCGTGCGGCTCTTACCTGCGCCGAGTCACGCATTGTGGATCTGGGAGCTGGGGCTGGAGAGGAGGGGAGGGGCGGGAACAGCCAAGGGAAGCAGGAGGCTTCCCTCAGTTAACCTCCTCTCCTCTGACATAGGGTCACGGAGGGGCCCCTACAGGTGCTTGAGGGGCCCCCTACCGGGTCAGGGCCCTAGTGCAGCTGAACCAGCTGCACCACGGTAGGTCCGTCCCTGGTTTTGCCTCTGTATCCTGGTGTACGCGTCCCCCACTTCAGAGGCGCACTGCACATGCTCAGAAGGCTCCTGCACTTCAGACTATGTGCACTGCCTCTGTATTGCAGTATTGGCTGAAAGTCCTGGCTTGAGAGCTGCCTGCGCATAGTGTGAAGTGTAGGGGCCTTCTGAGAATGCACAGTGCATCTCTGAAGTGGGCAATGCATAGACCTGGATACATAGGCTGTGTAAGACGTCTGGGAGCTCAAGGTGACTGATGGTAATAACACGGAAACAGGGCAGATTAGGTAAGTGAACTAATGCCCTAACAACTAATCACTGGTCTCATTAGGATAGGGAAAAGGAGCTTTAGAAATTGTTTTAGAAACACTGAATTTGCAAAATATCATGAGACAGGGACAATTATTGGTAGATTATTTAGATGTTTGAACTAAAGAATCAATGGTCAAAAATTGTAATCCAATTTATTATCAATGGAATGAAAACATTTTTTCCACCCCTTTTATTCTTTTTGTAATGATCCCTATTTAAACCTTCTTATCATTGTACATTATGTGTCCAAGAACATTTTCCTATTCTACACATACCGTACTTACAAATAAAAGAAGTAAAAAAAAAACCTTGTGGAACCCAACTAATCGGGAAGATTTGTGAGTCAGCAACTAATTTCTTTTTCTATAAAATAGGGGAAATGTAATATTGAAAATGGTGGGTAAGACGGAGGTTATTGTACAAATAAGAGCAGTAATAAATTGGGAGGGGATTACTATACCGGTTGATTGATTAATTGGTATATGTAGGCAATCCATCAAGGAGATGAGGTAATGGTGTTCTGCACTATACACAGACCGTACATGTAATCACATTAATGGATCCTTGACATTGGGGAACTATGGCATCAGGAGGATTATTTTATTATCTTATGGTCTAAGGGTACCGTAAGCGTACCTTTACACACAGATAAACTGCTTGCAACTTACTGGTTGCAGTGAAATCATGGACACATTGTTCTATTTTGTTGCCACGTACAAATGGAATAATGTGTCCATGATTTCACTGCAACCAGTGAGTTGCAAGCAGTTTATCTGTGTGTAAAGGCACCCTTATACATCGCAACATTGCTAGCAATTTCACTGGCAATTGGCTGGTTGCAGTGAAATCATGGACACATTGTTCTATTTTGTTGCTGGGTACAAATGGAACAATGTGTCCATGATTTCACTGCAACCAGCAAATTGCCAGTGAAATTGCATGCAATATTGCGTCACGGTACTCTAATAGAAGAAAGCCTGAACATGTACATGTCAGCACAGCATTTAAACGTACAATTTCTTGCTTAAAGGGAGTCTGGCACCCTCAGGGCATGTGACCCCTTTTTACAGTATATCAAAAAAGTGAGTACACCCCTTGCATTTTTGTAAATATTTTATTATATCTTTTCTTGGGACAACACTGAAAATATGACACTTTGATACAATGATACAATGCAAAGTAGTCAGTGTACAGCTTGTGTTAGGCTATGTACCCACTGTGCTTACTTTTTTGTGCTGCACGAACGCTGCTGTGTATAAACAGAAGCAGCACAAACCTATTGTGTTTGTGCACATCCAAATGCAACACCAAACGAAGCACACATAAAAGGGACACATAAAGACAGACAGATACACACAGACAGAAACACACACACATACACACACTGACATTTTCTCACCCTCCCTGGAGAGGGACAGCCTAAGGCTGCCTTCACACTTGCAGATGCATCTGCAGCGTTTGCAGATGCATCTGCAAGTATCAGCATGCAGACCGCGTCCCTATGTTTATAATAGGGCGCACCGCGGTCTGAATGCTCTCATTGATTCCTATATGTGAGCCGTAAGCAGGCGTATGCCTGCTGACAGATCACACACTCCCGCCCCGCACCTTGGACGCAACATCTCGCGTCCATAGTGCGGGCGGGAGAGTGTGATCTGTAAGCAGGCATACGCCTGCTTACGGCTCACATATAGGAATCAATGAGAGCATTCACACCACGGCCGTGGTCTGCATGCTGATACTTGCAGATGCATCTGCAAAACGCTGCAGATGCATCTGCAAGTGTGAAGCCAGCCTAAGTCCATATGGTGCAAAGGTCCTGGAAGATTGATAAACACAGCTGCAGCTGCTGCACAGAAGAAGAATCAGCAGGGATCGTGGGCTCTCCGGGAGGGTGAGAAAATGTCAGTGTGTGTGTGTGTGTCTATCAGTGTGTCTCTGTCTGTGTTTGTGTGTCCCCTCATTTGTGCTTCGTTTTTGTGTGCAATAGCTTTGTGATGCTTCTTTTTATAGACAGTAGCGTTTGTGTAGCTGACAAACAAAGCACAAAAAATAAGCACAGCGGGCACATAGCCTACCACAATCTGTACACTGACTACTTTGCATTGTATCAAAGTGCGAGTACTGAAGAAGTTTTGTTTTAGAAACCACAGGAAAAAAGCACCATAAATAAACTGTGGAAATACCAATCCATTTGTGGTACTTTTTTTTTTTTTGGGGCTGGGGGGGGTTAGAATGGAGTCAATGGGGAAAACGAAGCCCAAAAACGGGCATGTCAATTGCAGGGACATTAAAAAAGTGCAAGCGATCTCTACAATGAAAATGCAGCACCCACAGACAGTCATGTGGGTACAGCTTTTCACATTCACTGTAAAGTAAAAGCTGTGGGTGTTGCATTTTTGCTGCAGAAACGCAGCCAAAAAAAAAATGCAACACAAACCAACAGTGGGCCTTACAGTGTAAATTTGGTGTGCCCTCTAAATAACTGACAATCAATAATGTGTAAACGGCTGGTAACAAAAGTGAGTACACCCCTAATTGAAAATGGCCAATTTGAGTGGACTCAAGATGGCCGCCACGTAAGGAGGCTGTATGTGAGTGGCCTCATGGCACCCATGGAAAATCCAGAGCCATCCAGCTATTAGACACCCTCCAAACCTACCATCCAGCAAGGAGACACATGAGCAGGACAGGGGACATCATGAAAAGCAGAATGGTAAGATTAATCGATATATTTCATCTGAAATCCCCTGGCTGCAGAACGACCCACCCATCCCTTCCCCCCTCTCAGCATTGCATTCTTCTGGCACGGAGCAGAGTGGCCTATTATCAGGAGATCTGTGGTGATCAGGCTGGGAGTGAGGTGACTTGGAAAAGGTAAACAGCAGCCCCCGATCACCTGGAGGCTAGGGGAGGGGGAGCTCGAGCCAGAAGAGCAGAGACAAGAGCAGGCCCCATATAGATTAAGCAGGCAATGGAATGGTGCTACCTGGGGGCACAAGAAACACATTGTCACAACTGAACTGTCTGTGTGTCTCCATTTAAACCCCATCAGGGGCTTACACATCGACCTAAACACAGAGACATACACAGTAGCCCCATCTCTGCACAGCAGATATATTTTGTAAGGACCTGACAATCCAGGCCAGAGTTATAAACCCAAGGCTCTGACTGTCTAAGCTGCTCATAAAGCAGCCCCCACAATGCATAACCTACAGCCACCTTCTGGCCAGCCAGGGCAACAACACCCTTGAAAGATGAGATTATCATGCAATTCATCTTGTTAACACTGATATCCTACAAGATGGATTTAGCGATTTCCGGTTCTGGTGCCAGTGTGGAGATGGCGGCATGAAATCTCTCCCGACACCGATAAGCCACAGACCAACAAAAAAGCCCGCCGGCAGGCTTCTGACACACCGCTGGGCACCCCTCACACAGGGAACATCCGCGGGGTCATGGATTGGTCACTCCAAAGCACGGGGCGGGGAAGAGGACAGAGCGGCGGGAGATCAAAGAGCGGCCGAGCGAGCTGGCAAAATGGTGGTATCGCAGGGCGCACGGACGAAAGGCACAGCACCAAACGATCCACAGAACCAGCAGAGGTCAGAATGCTGGGGCCCCAGGGATGCTGGAGGGAGCCTGGGAGGGGGCAACCAGTCTGCCCAAGAAACATCTGGGGACCCAAATACATACCCTACCCATCCACAGAATGCAGGTCTATGGCAAGGGAGGTGGAAAAGTTTCTGGCCAGCAACATTAAAAAAGCGGTGAGGCACGCAAGAGAGGCCTTGGAAGAGCTCCAGGAGATTTCTGCGCAACATGCGAGCAGACTTGACCACCTGGAACAATGAGTGTCAGACCTGGAAAATAAGCTGGCCTCAATGGAACATGAAATAACACCATCACAGAAGCAGTCCAACTGAATGAGAGATTGATGACCTGGAAAATAAGTCAAGAATAAACAATCTCAGTATTGTGGGCCTCCCAACTTTTTTTTATTATTATTTTTTGATATTTATACCTTTTTTTTTTTCTCTCTCATTTTGAGCACTGGCTATTCTTTGATGGTTTCTACACACCTTGGCTGGCAACGGTGACTTGCCAACAGCGCTCTGTACACATCAGTGTGTATACCAATAGGAACGCGCCAGGGGAAGGAGTGCGGGGGGGGGTGACGTTACATAGTTAGAGACTTGTGGGCCTCTGAGAGGGGGGGCTGCAAACGAGAGGACATACCTCCAAATGAGACTTTGTTCTTAATTTGCCCTTTTAACATAGCCGGCAAAGGACTCACTTTCTTAGAAGGCGAATCGACAGAAGCGAAAGGGTTGCTTTTACTTTTTCTACGATGGATAAAATGGAAGTCGCTACTAATGCGATGGTTGGGAGAGGGGGAGGGAGGGAATGGGACAAAGGACGAGCTGTTAGGACTCCAATGCACGTTCAGGAATTTGCTTTGTATAATGTTACGAATGAGAATATTGCTCCACATCTGAAACCACCACCCAGGGTACACCCTATGCCAAAACATATTGATGATTGGGACCCTGAGTCACCACTGTTGCTACACGCTACATGTAATGATCTGACCGCAGGTTGGCCACTTAACAAGAACCATGGTTAAAATAATATCATGGAACGTGAAGGGCCTGAGGTCACCTGAAAAGCGAGCCATGGCACTTAGACACCTCAAGAGATAGAAGGGAGACATAATCCCGCTCCAGCAAACCTATTTGCCCCAGTAGGGCATGTTCCGCATGCATAGACTGTGGATATGAGGGGTCTACGGCTCAGGAGCTCAGGGGAGGCGGACAAAAGTGATAACCTTAATACACAAGTCATTTGCGCATAGGGTTTTGTCTTGTCGCCACGATGACCAAGGGCGACGAGCATTTGATTTTGGAGACGCGGGGGGGGACCCTTAGTATACACAATGTGTACGCGCCTAACTCGGCACAGGATAGTTTCTTCCGGGACTTACATCAATCCATTATGTTAGATAAGGAATGCAACTCAGTATAAGGGGGCAACATGAATGCGGTAATGTCGGAGTCGGAGGACAGGTCGGAAAGAGGAGGGGGAATGCGGTTAGTAGACTCAAGTGTGGGGGATACGACGCTACAGGGAATTGCATCAGACCTTGTGATGAGGGACGTGTGGAGGTTGTAACATCCGATGGAGAGACAATTCACACACTTCTCGCATCCACTTGAGACCTGGTTATGCATTGACCTTTTTCTAGTGCGGGAGGACATACTTCAGAAGGTAGAGGAGACTACAATAGAAGACATGGTAATTTCTGACCACAGCCCGATCACTTTAAGGCCCCATTCACACACTGCTTTTTTTGCTGCATATTTTTACGCACAAGCTCAAAAATAGCCAGGAGTGGAACAATCAAAACCGGGAGTGGAACACTCAGAGGAAAGGTCTAATGGTGGGTTTACACACACCAATTTATCTGTTCAATATCTGAACCAATCTCTGGTTGCAGTGAAATCATGGATACATTGCTCCATTTTGTGGCTGTGTACAACATGGAGCAATGTATCCATGATTTCACTGCAACCAGAGATTGGTTCAGATATTGAACAGATAAATTGGTGTGTGTAAACCCACCATAATAGAAACAAGTGCTCCACTTATATGTTTAATCACCCACTCCTGGTTTGTGATAAGCTTATGCTTAAAAATACGCAGCAAAAAAAGCAGTGTGTGAATGGGGCCTTCTCACGGGCACAGACATCCTTTGCATATTCCCCCACTTCCTACAGCGGGACCAGGACTTTGCTAAACTTCTAAGGGAATGGTGTACGGTTTTTTTTATGAGACCAATAGGGAGGCAGAGGACAACCCTACACTGTTCTGGGAGACGGCCAAGGCTGTCCTTAGGGGTAAGATAATTGTCCATACCAGCAATATGAAGAAAATGACAAATGCCCACTATATATATGGACAAGTCAAATAGTCAGGCGGACATACACAGACCATCTAACTCGACCCTCCCCACGAAACAACTGTGGCTAGAGGCCAAAAGACACCTGGGCCAAAAAGAGGGAGCTCTTTGGGAAATCCATACGAGATGCCGAACTATACAAATATGGAGATAAGGCGAGTCGCCTTTAGCTAACGTAGCGAGGGGTAAACGAGGCACGACACACATAACTGCACTCAAAAGACCAGACAATACGGTGACGATCAACCCCAGGAGATATAAATGACATTCTGGGAAAATATTACGCTACTCTGTACAGAGCCAGACCGTCAAGTAAAGTGAGAGATGGCTACAGACAGTGACACTCCTGACAGTTACGAAGGAAGGTCTGGGCGATCTGAATGGTAAAATAACAAAGGAGGAGATAGCGAGCGTAATAGCCGACCTGAATATACATAAAGCACCGGGCCCAGATGGCTACGGGACTGGTTTTTATAAGATCCTGAAAGATCAGATACTACCCCACCTGCAGGGACTATATAACGGATTCCTATCAGGATGAGGAATTCCAGACCACATAAAAACCACCTACATAAAGCTTCTCCCCAAGGGAGACAAAGCATCAGACGACCCGGTCAGCTTTAGACCACTTTTGCTAATAAGTCAAGATCTTAAGATTATGGCTAAAATTATGGCTGACCAGCTGGCTCTTCTACTTCCAGACTTGGTAAACTGGGAGCAAGCGGGCTTTGTCAAGGGAAGGTCAGCAGTAGGAAACATACGCAGGGCTATGATGGTTTTGGAAGTGGTTAGGTTGGGGGGGGGCAACGGGGGGCGGGGGGTGGTCCTAGCCATGGTCATGTTGGATGCAAAGAAAGCTTTTGACAGCGTCAGCTGGCTGTGGCTGGAAACCGTGCTAGACAAGATGGGACTGTGGGGGGCGTTCATGACATTCTTGTGTTCGCTCTACAAAAATCTGAGTGCCAGAGTAAGCACACCAGGCTTTCTGTTAGATGCGATATGGCTGGGAAGGGGTACACATCAAGGGTGCCCCCAGTCGCCTTTGCTATTTGATTTAGTGATCGAACCGTTACCAAGGTTTATAAATGAGGGCCAAAGCTTCCAAGAGATCTGCATAGGCAGCAAGGAAATTAAATCCAGCTTCTTTGTAGATGTCATACTTTATATGGTGGATGCGCGTAGGGATCTCCCTGGCCTCCTATCACAGTTGGAGGCCTTCGGGGACCAATCTGGATTCCAACCGAACAAATCTAAGTGTGAGATACTCCCGCTAAAAGATTTAGAAGGAGGGTGGAGAGAGACGGGAGGTACTCAAGCGAGTTTCTGGGACATCCCTCTAGCAAATAGGGCCATTAAATATCTGGGAGTATATCTAGGCAGAGATACGAGAGACATATGCACCGCTAATCAACAAAATTGTGACAGAACTAGAGAGGTGGAGAGATTTGCCACTATCCTTGTTGGGGAGGTGTCACCTTATCAAGATGTGTAGTTTCCCTAGGCTCATCTATCCACTTCAGACCATCCACCTTTACCTTCGCCCTGTCGACGTAAATAGGATAAATACAGCTTTTACGACCTTTCTTTGGAAGGGTTAAAAAACAAGAATTAGAGGATGTACACGAGACATAGTGGTTACCTAATATACGGGGTTATAACATAGCATGTCTAACGAGACATATCTTAGACTGGGTGAAACACATTAGCAAAACTCAGACTATACACTCGAGTCAAAGTGGTGCATCCCATGGGACCCAGTAGCCATTTTGCATTCAACAGTGGACCTTTGATGAAAAATTCGATCATTTTCAAAGACACGAGGGGGGCTTAGAAGGCATTGAGAATCAAGCTTGGGTTATCTTGGAAGATATCCAAATATCTTAGTCCATGGCGGCACCCGAACTTCAGCCAGGGCAAGGACAAAGTCTGGAAAGCTAAGGGCATTAAACACTACAGGATCTGATGCAGATGGAGGAGAGGAGGTGGTTGACGGTGATGGAGACATTCAAGAGGTGGCGACTTAACCATTCCCATGCTCTATAGTTGAAAAATTGAGGCTACATTTGTTCCATCGCTGAAATGACTTAAGGAAGGAATGCTCAAACCATGGCATGGACACTCTACTACATAGGGACATAGCGGACATTAGTGTATTCACCATATACGCCACCCTAAGGCAAAGCCTAGTTCCCTTGGGGCCACGAAGGATCCTCAAAAGTTGGGAGGTAAGGTTACAGGATGAGGAGATCAAGGGGAAGATCCTGATGGGTTGGTGTGAAGTCCATAAGAACATTGTGAATGAAAAGTGGAGGGACACCTATTTCAGAGTGATGCATGGGGCAATTCTGGGGTTCAATATACCACCCAACAAGACCCATCCAGATAGAAAACAGTCATGTCCAAACTGTGGGGACAAGGGGGTAGACCTGCTCCATGGGATATGGGAACGCAGGGTTATCCTTCAATCATAGAAGGTAGTGAGGAGCTGGACGCAACGCATATTACAGCATCATGTCCCACTAAACTGCCTATTGTGGATATTCCATAACCTGGGGGACCTGGGTCTAGACAAGGCGCAGAGAAAATTACTACACACCATCATGGTACTACACAAATGACTGATGCTAAGACACTGGTTGACAGCACTATCAGAACTATTGACTGATCTGAAGGGGGCAATGCTGGTTGAGAAGGTGGAAGCAGAAGGGGACAGGGACACCAAAACAACTAAATTCGCGACATGGAGACCTTTCATAATAGATCAACTTTCCGAGGGTGACATCCATCAATCAGTATATCCCTTCCATAACACGGCATGGTATAACTCAGAAGACATATATTGCACGCTTGGCCCACTGAAGGTCACGGACACTGAGAAACAACCAGAACGCATGACCGGTATTGTGGTAATGGTTGCTGGGTGGGGTGGTGGAGCTACCGTGTTTCCCCGAATATAAGCCAGTGTCTTATATTCTTTTTACCCCCAAAAGTCCCACTATGGCTTATTTTCGGGGTATGTCTTATATTAGAAAAAAATGACGATTTTTTTGTAACCAAAACGTTAACATTTATTAACATGCTGAACAGTATGGTAGTCACCACAAAACAGTTTTAATAAACCAATGTCTCAAGAATATCTTGTTACAACCGTATCATGACGGTATTTCCATGTATAACATGTAAAACAACGAACTACCACACAGCCTCACCAGAGGGTCACAGGTCCTTACAGTATCCCACACAGCCCAGAGGGTCACAGGCCCTTACAGTACAGTATCCCACACAGCCCAGAGGGTCACAGGCCCTTAAAGTATCCCACACAGCCTCCCAGAGGGTCACAGGCCCTTACAGTATCCCACACAGCCCAGAGGGTCACAGGCCCTTACAGTACAGTATCCCACACAGCCCAGAGGGTCACAGGCCCTTACAGTATCCCACACAGCCCAGAGGGTCACAGGCCCTTACAGTACAGTATCCCACACAGCCCAGAGGGTCACAGGCCCTTACAGTACGGTATCCCACACAGCCCAGAGGGTCACAGGCCCTTACAGTACAGTATCCCACACAGCCCAGAGGGTAACAGCCCCCAGTACAGCAAGGAAACATTACGGTACATTTTGTGATTTCCTGACTTTGTAATGTTGGCTTCTCCTAATGGATTCCTCCGCGGTGCAGGTGTGGCTGTTTCGTCTTGCAGGAGCGTCTGGGCCAATCAGCACTCAAGCTGCTGAGCCAATCAGCGCTCGAGATGCTGGGGAGCCGCTTGGCCAATCAGAGCTGCAGGGGCAGCGGTGACGTCAGGCTGGGCGCGGGGCACACAGAAAATTAACCCCATGCACTCGGGGCCACCAGCGGCTGCACATGAGGGCAGAGGAGGACAACACAGACCCTGGAGGACATCAGGGACAGAGGGGACCGAGGCAGCGGCGATGCATATAAAAAGGTACCATGGCTTATATTTTCCCCATGGACAGTTTAGTATGGCTTATTTTCGGGGTATGGCTTATATTAGCCGCCCCTCCTCTACCCCCCACTATGGCTTATTATCGGGGTGGCTTATTATCGGGGAAACAGGGTAGTTATTAAGAAGTGGAACGGTTATAGCATTTCTATAGGGTAGGGAGCTGAGGGCTTGGCAGGGGGTGGGTGAAGGGGTCCTCTTTTTATTTCATTTTCTTCTTTTCCTCTTTTTTTTTTGTTTTATTTTTTTTTTGGGGGGTTAAAGTTTTGCTATACTAAGCTCACATACTTGCTGATTACAGACAATGACAATGATAATTTATACTTTACAGGATTTACATGTGGGGAATATTATGTTACACAGCTGTATGTTATTTGTGAAACTTAATAAATAAGGATTTACAAAAAAGAAAACGGCCAAATTTTGTGTGACCGCAATTTTTTCAAGCACAGCCTTAACTCTCTTGGGCATGGAGTTCACTAGAGCTTGACAGAAGACGCTGGGATCCTCTTCCCTCCTTTATGATGACATTACGGAGCTGGTGAATATTAGATACATTGCGCTCTTCCATTTTCTGTTTGAGGATGTTTCACAGTTGCTCAATACGGTTTAGGTCTGGAAATGTTTGGCTAATCCAGAACCATTACCTTCAGTTTCTTCAGCAAGGCAGAGGTCATCTTGTTTGAAGTTAAGATGTTGAAATACTGTCCTGCGGCCTAGCTTCTGAAATGAGGGGATCATGCTCCGCTTCAGTATGTCACAGTACATGTGGGTATTCATGGTTCCCTCAATAAACTGTAGCTCCCAAAGCTAGCAGCACTCATGCAGACCCAAACCATGACACACCCACAACCATGCTTGACTATAGGCAGACAGACCTGGTTGCCACTTAACACGATCAGAACCAGATAAGTTTATATTGGTCTCATCAGACCACAGGACATGGTTCCAGTAATCCATGTCCTTAGTCTGCTTGTCTTTAACAAACTGTCTGCAGGCTTTCTTGCGCATCAGCTTTAGAGGAGGCTTACTTCTGAGGCAATAGCCATGCAAACTGATTTGATGCAGTGTGCGGTGTACAGTCTGAGCACTGATAGGCGGACCCCTACTCTCCTGTAGCCCCTGCAGCATTGCTGGCAGCACTCACCTCTGGATAGGACAGTGGGCTCGTGCACTCAACTCCTTTGGTCGACCATGATGACGCCTGTACTGAGTGGAATTTGTCTGGTTAAACCGCAGTATTGACTGGTCCTCTGTGCTGTGGCTCAGTTTCAGAATGTTGCCAATCATCTTATTGCCTCGGCCATCTTTATGTAAAGCAATGATTCTTTTTCTCAGATCCTCAGAGGTTTCTTTGCCATGAGCAGCCATGTTGAACTTTCAGTGACCAGTATGAGAGAATGTGAGCGATAATACTAAATGTAAAGCCCCCGTCACACATAGAGAGCTCGCTAGCGAGATCGCTGATACGTCACAGGTTTTGTGACGTAACACATCGTTCAGGACCATTTTTTGGTCCTTGGTCTCCCGCTGGTCAGCACGCATTGCTGCGTTTGACAGCGGAGACCAGCGATCACGCCTCACAGGCTGGTAACCATGATAAACATCGGGTACTAGGCAGCGCGCCGGCCTAGATACCCGCTGTTTATCATGGTTACCAGCGTCCTCAGGCTTAGCACAGCCTGTATGCAGGAGAATGCTGGAAATCATGATAAACAGTGGGTAACTAAGCAGCGCGCGCTGCCTAGGTACCCGCTGTTTATCATGGTTACCAGCGTCCTCCCGCTTACCCAACGATGTGGAGGTCGGCTCCCTGGTCGCTGGGGAGATCTGCCTGTTTTACAGCTCCCCAGCGACCACACAGCGATCCTGGTCATTGTAGGGATTGCTGGAACATCGCTGTGTGTAACGGCACCCTAACACATCTGTTCCTCCTTCACACCTGAGACCTTGTAACACTAAGGAGTCACATGACACCAGGGTTGGAAAATACCTAATTGGGCAAAATGTGGCCATTTTCACTTAGGGCTGTACTCACTTTTTTTTACCAGAGGTTCTGACATTAACAGCTGTGCAAGGAGTTATTTAGAGGTCACACCAAATTTACACTGTTACACAAGCTGTATACTGACTTCTAACATTGTATCAAAGGGTCATATCTTCAGTATTGTCCCATGAAAAGATATAATAAAATATTTACAAACATGTGAGGGGTGCACTCACTTTCGTTATTTACTGTAAATCACACTAGACAAATATAGCTTAAGTTAAAAAGGTTGTTCACTACTATCATGGATGGCGTACTTCATGGGCGTTCTTTGACCTTCCCCCCGAAACCTGCACTCTACAACACTTTCCACTGCCCTCAGTAGGTCAGAGAAAAGTACATGTGCACAGGAGCACAATGAAGGAGATTGTGTGCAGGTGACGGACTACGCGTAATAGAAGCAGAAGAGGACGACTACTGCAAAAACAAAGGAGGCCCTGCCCTAGACCAAGACTAGCAACACCCCCATTGGACTGACCCCCATGTGACTTAATAAAAGCAGCTTTTTTACAGTATACAGATCGGCCTGGGGTCTTGTATACAATATTCTAGAATGTGTATACAAGGGCTGACTGGTGGGGACCGCAGCTTAAAGGGGTAGTCTGAGACTAGCAACCCATTTCCTAAATTCCTATTTAATATATCCCTCTAATCTAAGCTATTTTCTCATATATTTCCTTTATTAATTCCCTATTGTTCCTTCTCTATAATGTCTAACAACAGTTGTTTTTGTTTCTATTTTCTCTTTGACGATGTCACGTGTGATGTCCCAGAGCATCCTGGGATCCTTACACGGAGCATCACACAGGGACCCGGCACTGCCTCAGCAACTCCCTGTAACACAGTGTCATTGTGACACTGGTTGCAGGGGTGGGGCTGTCTCCACCCCCCACCCCCTGCTCTCCTCCCCGAATAGTGACATCTCAGTCCCACCCCCCAAATCCTCTCCCCATAGTCCGGTTTATCAGACTCCTTCACCTTCCTCCATCTACCTCCCTTAATTACCTGCTCCCAGCAGTGCGATGTGACAACTTCCCTGACTCCTGTGAGAGTAAATGAGAAAACAAATCCTGAAAATCACATTGTTTAATCTGGAAATCATTTTTTTTCAAATTCTGGTGGACAATAAGTATTTGGTCACCTACAAACAAGCAAGATTTCTGGCTCTCACAGACCTGTAACTTCTTCTTTAAGAGACTCCTCTGTCCTCCACTCATTACCTGTAGTACTCGCACCTGTTTGAATTTGCTATCAGTATAAAAGACACCTGTCCACAACCTCAGACAGTCATTCTCCAAACTCCCATATGGTGAAGACCAAACAGCTGTCGAAGGACATCAGAAAAAAAATTGTAGCCCTGCCCCAGGTTGGGAAGACTGAATCTGCAATAGGCAAGCAGCTTGTTGTGAAGAAATCCACTGTGGGAGCAATAATTAAAAAATGGAAGACATACAAGACAACTGATAATCTCCACGCAAGATGTCACCCTGAGGGTCAAAATGATCTCAAGAACGGTGAGTAAAAATCCCAGAACCACATGGGGGGACCTAGTGAATGACCTGCAGAGAGCTGGGACCAACGTAACAAAGGCTACCATCAGTAATACACTATGTTGCCAGAGACTCAGATCCTGCAGTGCCAGACATGTCAACATGCTTAAGCCGTTACATGTCCGGCCCCGTCTGAAGTTTGCTAGAGAGCATTTGGATGATCCAGAAAAGTATTTGGAGAATGTGATATAGCCAGATGAAACAAAGTATAACTGTTTGGTGGAAGCAGAACTCATCCTGTTTGGAGGAGAAAAAATGCTGAGTTGCATCCAAAGAACACCATACCTACTGTGAAGCATGAGGGTGGAAACATCATGCTTCTTTGGGGCTGTTTCTCTGCCAAGGGACCAGGATGACTGATCCAGATACATGAAAGAATGAATGGGGCCATGTATTGTGAGTAGATGAATAACGTGGTTGGCTCTGGAGTGGCCTAGCCAGTCTCCAGATCTAAAGCCTATGAAAACCTTTGGAGGGATTTGAAAGTCTGTGTTGTCTAACAACAGCTTCAAAACATCATTGCTCTAGAGGAGATCTGCAGAAGAAATGGGCCAACATACCAGCAACAGTGTGTACAAACCTTGTGAAGACTTACAGAAAACGTTTGACCTCTGTCATTGCCACCAAAGGATATACAGTATAACAAAGTATTGAGATGAACTTTTGTTATTAACCAAATACTTATTTTCCACCAAAATTTGAAAAAAAAAATTGTTTCCAAATCAGACAAATCTTTCCAAATCAGGATTTGTTTTCTCATTTTGTCTCTCATAGTTATAGTTGATATCTACCTATAATGTCAATAACAAGCCGACCTCATCTTTTAAGTAGGAGAACTTGCTCAATTGGTGCTGACTAAATACTTTTTTCCACACTGTATACTCCTATAACATCCATCTTACTGGACAGAATTTTAATTTTGACAGATTCTCTTTAATGTTCAGTGATTGTCTATAAAGACCCAGCAAAATGTAACACTACAATATGCTAATATCATGCATCATGCCTACGCAGGTTTTAATAAAGTCCTGTGACAAGTATAATCCATCTCTGCCTCGGTTTACTTGGCAATGGTAAATAAATTTGTTTCTCTAGCCATTTATTTTTTACTTTACACAAAAACCATAATCACTAAGAGCAATCATTTTAAAGCCTAGTAAGTATCACACCTCCACCAGAAACTGCTCCTGCAACGTCTGCTTCTGTCGTCAGGCGTCGCCATATTAACTCTGTGTATGGTGCTGGTGATAGAAGAGATGTCATAACCAGAATTCAGCACAGTGCAAGCTCTGTCCATACACTAGGGTTAGAGTGGCTGGGACCTGCAGGGCTTTCCAGTCTGATAGGATGGGTGCTGTGTGTGGTGTCCAGCTGAAGTCATAAGCTCCTTGCTTCAGACTACTAGAAAGCACCACACCTACAGCTTATTGCCTCACTGGCTCAGTCCTGTCTGTTTTGCCTCTTGGGAGCATTGTTCCTTCTTTTGACCTCAGTTTTTGTTTTTGGCTACTCTTATGAATCCTGATTTGATCTTTACGTGACTTCCTGGCTTAGACCCTGCGTCCTGCCTCTGGTTCACACCTCCAGACAGCAGCCCTTCTGTGGATAGCAATTCACTGGACCCCGTTGTAAATCCAGATCCCTGTATAGGTGTTAAGACGTCTCAGGCTGTTTTAGGGTTCTGCCAAATAGAGTGGCTTGTGCAAGTCTGTCCTAAGTAGCCTTTTTGACTGTTACAGTAATAAAAAATAACCAACAAGATTTAAAGCTACATTTAAGGGTATTTTAATAGTTCTATAGAACTTTAGACATGTGCAGTATATACACAGGGTATGTCATGATAGTAGGTCTCATTAGTAGAATCACTGGGTGTGATTAGTAGGGTTCCTACAGGCAATCACCTTGGCTCGGAGAATGATTGTCGTGGTAGGCTTTGGACCTACAAGCATAAACTGTGGATCATGGATATACTATAAACATATATAAATTCCCAATATCAGTTCCCTTATAAAAGGCTTTTTTTGCACTTTTTTCAGCTGCAGAAGAGATCAGATGGTGGCACCATGCCGGGCAGATGAGGGTACAGGCTGTTTTCTCTGCATACTGTTTTATTCTGATTGACCACTATGCAAACCTATCTCTAAGTAGCCCCACAGGTTACTAATAGAAGACAGCAAATTTCAATAACATTTTTTTTTCACTTCTTGATACTTATGCAATTTTCTAAAATAGTCTTTTGGTGGAAAACTAAATCGAGAAATGTCCTATCTATTTGTAAATCCCCATGGGATGATTGCCCCAATGCAGAAAACCTACTTTCATATAACCAGTTAAGCAACATGAATTAATATATGATGTTCCCTTTACCAGATCCTCACCTGTAGGTCAGAGTGAACAGCCATCAGTAAGAGGACATATCCCTTCCTGCATTACCACATATTTATTAGAATGGGCACTGTGATATTCTTATTTTCCCATGTGATGGCACTGCTAGGTTTCTTTATGGATAATCATCCATCCAACACAGAAAGAAAAAAGCTGCACTCATTGTGATGAATTTTCAAGCATTTATTGTGAATATACAGGGATATCATGTGGATAAGTAGCAGGATGTAGGCTGCGTTCTTGGACAACGGCCGTTTCGCACTCAGGTGTGCTTCAATGGGTCCAGGGATAATAGCTGATCACTGCAGGTCCCATCTGGAGACACTTTGTGATTATCTTGTTGCCAAGAAAGTCTTCCTAATAGAAGGAATTGCAATTTCAATGTAACTTTTTATTGACTCAAGTTACTATAGGTTATTAGTAAAGATGGTGTCGAATAGATTCACATGACCTGGTATAGCAGCCACCTCAGTAGTAATCTGTGGCCACTGGGCAGGACCCTGAGAACCATCTCTGACCTCCTGACATCCTCTTCTCATTTAGTTATCCTTCCTGGCGTGATGCCATTGTTATCCTTGTTGCAGTGTGGCACATGTAAGTGTCACTACAAGGCAGGTTAATCATACTAAGATCCCCAGATGCAGAGAGTAAGAGATGGTTCTCAGGGCTCCTGTGCAGTAGCACAGATTACCAACATGGCTGCTATACAGGGTCCAGTGAATTCCAGGTTCATGCCATCTTTACTAATTAACCCTCAGGTAACTATAGTCTTCGTGTTCATTAGTTTGCGGTCACATCAGTAATCTGTGGAAGCTAAACAAGAGCTCAAAAAACGGCTTCTCACCTCCTGCCATTGTCAGCTCGTCTTTTGATTAGCCAGCCTAGCATGACTTCATGGTTGCAGTGTGATGGGCATGTGGCATCGAGCCAGTCAGCTGATCAAAACAAGAGCTGCACATGTGACTCGCTCCAGCTCTAGTTATTATTGAATATTTATTTTTCACATTTTTATTCCTTCAGGGGGCTGTCCAATATTTCAACATTGATAAATAGCTGTGGATAATAGAGCGCAACAGGGTCTTACCCATATAAAAGTAAGAAAGGTCAATGGAGCTATAGTGCTCACCTTGTTGGGTTGTGTGACACCCAACCAGTGGAAAAGGTGTAATACAGCTGATGCAGAATCCATGTGCCCTAAGGCAGGGGTCCACAACCTGTAGCTCGGGAGTCACATGTGGCTTGCAGGCCCATGATGAGTGGCTCACGACTGTCCTCCACTTCGTTGAATAAGGACTACGGTAGGTCTGGCAAACAGCTGTGAAGATCAGTTCTCCATGAAGACTTGTGAGTAACCCCACACAGAAGAGCAGATCTGAATGGGGATAAGGTAGGAACCCCTGGATCTTGATATACTGCCTCTGTGTGATTTCTGTGGAAGAGCTTGTGCTGTCATTGCGCTGTGACTGGTTATGGGGGCTCTTGAGTTACTACTGTGGGGGTAAGGGAGCTAGATATGGCTTGTGATTTTCTCTTACTGTCAATGAGGCTCCTGATCCTCTGTCAGAGCTGAATGTGGCTCTCAAGGCCATAAAGATTGGGGACCTCTGCCCTAAGGCATAACGAATAAACAAGGACCAGGATATAAAATGTGGAAAAAATCTGCGCCGCTCTGTATAAATGGAGGTCCAGCAACACTGAATGACATTAAAGTGGCTTATTTCCACAAGTGTTGAAGTGTATCTTTACTACTACTTCAGGATACAATTCAAAATGCATAGAAATAAACCATTTTAATTTCATTCAGTGTTCTGGACCTCCATTTATACACAGCAGCGCAGATTTTTTTCCACAATTTATATCCTCGTCCCTGTTTATTTTAATATTGATGGCCTACCCTTATACAAGCCATCGATGACTGGTCGGTGATGGTGCGGTATCCAGCACCCCCGCCGATCAGCTGTTCTCGGTGTTGAAACTACTTAGTTGCAGAGCGGCACAGTGCACAACCTCCTTAAGGAAGACAACATTTAATCCCCCAATGCTTAGATGAGTAATGTATAGAGAACATCTTGGGGGGATTCACTTTATCGGATGGTAAATCAATTCTGAGCAGTGATTTATGTGTGAAAATGTTCAGGCCAGCTCTGATGATGTGATTAGGACGTTCCGTCTTCCTACCTTTGCTACCACTGACGATTATAAATCACTTTTGCAGCGATTATAGACACGTCATTCATTTAGGATTTCATTACATTCGCCATGATGTGCTACCTTGCATACATACATGTATTTATACATTATATTCCCGAAATGCTACCTGCTATTTTTAAGCACAGCATGCATCTTGCTCTTATTAGACAATGTCACATATTGAAAGCAGTGGTCTCATATATCTGGATTGATAGACCTAGCCTTGCATTAGAATAACTAGCATAAAATGCCATAAGAAGCAATATTAATTGAGGAGCCCCAACCTTGTGACCCGCAGAATGGATGTGTTGGATACGGCTTCATGCCAGGAATGCATTATCAGGAAATCACTATTTACCAATGGCTTTTGCTGTAAATTACTGGTTTGGGATTCTGCGCATACACTATAGACTTTACTTAATGAGCCGTTTTTAAAGATGTACAGGTGGAAATGATAAAGACTGCAGTTCTTGGAAGTGAAATCGGGTTGAGGTAAATTGAATATTCAGGATTTCTATTAATAGTTTACTGTTAAAAGGGTATTAGATAAGTTATTCTGTGGAATCAAAATTAAATTAATCAAGGATCTATTTATGGATAATCTGAGTAACATGATTTTTATTAATATTTTAATTTATTTAAAGGGATTGTCCCATGAGCAACATTCATCGCATATCCCCATTGACTTGCATTATGTTCACTATTTGGGACGAATATCCGAACAATAAAAAGCATTGGTTAGACTTATCCGATCCTGAAACTGAACTTTTGCTATTACCTAAACAATTGGCCATCTGACAGATATCTAATGTACATGTTTTACAGGCGCATTGAGAAAAGGTATGCAAATAAGCTCTTTTCCAGAAGGAAGAAAACCATCTTTACCACCTCTAGGTTATCATACTCTAAGTCAATGTCTGATCTTAAAGCGCAAGAAACCTGATTAGGAATATTCCTGGTTGGGTTGATATCACTCAATGTGTAACATGATTTTTACTGAATTGGATATTGATTTACAGAGAAGAAAAACAGCACAGTATTCCAGTCCTAATACAAGGTGCTCAAAGTCAGATCATACCCCTTCTTATACTATAGTAAAAATGATCTCGGCACTCTTTTTGAAATCATAAATTCTAGTTGATCTGCTTATCAGATTGCAAAAAGTGGAAAAGATCAGTGGCGGTATGACTGGGGAGAGGCACCGTTCACTCATACTCACATTCAGGGGTGTAATGATCCAGTCGCTCAGTGGGTGTGCTGGAAGGGACCCGCAAGCCCAAGCGCCTACTTCAGTTGATGTACATCTGAGGACACACATTTAGCTGAAGTGTATTACAGGCAGCGCAAGGACCCGTCAGGTTCCTGCATCACGATACACACCGCCGACCAATCAAAGGCCAACTGTTGATGTTGGCATGCCAGCTATTGGCGTCGCATGGCAGTGACATCATGTGCTGCCACAGCAGTCATGACGACGTCAGATGTTGGTCTCTGCGCCAGCTACAGAAGAGGACATCATGCTTCATCGGACAAAAGTAGGTGAGAAGAATTTTTTTTTTAATACTTTAGTGAACAGTAAAACAGTGGCATATATCCAGGAAGGGGTCAAGGATGGGGGACATATGTACCTGGAACGGGCCCAGGATGGGGAACATATATACCAAGAAGGGTGTCCACGATGAAGGACATATATATTAGAAAGGGGTCTATTAGTGCAAGAGGTAGGACATTACCAGGGCTGTGGATACGGTAAGCCAAACATTCGACTCCTCAATTTCCTGGAATCCGACTCAGACTCCACACAAAATGGACACCAACTCAGACTCTACAACTCTGACTCCATAGCCCTGGACATTAGTACATAAAAAGGAAGAGGAGGCAACATATATGTCTTTAAAAATGTAGAAGGCTACAAGGGCCCGTACATCTGACCAAAATGCAGGGGGAACTCAGGTCCAAATTTTCACTGGGGCCATCGAACTTAGTTACGCCACTGCTCACTTAGTTTCTCTTTTGATGTTTGAGAAAGGTCACATTGTGTGACCAAACGTTCACATTTCTGGATTGCCTAACAAACAGTACAATTATACTTTGCAAATTCAAAAAGTCTTCAAAGTTCTTATAACCACTGATTGACAGACGAGCTACATACATTATGTGGCGACAAATAGGAGGCACTAGGAAGACCGTTCTATTCCTCCTAGAGGAGAGAAGATTCACAATGTACAGAAGGATAATGAATTAGTCACATCTAGGATATTAAAGATCCTAAGGACCTTCAAAAGAAGAATGATATGATTAAGACCTTCAAGTCTGAACCATCTCTACATCCCTGATGTGCCTTCAGACTTCCAGATCATGAGGTCATTAAATATAAAAATACAATAAATTTAAATAATGTGAAATTCTATGTATAATTGGTAGAATAAGCTTGACTATATGCAGCAGTATCCACAAACCTTTTCTTGTACAAAATCCATAATGTTCTTAAAATCCAAGTCATCATAATAATGTTTCAATCCAGCCAGAATATTTGCATGAGCGAACTTCTTCATCTGTGAATTATAAATGGATTAATAATTAATGGTTTATCAAGACATTGTATGTAGTAATATTAACTTTAGACCCTGGCTCCTGCATCTTTGGCTTCAACTGTTCACAACCCACACGATGACATGGGCACTCGTATGTCACACAACTTTACTTATATAAAATAAACTAATTAGAATAATACTTTCATCGGCATCTAATAATCTCATCTAATAGCAGAACATATATAATTCAGTAGGTGTCATGTGGACGCACATACAGCTTCATTCATCTCATTGGCATATACTTCTTATATAGATATCTTAACCCCTCTTTGCAAAATAATGGAGCTGAACCCCCCCCTCCCCACCACCTGTCAGTCACCCTCGGGCTTTAGATTATGTCTTGTCCTGAAGTCGTCTTGCTTATATTATTCATAAGTTTACAGCTATTTTTACTCTGTCCTTCAGGGATACAGTCTGCACTGCTGAGGACTGCAAATCTTTCAGAAGGCGAGATGATCCTGAAATCCGGAAATGGTTTATTTAAAACCGAGTCCTAAGAATTACTGGTGTGTGGAAGAGATTTTGCTTGAAAGTGATAACGGGAAAAACTTGCACTAATGTTGAGAAATTCTCTAAATGGCCACTTTATTAGACACTCAGTAGCACATTGAACCTTCAAGTGTTCCTTGACCAAGAAATTGCAAAAACACTCCTGCATGCCCTCATATTGTGCCTCAACTACTGCAACCTCCTGCTCTCTGGCCTCCTCTCGAGCACTCTTGCACTTCATCAATCTATCCTAAACTTTGCTGCCCAACTAATCCACGTGTCTCCCTGCTATTCCTCAATCTCTACTCTCTGCCAAGCCCTTCACTGGCTTTCCCTTTCTCAGAGGCCCTGGTTCCAAACCCTAACTATGACATACAAAGCCATCCACAACCTGTCTCCTCCATACATCTGTGACTTGATCAGGGGCTGGCTGGCACATTTCGGCCTGGGGGGCAAGCACACAGCAGTGGCCCATGAGCAGTGACCCCAGACCAACATGACAGATAGCCGGGCAGCCACAAAACTGCTGCTTGACCCATGGCCTGGGGGGCATCTGCCTCCTTGCCCCCTGGGCCAGCTAGCCCCTGGACTTGATCTCCTTGTACTAAGCTACACATCACCTATGATCCTCACAAGATTCCCCGCTTATCTCTTCTTCCCACAACTGCATACAAGATTTCTCCAGTGCATCCCCCATTCTCTGGAAGTCTCTGCCTCAACACATCAGGCTCTCACCTACTGTGGAAACCTTCAAAAGGAATGTGAAGACCCACCTCTTCCGACAAGCCTACAACCTTAAGTAACCCCCTATCCATGAAACCGCTCCACGACCAGCTCAACCCTTTCCTAGTGTTTCCTCACCCATCCCATGTAGACTGTGAGCCCTCATGGACAGGGTCCTCTCTTGCCACCTACTATATCCTCACCCATCCCTTATAGACTGTGAGCCCTCGCGAGCAGGTTCCTGTCTCCTTCAGTACCTCAGTGTGCCTTGTATTTTTCTTGAATATTGTACTTGTCTATGTATGCCCCTTTTTCACATGTAAAGTGGCATGGAATAAATGGTGCTATAATAATAAAAACTAATAATAATAATAAAAGTGTGAAACATCAGGCCTGAAGAAACTCCTCATGGCAAAGATTCTACTAGATGTTAAAATTGTTCTGGAAAAATTTTGGCTCATTTGGACATGACTGCTTCTGAAAGTTGCCACAAACTAGGTGGACCAACATTCTACCTCACCACAGAATGCTTTATAAGGCAGCAAGGAAAAATTGATGTCCATGTTCCTTGAATCAATCCATGACAACACAAGCCTTGTGGCATTGAGCATTGTCCTACTGAAAGTGTTCTTCACTATAGAATAAACAGTTTGCTACCGTATGACGTTGTGAACTTGGTCTATCAGCAGGGTCATCACCCATCCAGGACAGTCCATAAAAATTGGGCACATTTTTGCCCGCTGCGTTAAAAAAAGTTTAAGGGGCCATGATTTTTTTAAACTGAGAAACAGATTATTTTGACTAAAATTATCATCATTTTACAACCTACAGTGAATGCAGCTGTTGTCGTTATATCAGAATTAGTATGGCCTCAGGACAGTTTATCACTTATTAACGTAATTTATTATGGTTTTACAATGTGTCCATAAAAAATATTGTCTGTCCGTGAGTTTTTGATAAGCTGTCCAGAAAAAATAAAAACTCAAGTTGGCAACCCTATCACAAAGCCATTACGAAGGTAAGGCCTACTGCCAAAATGTATATCCACAGGTAGAAGAGGAACCAGGGTGTGCCAAGCCATTACTCCATCTTCACCAGCCTGTACTGTTGACTTGAGATGGGAGGATCCATTTGCAGGACTCAAGGTCCACCATCCACATCAGTAACCTGCGATTGCTGGACGGAAGACCTGCGAATCTCCCCTCATTTCTGGCATTCCCGACTACTCTTGACTAGCTGAGTAGATGCCACGTCCTCACTATGACATGATGCATAAACAGCGGCAGCACAGATAACGAGAAGATTTGCATGGCTCCCGTCCAATGCTAACAGATTACTGTCCTGGCTGGTGGCAAATCGATTTTCCCATCTCTACTGTTGACACTGTACAAAAAGGTTCCATTGATACAAATCATGAAATTCATAAAGATTATTGACCTCTAATCCCATTCATCATCATGTTGTTGTTTGCATTCCACAAAATCCCATTTCACTGGATGTTTTGTCCAATCACAGCATTCTCAGTGTCTTTAGAACATATATTACACCTTCAATGGACATTGCATCAAGTCAGCACTGACATACTAATAGGGAATTTATATTGTGAGTCCCAATAGGTACAGTGATGATGTATTTACAGTGCTGGGGTATCAATGGTGCAATATAAGTGAGTAAAATAAATGAACAAATAAATGAAAATATGGTACATGAAAACACCAATTATGGTAAAGTCTAGGTTTCCTTTACAGTCTTTCCCATGCATCAGAGTCATTTTAGTGTCCATAGAGGAGGACATATAGAAAACTCAGAGGGCATTCACCAAGACCCGTCTTTCATACACCAGAAATCAGCTGCAGTGAGATTCACTCAATTCATTAATAGGTGAATCTCCAAAAAATATTGCCCCATTTTTTTCAGTGACAACAAACTTAAATCTGTAGATATGACATATAATTTCTGCCAATTTATGGGTAAAATGATAGTAAATTTGTCAGACTGAAGTTGGCGCTGTCTGCTGCCATTGACCCCTGGACTTTCTGTTGTTGTTAGAACGGTGGTAGAGGTGGCATAAAATAAGTAAAGAAAGTTGTACATTTTTGCACAAAATAAATGTGAGTATTTGCATAAAGGCCTTGATAGATTTCTCCCTAAAGGCCCATTTCCACAGGCTGATAATTGGCGGTCAACTGTTCAGAAGAATCCCGTTCATTTTTCCAAATAAAATTTTGCTAATCGGCTGATGAATGAGCAAAACACTTGTCGGCTGATAAGATTTCTTGGTATAAAAATCACAGTTATCTTTATCAGATCATCTCATGTAAGTAGGGGATGTGCTGAGACTTAGGGTACCGTCACATTGGCGATGCACTAGCGATCCCGACAACGATACGACCTGGTAGGGATCGCTGGTGCGTTGCTATGTGGTCGCTGGTGAGATGTCAAAAAGTTAGATCTCACCAGCGACGCAGCAATGATCCAGAATGTTACGGAGGTCGTTGGGACCCTGTTTCTCAGACCTGTAGTATTGAGGTCGTTGGTCGTTGTCCCTGTCAAACACACAGATGCATGCTGCCCAGCGGGACCCCAACGATCAAAAAATGATCCAGGCGACTCTTACACGACCAGCGATCTCACAGCAGGGGCCCGGTCGCTGCTAAGTGTCAAACATAGCGAGATCACTGGCGAGGGTCGCTGTTGCGTCACCAAACTTGTGACTCAGCAGCGATCTCGCTAGCGATTTCGCTTAGTGTGACGGGGGCTTTAGAAATGTCATTAGGAAACAAGGACACTCCTTGAGGCATCTGGAAGGAGCAATCTACTAACAGAGCTGAGCATAATCCTGGAAAGTAACATCAGATCTTGGTTACTTTAGATCAGGGGTCCCCAATCTAACTCGGAAGCCATATGTGGCTCTCTGGCCTATGATGTGTGACTTGTGCTTGGTGCATACGTACCAGGTCTAGCAAACAGCTATGAAAGTCTCCAGATGATGAATTGTGTGAGTTGCCCCACATAGAAGAGCAGATCAGGATGGGGTATAGAAGGAACACCTGGATCTTGGTCTACTGCCTCAGTGTGACTTCTGTTTAAAATCTTTGGCTGTCATCTTACCATTAATGGGGGTTCTGGGTGTCACGACTATGAGGGGGGCAGGAGCTGGATGTGGCTTGTGACCACTCTCTGAGCTGGGTGTGGCTCTCATGGTCAGAAAGGTTGGGGACCCCTGCTTTAGATGATCACACACCTTTTGTGCTTTTTTTTGCACTGTGTAACCGAAACTAAAGTGATTAAAAAAAATGGTTGCTATTAACAGTTGTTTTTCTTTTTAAAGGGAGGAAACACACTCTGCGAGATGCATTTAAGATACTCGCATCACTCACCCAGCTGAACCAGAGTGCATCAGTTCTACAGGAACACAAGCAGCTGACACGCTCCCGACCAGAGAGACGGCGGTCGGGTGAGTCATGCGAGTATCTCACATGCATCTTGCATAGTATGTCTCTGCCCTTATTAAAAGTATTTTCTGGGCTGTAGTCACATCGTGACATCGTGCAATGCTCACACTGCCACAATACCCCTGTATTCCCAACACAATTGGATGGTTGAATGCAAATCCATACTTGAGGTCATGTGAGAATCTAGTCAGCACATGACTGCAAATATACTTGCATTCATGAGACTATGCACTCAGGCTTAGAAATATGGGGGAAAAGTGATAGTGTGTACTTTGCCCACTATCATGATCCAACTATTTGCAGTCAAAGAGAGACAGCATAAATGTGTCTAGGACCCAGAAAACCTCTTAAATACAAAAATGGCATAACATGTCAAAAACAAATGTGAACGGCACGTGGTGAGAGCAAAAAAGAACACCATAGTCATCTCATATCTTCAACCAAACAAGAAAACAAATGAGTTATAGGCAACAGTAACACAATGGGCAATATCCAATTACCGTATATACTCGCGTATAAGCCGAGTTTTTCAGCCCAAAATTTGGGCTGAAAAGTCCCCCCTCGGCTTATACGCGAGTATATAAAAAAAATAAAAAAATACCGCAGCAGCCCCGGAGGTATACAGGCCCCCCATCAAGTTCCAGGGCCCCCCCCCCTTGCGCGCCAGCCTGTAAAGGAAAATTATACTTACCAGTGTCCAGTCGCGCCGTCCGCAGCTGCCGACATGACGATCCCGGGCTCCATTCAGCGTCTTCCGCATTTCCTGTAGTCGCGGGCAATGACGTCATTGCCCACGACTACAGGAAATGTGGAAGACGCTGAATGGAGCCCGGGATCGTCATGTCGGCAGCTGCGGACGGCGCGACTGGACACTGGTAAGTATGATTTTCCTTTACAGGCTGGCGCGCAAGGGGGGGGGCCCTGGAACTTGTTGGGGGGCCTGTATACCTCCGGGGCTGCGGCTGTATACAGCCCTGGGGCTGGGCTGTATACAGCCCTGGGGCTGCTGCTGCTGTATATACCTCTGGGGCTGCATATGGCTGCATATGGGGCTGCATATACTCTGGGGCTGCATATACCTCTGGGGCTGCATATACCTCTGGGCTGCATATACCTCTGGGGCTGCTTATGGGCTGCTATACCTCTGGGGCTGCATATACCTCTGGGCTGTATATCCTCTGGGGCTGCATATACCTCTGGGCTGCATATGGGGCTGCATATACCTCTGGGGCTGCATATACCTCTGGGGCTGCATATACCTCTGGGGCTGCATATACTCTCTGGGGCTGCATATACCTCTGGGCTGCATATGGGGCTGCATATACCTCTGGGGCTGCATATGGGGCTGCATATACCTCTGGGGCTGCAATACTCTGGGGCTGCATATACCTCTGGGGCTGCATATACCTCTGGGGCTGCATTACCTTGGGGCTGCATATACCTCTGGGGCTGCATATGGGGCTGCATATACCTCTGGGGCTGCATATACTCTGGGGCTGCATATACCTCTGGGGCTGCATATACCTCTGGGGCTGCATATGGGGCTGCATATACCTCTGGGGCTGCATATACCTCTGGGCTGCATATGGGGCTGCATATACCTCTGGGCTGCATATGGGGCTGCATATACCTCTGGGGCTGCATATACCTCTGGGGCTGTATATACCTCTGGGCTGCTGCTTGTATACTACCACTGGGGCTGCTGCTGTATACTACCACTGGGGAGGCTGCTGTATACCTCACTGCTGGGGGTTGTATACCTGTGCTGGAGTCCACCCTTGGCTTATACGCGAGTCAATAAGTTTTCCCAGTTTTTGGGGGCAAAAGTAGGGGGGTCGGCTTATACACGGGTCGGCTTATACACGAGTATATACGGTAATTACATGAGCTGTAATTAATGTGACATTCTTGCTATACAAATAAATCAAACTTACATATCCAGTAACTTTAATACCTTTTTCTGCAAACCCATACATTGCCATCTCTAAAGAAAATCATTTTTTTTTGTTTACTTCTTTTATGCTTATTTCCAATTAGTGAGATGGACGTGTATGCAAATATTAACACATTCAGGGCTGAGCTAGTCTTGCTAAACCACAAGCCAAACATATCACAGCAGACATGCATTGTATACATCTCAATCTAGTTGGGACTTTCCATGTACTAGAAACAACTAGGTAGTTTCCTGATAGTTTATCCGGTAAGGAAACAACCAAACTTTTTACAATTGTGGTCGAAAGTGATGGCACCCTTGAAATTGTTCCAGAAAACGAAGTACTTCTCAAAGAAAGGTATTTTATTGTATATTAATTACGCTACATGTTTTGTTATATACATGATTATTTCCTTTGTGTGTATAGGAACAACATAAAAAAACTGAGGAAAAAAAAGGCAAATTGGACATAATTTCACATAAAACCCCAAAATGGCCCAGATATAAATGTTGGCACCCTCAACTTAATATTTGGTTGCACAACCTTTGCGTTAGATAACTGCAATCAATCGCTTCCTATAATCATCTACAAGCTTTTACACCTCTCAGCTGGAATTTTGGACTCTTCTTTAGCAAACTGCTCCAGGTGTCTCATATTTGAAGGCGTCTTCTTCCAAAATCAATTTTCAGATCTCTCCACAGGTGATCAAAGGGATTTAGATCCGGAATCATGGCTGCCACTTCAGTACTCTCCAGCGCTTGGTTTCCATCCATTTCTTTGTTCTTCTAGAAGTATGTTTGTGGTCATTGTCAAGATGGAAGACCCATGACCTGGGAGGCCCCCAGTTTTCTTACACTGGGCAGAACATTGTAACCCAAAATCCTTTGGTAATCTTCAGCTTTGATGGCGCCTTTCAAACAGTCTAGGCCCCCAGTGTCAGAGGCAGCAAAACAACCACAAAACATCTTTGACCCTCCACCATATCTGACTGTAGGTCCTGTGTTCTTATCTTTGTAGGTCTCATTCCATTTTCAGTAAACAGTAGAATGCTGTGCTTTACCAATAAGCTCTATCTTGCTCTGATCTGTCCACAAGACGCTTTCCCAGAAGGATATTAGCTCACTCACATACATTTTGCACAAAATCTCCGTATATAACACATACATTTTGGCAAACTGCAGTCTAGCTTTTTCTATGAGTCAGCAGTGGGTCTCCTGCCATAGCATTTAATTTCGTTCAAAATGTTGATGGATAGTTCTGATGCACCCTGAGCCTCCAGTACAGCTTGAATTTCTTTGGGACTTGATTGGGGCTACTTATCTACCATCCGGACTATCCTGCATGGTTTGCAAATGTTAAATTTTTCTCTGCCTTCCACACCCAGGGAAATTATCTATAGTGCCATGGTTTGTAAACCTCTTGTTTATGTTGCACACCATGGACAAATGAACATCAAGATCTCTGGCGATGGACTTCTAACCTTGAGATTGTTGATATATCAACAATTTTGTTCTTAAAAAGTCCTCAGACAGTTCTCTTCTCCACTTTCTTTTCTCCATGCTTACAGTGGCTTGCACATACAATGCAAAGATTGGGTCAAATTCTCCCCTTTTATCTGGTTTCAGGTGTGATTTTCATATTGCCCACATCTGTTACTTGCCACAGGTGAATTTGAACGAGCATCACATGCTGGAAACAAAGTAATTTATCCACAATTTTAACCCCTTCCCGACCCATGACGCTGCACAACGTCATGGGTCGGGTCCCGATGTTTGATGTGAGCTCCGGTCACACAGCCCCAGATCCCGAAAAATGAGAATGCTGCGGGACGCAGAACATGGCGCAAAAAGTGTGATTCATTTTTTTTTTCTTCAAACTATGAACTATGAACTCGTACCAACCTGAGGCCATCACACTGTCACGTCTGTTTTACCATATAGTGAATATGGCGACTAAAAAACCCAAAAAACAAACGTGTCCTTGCACTTCTTTTGCAATTTCACTGCACTTTTTTTCCAATTTCTCTATACACTATATGGTAAAATAAATTATTGCATCTGAAAGTACAACTCTTCCAGCAAAAATACAAGCCCTCATATGTCTATATTGACAGGAAAAAATTTAAAAAAGTTATGGCTCTTGGAAGCAGGGGATCAAAAAACGAAAATGAAAAATGAAAAATTGTTGGGTGGTGAAGGGGTTAAAAAAGTGGCAGCAATTTTGTCTGATCCATTTTAGGGGTTTTGTGCAAAATTATGTCTAATTTGCTCTTTTTCCTATTTTGTGTTGTTTCAATGCACACAAAGGAAATAAACAAGGCTAAAAAAATGCGTAATTGCAATCATTTTCTGGAACAATTTCAAGGGTGCCAACACTTTCGACAGTGACTGTATATATCCTTAACATAAAACCATACTTATCGGTGTGGTCAGGGACTCACTTTTAGTCACATAGTAAACAACATGCAGGTCGTTTGCTAACAGAAGCAACTACCTGCCTGCTGTACATGGCGCCAACCGAGTGGTCATTGACGGCCTGTGCCAGCAATTCAGTTGCTCAATGTCAACAGAGAGGCTCTTCTTATTCTGTACTGCTCTGTTGATGGGGTGTGACTATTTATGTCATACTGATTGACAGCCGGCTTCCTGCAGTTAGGCTGTGGGGAGCTGGCTGTCAATCAGCATGGCATCATAAATCACACCCCATCAGCAGAGCAGTGCAGGAAAGAAGCTGCAGTTATCGACGTGACCTAAGTGGAAGCCGCTCAATTGCTGGCAGCTGCGGTCTGTGACCGCTCTGTACTAAAGGAGAATGGCATTAGGCACAACAGGCAGGTAGTTAATAACTACCTGTCTGTTAGTTCTAAGGCACATTGTAAAAAAAAAAGTATTGGATGTCCCCTTTAATTGAGAATTTTTTTTGGCCCTTTAATTCAGTTCAGATAGGTGAGGTCTGCCTCCTGAGACCTCCATCACTCAAAAGACGTCTGACAAGTGAATAGTTCGAAGGCAGGGGCAGCTTCTACCTGAGTGAGTGCCGAAAGAGAAAGCCTATAACTTTCTATTGAATCCATACTCCACTTTGTATTCGATGAGGCAGGAGTAGCGCCCTCCCACCTCCTGACTGCTTACTTCTCAGAGGTCTTCTGAGTGCTTGTTGTGGGTCTCAGAATCCAGCCCCCCACCAAATTCTACAGAATCAATAAGCCTAAAAAATAAGTTTACTTTATCGTTAAAGAAGTATTCTTATTTCATACTTTTATGGTGTAGCCACAGAAAAGGGGATGGATTTAATTTGGATTGCTGAACAACCTTGAAAACTGCAAGTCTTTAGAAGCCTAAGGCTGGTTTCACACTGCAGTTTTTTCCCTGATCAGGTTCGATCAGGTTTGTGTGTCAAAACCAGGAGTGTCTCCAAACCTCGGAACGGGTGTCAATCTTTCAATTATAGTTTTTCTCTGCAAGTTCCTCTCCTGATTTTGGCACACAAACCTGATCGAACCTGATCAGGGAAAAAACTGCAGTGTGAAACCAGCCTTAGCTGGAGCTGTCAGGTTCTGTCCGGTTTTTTGCAGGATGCTCCGGACAATACCTGACAGCCCCAGTCGTGCAGAAACTGAGGGCAAATATGTCCTCCGATCCTGTTTTAAACAGAAATCATTTCTGCGCATCTCTACTGCTGTCCACTGCTGAAATTTCAGCACCGTGTGTGCAGGGGAGCTGCCCGCGGTGCTGACATTTCAGCCGTGGAGCTCTCCATGGTGCTGAACTGTCAGCTCAGTAAATTGCATCTGGGAAACGATCCATTTTTTTGACGGATCCTGTGCAATCCGGCACCCATAGATTCCCATGTTATTGGTGCCGGATCGCCCCGGATCAGGGATGATCCAGTTTTGTTCATTTTTTGCACTGGACACAAAAAATGCTACAGACTCCGATATTGTGTCCAGTGCAAAAAACTAACACAACCAGATCCCCTTGGAAAATCACAACACCGGATGCCAAATAGCAGCTATCCAGCCCCATAGGGATACATGGTGGCAAAAACTGATCAAGTTCGGTCCGGCTCACACCGGACAGAACATGACTGGTAACAAACCGTGGTGTGAAGCAGGTCTAAGAAGAGGAGATGCACGGTTAATAAACGAGTATGCCTATTATTTGGCAAGAGGCCCTTTTGGAACCAACAGTGGATAACTGATTATTGAAAACAAGAGTTTCAAGGAACCCAATAAGCCCGTTACGCTCGTGGAACAGTCCACATTATTCTTTTGCTATAACAAACTAATTTTACTGTGAGTTTATATTTTACACATGAGCCTCTTTTTCTGGCAAAATATTCTTATTATCATGGGTAAGATTTTGTTCTCAGTCAAAAGGTCAAGAGGCCACGGACAAATCTTACGCGTCTGGCATAGCAACTTGCCTTGCAAAACTTTAAGAATTAGTATCCTACGAAGAAAAAGACTTCACTGTTGCGGGTCTACTGGGAATCAGCGAGTCCAACCGTCAAGGGTAATTTCCATTGCAGATTTTGTCATAAATCTGTGTGTCCAATGCTTATATTTTTCAATGAAATTTCTGCAGATTTTACCCTATGCATCCAAAAGGGGAAATCCAGTGAAGAGCTGCGGATCTTCCACACAAAGATACTCATGGTGGAGATCGTTCAAGCATCGGATCGGAGTATGTCACGTAGTTGAGCAATATATCACTTGCTGTGGAGTCGGAGTCAAAGTCGACTCCGAAAATATTTTCGCTGTTGGTGTCCATTTTGGTAGAGTCGAAATAAAATGGACTGACTCCGAAAATATATAATGAATTGAGTAGTTCAATGTAGAATGTGCTCGATATCATTTTATGAATTATTATGTTCCATCTTGATATCTTGATTATTGTATCATAATAATGATTAAAGCCTGATGTTCACATTGTACTACAATAAATGTATCACTTAATCATGAGCCATGTATGAGGGAGTCGGAGTTGGAGGTTTGGCCTACTGCCTCCACAGTTCTTGCACAGACTTGTACTGTAAATTACTACAGATGTGCGGTGTGGAATCCGTACTGAAAATCTGCATCAGACCTCCGATCCCTGGACCTGGCTTTCAGACGTACTCTTATGAAACTTTTTATTCACCAAGCTTGCGTAAATGTGTATGTATGTACCTTATTTTTCACTTTATAAGACTCACCCAATTATAAGACGCACCCAAATTTGGTGAAGGAAAAGGGAAAAAAATAATTGTTAATGTTAAATGGGGTCTGTATTATAATGCCACTGTCCGATTCACAATCAGTATATATCCCCCCATCCCGGTATATGACCCTCCCATCCTGGTATATATACCCCCCCATACTGGATATGGCCCCCATGACAGAATATAGGCCCCTGTGATGGTACATAGCCCCCACTGATGGTACATAGCCCCCCATTCTGAAGATGGCCCCCAGTGATGGTACATAGCCCCCTATCTTGGATATGGCCCCCGGTCACATGATCGGCATAGAAACAGGAAGAAGGCTGGGAGCTGCAGGCAGGAGCAGAGGAAGGTAAGTTACAGCGTTCATTATTTTATTGCGTGCGCCAGCATGGGGTCATATAGAGTGATGGGGAGGGCATATCCAGAATGGAGGTGGTGAGTGCAGGATGGGTGGTTGAGAGCAGGCTCATATAATATACAATCCTTACTGTCCATGCCTTACCACACCTTCATCCTCACTGCACATGCCTTACCACCCACCTCAATCCTCACTACACATGCCTTACGACCCACCTTTATCCCCACTACACATGCCTTAACACCCACCTCAAGCCTCACTGTCCATGACTTATCACACCTTCATTCTTACTGCGCATGCCTTACCACCCACCACAATCCTCACAGCCCAATACTTACCACCTACCTTCATCCTCACTGCCCATACCTTACCACCCACCTCCATACTCCCTGCTCATGTCCTTCACCCACCTTTATCCTCACAACCCATGCCTTACCACCAACATTCACCTCCATTCTTACTGCCCACGCCTTACAACCAAACCTCTATCCTCATGTCCATGTCTTACTACCCACCTCCATCCTCCATCCTCACTGCTCATGCCATACCACCCACATTCACCCTAACTATCCACCTCCATCCTCACTACCAATGTCTTACCACCCACAGTCAGTCTTCCTGCCCATGCCTTAACACTCACCACCAACATTCACCCTAACTATCCACCTCCATCCTTATTGCCCATGCCTTACAACTCACCTCTATCCTCACTGCCCATGCGTTATCACCCACTTCCATCCTTACTGCTGATGCCTTACCACCCACCTTCACTCTTACTGCTCATGCCTTACCACCCACATTCATCTTCAATGCCCATGACTCACTAACCACCTCCAACCTCACTGCCCATGCCTTACCACCCACATTCAGTCTCCCTGCCCATGCCTTACCATCCACCTCCATCCTCACTGCCCATGCCTTGCCTCCAACATTCAGTCTCATTGCCCATGCCTTACCACCCACCTCCATCCTCATTGCCCATGCCTTACCACCCACATTCAGTCTCCCTGTCCATGCCTTACCACCCACCTCCATCCTCACTGCCCATGCCTTACCAACCACCTCGTTCCTCACTGCCCATGCCTTACCACCCACCTCCATCCTCACTGCCCATTTTTTACCAACCACCTCCATCTTCACTGCCCATTTTTACCAACCACCTCCATCCTCACTGCCCATGCCTTACCATCCACCTCCATCCTCACTGCCCATACCATGCCTCCCACATTCAGTCTCCTTGCCCATGCCTTACCACCCACCTCCATCCTCACTGCCCATGCCTTACCAACCACCTCGTTCCTCACTGCCCATGCCTTACCACCCACCTCCATCCTCACTGCCCATTTTTTACCAACCACCTCCATCTTCACTGCCCATTTTTACCAACCACCTCCATCCTCACTGCCCATGCCTTACCATCCACCTCCATCCTCACTGCCCATGCCTTACCACCCTTCTCCATCCTCACTGCCCATGCCTTACCATCCACCTCCATCCTCACTGCCCATGCCTTACCACCCACCTCCATTCTCACTGCCTATGCCTCACCATCCATCTTCATCCTCACTGCCCATTCCTTACCACCTACGTCCATCCTCACTGCTCAGTAGTCTAACACTTCATGTGGCCTCTAACGTCCCTCATTGACGTGTCTCTGACGCAAGTCTTTAGCAGCCTAATACTAAGACACACGGTGTGAAACTGGTTTCCTAGAAGGGTTTTGACTCTCCCAGCACACTGCCCGCTGTCATAATTCCAGGAAAGACAGATTTGTGATTAGTCCCTCTATTACCAGAAGGGCAATTAACCCCACAAGTCCTTTGAAAAAATTGCAAAACGATAAATCCAAGTTTAGTATACACGCTGGTAACGGTTGACAGAGAATATATGAATAGCATGTTCATGTTCACTTTCCATCATTTTATCCATACATCATAGGGTGCTCTATACAACAATATGACAGAAAGAATAAAGATCACATGATGAGTCTCCAGTAAATATATCAGGATGAAAGATATATACCGTAGATGCAGCGCCACATAAAACTGGGGTGCTATCACTGCGAAGAACCACTAATGATCAAGAAAGGAGAAAAAAAGCAATACAGAAAAAAGATGCACATACAGAGATCCTGGGCAATACAATTTATTAACACCATATAACTCCATGAGAACCTCATATCTATATGTATATCACTACATGGCAATGATATGCAACAATAAATATCTAACATATGTTATAAGATCCCTCTAGATTGAAATACAGTTAAAGCCAGAAATTTACATACACTATATAAAAAGACACATCTGCATGTTTTTCTCCCTATCTGACATGAAATCAGTATAGACCTTTCCCTTATTAGGTCAACTACAATTACCATAATTATTAATATATGCCAAATGCCAGAATAGTGAGGAAGATAGAATGTTTTAAAGCATTTTTATTACTTTCTGCAAAGTCACAAATTTACATATATTTCATTAGTATTTAGTAACATTGCCCTTAAACTGTATGACTCAGGTCAAACATTTTGGATATCCTTCCACAAGTTCCTCACAATAGTTGGTAGGAATTTGGGCCCATTCCTCCTGAAAACAGGTATAACTGAGCAATGTCTGTAGGTCGCCTAGTTCGCAGGCTTTTCAGCTTTGCCCATAAATTTTCAATGGATTGAGATCAGGGCTTTGTGATGGCCACTGCAATACATTGACTGTTATCCTTAAGCCATTTTGTAAGCAATTTGGCAGTATGCTTCAGGTCATTTTCCATTTGGAAGACCCATTTCAGCCCAAGCTTTAACTTCCTTGCTGATGTCTTGAGATGTTACTTCAGTATTGCCACATAATCTTCTTTCCTCATGATACCATCTATTTTGTGAAGTGTACCAGTCCCTCCTACAGCAAAACAACCCCACAACATGATGCTGTCACCTCCATGTTTCACAGTTGGGATGGTGTTCTTGGGCTTTCAAGCTTCTCCCTTTTTCCTCCAAATGCAAGATGGTAATTAAGGCCAAACAGTTTAAGAGCAATAGTCCCAAATACTAATAACATGTATGTAAACTTGTGACTTTGCAGAAAGTAATAAAAATACCATAAAACATTCTTAACAAGTCAAGGAACTTATGAGGAAAACACGGCACTCCGGGATCCTTTATATCAAGAACAGCTTTATTCCAAAAAGTTTACATCGTTAGTTGCAGGGAAGGGAGGACAATGGGATGACGGTGACCGGTTTGCATGCTTTGCACGCTTCAGCGGGTCCTGAAGCATGCACAGCAAGCGAAACGGTCACCGTCGTCCTCCCTCCGTCCTCCCTTCCCTGCACCCACCGATGTAAACTTTTTGGAATAAAGCTGTTCTTGATATAAAGGATCTCGGAGTGCCCTGTTTCCTCCTAAGTTCTTAATTGATTTCTGCATCTACAGCTGATCAACCCAGATCCATGAATGCCTCTGCACACAGGACTTCAATGCAACAAGATCAATGCCCGGTTTCTTTCTCAACTAAGTGATTCTTAACAAGTCTTAAGTTGAAAAGTGTGGGATCTCCTCTCCTTCCCACTGGGGTACCCACTGCCTACATCTCGATATTTTAATAAAATTGAAATATAGATTTCTGGTTTTATACTAATATATAATAATAATATTTATTCATTTATATGGCGCTATTAATTCTATAGCACTTTACATACATCTGTGGCACCCCAGAGTCCTAGTGCCACAGTGTCATCACTGCCCCGGGTGGTGGTGTCACGCTGGAGAGCAACAGAAGGGTCTTCTCACCAGGCAGGTACACGCACACAACACCTTCTGCCTCCAGGCCAGAAGGGGGAGACCAAACCCGGGTTCAGGGTGAGCTCCCCTATAAATTCTGGTCTGGGGCAGAGGTAGTTAGTTCAGTTCCCGAGAGGACAGTGAAGAGTACCTGTAGGATTAAGCCGTGCTAAACTCATCCTAGGTACAGCAAGTTCAGTTCCTAGTAGGACTGAAGAAGGCATCCTGGTGGACTGGAGGCTGCTCAAGCTTATCCCAGGATCGCTAACTCAGTGCCAGGCCTAAGGCTAGGGTCTGAGGAGAGTTGAAGGAACACCTGGGGAGCTGAGCAACACTGTGCTCACACCAGAGGAAAGCACAGAGAACGGACACCGGAGTCTGAGACTGTGCAGGGCCTAACGTCCCGGCAGTCAATAATGGAAGGTGGAGGATTCCAGTCTCCCCAGTAACACTGTACCCGGAGGCAAAGCAACGCAGAGAGTTCAGGAGCCATTACCCGAGACGGGGGTTAGGAAAGGATTTGAGTTGCCTGACATACCGGCACCTAGCAGGAGAGGACAGGGCCGGCAACTTAGCTAATGCAGTGGCAGGAGCCCAAACACAGAGCACAATGAGGAGGCCAATGACCCGGCCCGGTGAGGAAACCCCGAGTTGCTCTCAAGCGAAGACACCATTGACAACTGCCCAGAATGCAGATGCTCCAGTAAAGACTGAATAACCATCAAAACAGTGAGTCTGCTTATTGCTTTATGCCCGGTGTCCTGTACCTCACCCCTTGCTACATTCACTGCCCCGGGGATCCGCTCTGCCTGTGGGGAGCCGCTTCATCTCAGCTGCCCGTCCATCATTCCGGATGTCATGCAGCAGCTGTGGTCACCTATAAACCACTCCATTCCTGAAACCTCACCCTTTTCAACTGAACCCAGGGTCATGGAAGCCGGGGCTCGACCCCTGTGACACCCCAGAGACAGTATATCCGGTTCAGAGTACCCCACGGCCTGGGGTACGTCACATCGGCAACACTGTCCCCTTTGGGGCTCACAATCTAAATATCCTATCAGTATGTCTTTCAAATGTAGGAGGAAACTGGAGTGCCCGGAGGAAACCCACGCAAACACGGGGAGGACATACAAACTCCTTGCAGATTTTTTCCTTGGTGGGAATTGAACCCAGGACCTCAGTGCTGCAAGTTGGCAGTGCTAACCAGTGACTCACCCTGCCTGATATTGCTGGGGACCTTTAGTTACTTCGGATTTCTATCCAGCAGGACCAGGGCGACTCTGTGCGATAGTGTGGTCCATGTCTACCGAGGACGCTTAGGGGTGAGCTGAATCTCCTTTACTAAAAACATGCATGTGTCTTTTTATATAGTGTACACACCGTTCAAAAGTTTGGGGTCAGTTAGAAATGTTCTTATTTTTGAAAGAAAAGCACATTTTTTTTCTATGAAGCTAAGATTAAATGAATCAAATACATTCTATACAGTATTATGTGGTAAATGACTATTCTAGCTGCAATCGTCTGTTTTTTTTTTTTAGTTCAACTTTATTTTTTATAAAATTTCTACATTTATAACAAAGATAAACAGACATTCGAGAAAATTATTTAGAGAAACTATGAGATCTCAAGACATATGAAAGCATGACAAGTAGAGGATAAGGATTGCTAATGCAATAACTGAAAATTCAAATCACCAAAGTCCAGGAATGTCTTTGGCTTATCAGTATAACGAGTCTATGGAATTCGAGTTTGGCAAAACCCATATAGTCCAACGGGTCGGAAATCGACAAACATGACAAAAAGATCCATTAGGTTAAGACAGCGAATACAATAAAGCCTACAATTAGACGTTTTCAATGAACAATGTCCAATCCCTCCATACCTTATCAAAGGCTTCTATATTATTATGGAGTATAGCTGTCATGCACTCTATAAGGTATACTCTTCTTTTATTCTAGCGTATAAATCAGACAAGGTAGGAACTGTAGTCCTCTTCCAAAAAAGAGATATTAAGCACTTGGCGGCTGTAACAGGTGTAGTAACAATTTAATCTGCATTTTGCTTAGACTCGGAGGGAATAAATTCAGTATATATGTCCAAGGGTCCAGGGACAAGTCCTTTTCCAGGATCTTTTCCAACAGCGCTCCTACCTCCCTCCAGTAGGCTCGTATCCCACTACAGTCCCCAAACATATGGTAGATGGATGTACCCCAGATCCGCACCTCCAGCATATGTACGGGTCGTATGATTGAATTTATGGAGTAATTCAGGTGTGTGGTACCAGGTTATCAGTAATTTAATTTGGTTTTCCTGATATACCGTATTTATAGAAGATCTGAAGGCTCTGGACCACACCACCTGTTAGTTTTGTTGGGAAATCACCTATCCCAGGCATCCTTCCCACTTCTGCATGTAAAGATGCTTAATCGGGGCTCATGGGTCAGATGTATGCAATAGACCACATATTTCGGTTATAAGGCCCTTGGTGGAGGTGCCTCTAGAGCACAAAAACTCAAATGCTGTAGGGGAGGGATCTCCAGGACAACCCATCACAGATCTATACAGTCCCTGACAAAAGTTATGTCGCTTATCCATGTTATGTAAATAAAAGTTTATAACCTGACACTAAATTCATCCATTGGTTATATAAATCACTCTTTTGAAAGCTGAAACCCTCCCAAATGTGGCTTAGGTTAAGAAAATAAATTGGCCCCAATGCTGAAATTTTGATCATTTAATGAACACAGAATGGTCAGATTTTGGCAGGAGAAAAGTTTTGTCGCCTGGTCATATAATGCACCCAATCCTAGTTTATATCCTCACCTGTGCTCCGGAAATGATCTGTTAATTAGTGGGTGTGTAAAAATGAAACCCAGAACCCCAGACCTTCACTTGAACTGCAACTTTAGCTCTGACAACATGCCAAAAATCCACCCTGCGACCAAAGCCTTGATTTTCAAGAGGCTGAACACCAGATACATTAAAGGTGCCAGCCACCTCTGCAGTGTGTCTCAGCATCAAGTACAAAGAATTAAAAAAAGATTTGAAGAGACTGGAGATGTGTTTGACAAGCCTAGGTCCAGCAGACCCCGCAAGGCAACTGCTCAGGAGGAATGTTTGTTGGTTAGAAAATCCAAAGCAAGCCCTCTTCCACTGCAGCAGAGCTCCAACAGGCCTGGTCACCTCAAGTCCCTGTGTCAACTAGAACAGTTTACAGGATTCTGTCTCGAAATGGCCTCCATGGTAGAATCAGTGACCAGAAGCCAGCACTAAACAAAAGCAAATAAAAAAACGAGCTGAGTCTCCAGTGTGTTATTCTATGTGATACATGATCTGACCACGAAATACTCCCTATATTTGCTCGCAGTAGGGACCGTAATGCTAAGATATTACCAAAAAGGTAATTTATGCTACTATGAGACTGATAAGGATGGGAGTAAAAAGTATATTGCCTTGTTGCAGGGTTGTCCACCCTCCACAGATTGTACAGTCCATATCTGCAAACCAGTCTACAAAAGCCCGCTGAGTCACCGGACCTCCTGGAACCTTAGTGGGGCAGATTTCAAATAGAGTCTGTCCATTTGGTCAGAAAAGGCTAAATTGAAGTCTCCCCTGAAAATTGCACTTGTGCTCAGGTTGAGAGGTGGCGGCCAGGACTGAAGTCAAGAAGTGAACCTGACCTGCATTCGGGCATATAAATTACAAAGCAGCACAGGTGTCCCTCTTAAAACCCCATGAAGTATGATATAATGACCCAAAGAATGCAGTTCAACCCCTTCGACCCGCAGTTGGCAAATACGTAAGATCAAGATAGCAACCCCAGCTTTCTTATTCACTGGAGTGGCTGAAGAGGCCTGAGGAAACCAGGGTTGTGCAAACTTGAATGAGCCAGTATTCGTCAGGTGTGTCTCTTGTAAAAAAATTATCTCACCCTTAGAATGCCTTATCTCTAGTAGAGCAAATCTCCTTTTACTGCTGAGTTCAAACCCTTCACATTTAGTGTAAGAATCATAACCATATTGAGTCAATAGGAAGCGGTTTCTGTTAGGTAGTGTTAGGTAACTCACTATGGTACCATGTAGTAATCCCCCCATTAATAGATTGCTATCATATGGGGGTCTAGGGACCCATGGGACCCAATTTAGTAGCCTCCTGGACCCTTAAAATCTGTCACAGAATTTCTCAAAGAACATTCAAGAAAAAACAACATTTAAACATTTAAAACAAAATAACTATAGTCAAACAGTGTGGAGTATAAACTGAGAATCTGTAATCCCAGTGCAAGAGCAGGTCATAGATGACACGAGTCTAATAGGTAGAGACCTATTGACTAGCAGTCTGCAGCCTAAAATAGGTTGTGAACAGTCTAACACAGTTTAAGGATCTGCTTTTGTTTTGTTTTATTGTGAGCTGTGGGTTGCTATCTAGTCTGTATATTTGTTTATCTGCTCTCAGATAGGAAGTTTTCTTCCTAGGAATTTTACCATTCACTTATTATTTCCAGTTCTGCTGCCATTTGATTCATAGACGTTTGCTGATATAGAGGGTGCCGAGTCTTAGTGACTCAGCGTAATTTTTATAATATCTGCTGTTGGTGTTTTTATACTGACCGCAATAGTATTCTATCCTGTCTTTCCTATATAACTAGTGTGGCCTCTTTTGCTAAATCTCATACTCTGCCTGTGTTTTTTTTTCTTTCTCTAGTTTCGCAGTTAATATCTGTGGGGGATCTTGCTATTCTTTTGGAGTTCTGCTCCGAGGCAAGATAGTTTTCCTACATCCTTCTTTAGGAGCAGTTAGTTCTCCGGCTGTGCATAGTGTCTAGGTCTGGTTAGTTACATCCCACGGCTACTTCTAGTTGCGGTGTGTAGTCAGTGAATGTGGTCAGTACCAACGACTTCTACAGAATCTGAATGTACTCCTGAGTCATTGGTTCATAACAGAAAGCCCCACTTATATAGGATATCATTAACCCGTAAGTGGTAAAGAACGAGTCGTAGAGCTCTCCTTCGCTGTAGAAATCATTTGAAGGGAACCCACATGTCCTCTCTGTCACACTCCTTAGACACCCACCGGACCCTGATATTATGCCTCCTCCCCCTATTGTCCAGGTCTTCAACATGACGCTGGAGGTCCCAGATGACCATTGCTTGTGATGCAACCCGAGACTGAAGCTGGCTTATCACTATTTGTGCACTGCTCTGGTCTTCCTCCAGCTCATGTATTCTTTGGGACATAGTGGCCACCTCTCTCCTACCGTAACTGCCGCTAACTCAGCACAGCAGAAGTTCTTGACCTCCTTTATTAAGGCTTTGAAATATTGCTTCATAGAGAGATGCTGGACGTGGGCCTAGCAGTCCAGGGAGAAGTTACAATGACTCCAATGGTCTGGTTGGTTGCAAGGAAGGAGTAGGGTCCCAGCTCACACCAGGATCATGGAGAGGGGCTGCTGTGTCCCATTGGAATCATAGTTCCTCCACTGGACATAAGCAAGTGTTGGCTTTGAATGTATTGCCCTAAGTGCCCAGGTGTCTCTTGGGGGCCAGGAGGACCATTAGACAAATATTTATGGCCGTGTCAATAATTTGCAGACCTTTAGGATCCATAGGGATGTTCTAAGCAGGCCTTATGAAGAACCAAGAGCAGAGCAGAATTAGTTGATTTGTGCACAAGTATCCCAGTATATTTATCTACATAGGTGCCTAACTCGGAGGCTTCACTCTCAGAGGTAGCATGTTCCAATGGATCTGAGGGCTAATGTTCAGTGGGGGGTTTGTACTGTGGAGGACCTGGTGATGATGGGTTCCATGCACATTCCTGGCTCCTCCAGGGGCTGTGGGCTGTGTACTGCAGTAACACAGGGGCCAGGTGAGGTGGCTTGGGCATTGATGTCCCTTATTAGAGCCTCACTATCTGGAGGGATAAACCCCTGTGTGTGTGTGGTCGGGTTTAGAAAGGGGAGTGTTGCTAGAATGATTTCAGCACCTCTGTAGCAGCCAGCTCCAACCTGCACAGACCCCGGGAAACAGGCAGAGGAAGGGGACAGAGCCATCTCAGCCGCAGCCATCTTTCCCCTCATGGATATGAAGGGATTCTCTCCCTTCTCATTCTCCTGTGGTGGGATGGCTGGTGCAGGGCCAGTGTCACCAGAGCAGGGAGTGACTCACCCTGAACATGTGTGCTGCCGAACATCTGAGCAGGAGACAGCGGACACGGCAGTCTCTCCCCATTCATCCCAGAGGCTGCAGAAGTGCGGGTTCTCTCTCACATCCCTCGGCAAGAATCCATCCAGGGTAAGCGGGCTGGTGTACCTGGGTCCTTGGCCGCTTTAGTTTGGCGTTTCTTCCCCATTTTGGGGGGTTATTGCTTAGTTTTTAGGGCTTTCAGTGTCCTGGGGCAAGGAGCTCTTCACACCAGCATCCTCACATGGAGCCGTGTGGTCACGCCACCGAAACATCTGGTTTTTAATGCGATATCTGCATAGGTGTATAGAGACCTATTTCCAACAACCACCACTCCAGTGTTTTAACGGTATATTGTGTTTGCTAACTATGTAAGAAGGCTAATGGATGTTTGGAAACCTTAGAAAACCCCTGTACAAGTATGTTAACACAGCTGAAAACGGTTTGGCTGATTAGAAAAGCTATAAAATTGACCTTCCTTTGAGCTGGTTAAGAACCTGGAGCATTACATTTATTTGTTCTACTAGTAAAAAGGCCCGATGCAATTGCATTGGGAGCGCGGTGAAATGAATTGTGTGTATACAGGCGGGTGAGTGGGTAGCAGAGTATACAGGGGTCTCTGTGGGTAGCAGAGCATAGAGGCGGCTCTGTGGTAGGAGAGCATAGAGGCGGCTCTGTGGGTAGCAGAGCATAGAGGCGGGTCTGTGGGTAGCAGAGCATAGAGGCGGGTCTGTGGGTAGCAGAGCATAGAGGCGGCTTGTGGGTAGCAGAGCATAGAGGCGGCTGTGTGGGTAGCAGAGCATAGAGGCGGGTCTGTGGGTAGAAGATCATAGAGGGGCTCTGTGGGTAGCAGAGCATAGAGATGGGTGTGTGGGTAGCAGAGCATAGAGGCGGGTCTGTGTGTAGCAGAGCATAGAGGCGGGTCTGTGTGTAGCAGAGCATAGAGGCGGCTGTGTGGGTAGCAGAGCACAGAGGCGGCTGTGTGGGTAGAAGATCACAGAGGCGGCTCTGTGGGTAGCAGAGCATAGAGGCGGCTCTGTGGGTAGCAGAGCATAGAGGCGGCTCTGTGGGTAGCAGAGCATAGAGGCGGCTGTGTGGGTAGCAGAGCATAGAGGCGGCTGTGTGGGTAGCAGATCATAGAGACGGATGTGTGGGTAGCAGAGCATAGAGGCGGCTGTGTGGGTAGCAGAGCATAGAGGCGGCTGTGTGGGTAGCAGAGCATAGAGGCGGCTGTGTGGGTAGCAGAGCATAGAGGCGGCTGTGTGGGTAGCAGAGCATAGAGGCGGCTGTGTAGGTAGCAGAGCATAGAGGCGGCTTGTGGGTAGCAGAGCATAGAGGCGGCTCTGTGGGTAGCAGAGCATAGAGGCGGCTGTGTGGGTAGCAGATCATAGAGGCGGATGTGTGGGTAGCAGAGCATAGAGGCGGCTGTGTGGGTAGCAGAGCATAGAGGCGGATGTGTGGGTAGCAGAGCATAGAGGCGGCTGTGTGGGTAGCAGAGCATAGAGGCGGCTGTGTGGGTAGCAGAGCATAGAGGCGGCTGTGTGGGTAGCAGAGCATAGAGGCGGCTGTGTGGGTAGCAGAGCATAGAGGCGGCGGGGTGTGGGGTAGCAGAGCATAGAGGCGGCTGTGTGGTAGCAGAGCATAGAGGCGGCTGTGTGGGTAGCAGAGCATAGAGGCGGCTCTGTGCGTAGCAGAGTATAGAGGCGGCTATATGGGTAGCAGAGTATAGAGGCGGCTCTGTGGGTAGTAGAGTATAGAGGCGGCTCTGTGGGTAGCAGAGTATAGAGGCGGCTCTTTGCACACATTACACACACATTATATACATAAATGACAGAGACATTATATACACAGAGTATACATACATGACACACAGTACAGAGACATTGTATAGACAGACACAGTATACAGAGATTGGATGTTGCAGTCGGCACCCTGCAGTGCGAGCTGTGGGGCTGGTGTGGTGTCCCCTGGTTGGTGAAACATGATGCCCCGGGGCTGTCTTTATTAGCAGTGTGATGTTTGGCTGTGAGGGCGGATTAGTGTAGGCTCCTGGGCGGGGCGGGTGTAGGGCGGTGTGGAGACCATGTCCAGCATAACACAGAGGCTCCTGTGCTTGTCGTGGGCTCTTCCCACCCCCGGCGCCCCTCATACCCAGAGGCAGGTTCGGCCTGTGGGGCAGATCGTGTTGTTGAGGACTCAGGAAGCATCGGTGAGGCTGGTGGTTTGCGGAAGCGGATCCAAACACCGCGAGAGTGAGGCGAGATCTCGCGGTGTTTGGTGCAGACATTGAGGGGCTCTGGGGATAGGGGCAGGAGGGGCTGTGAGATCATCGATGCAGTGTGCGGCTGTGGGCGGCCTGGGGTCGCACTGTGTGATGGGTAGTCGGAGCTGGGCGGTAATTGCGGCAGGCGGTGCGTGGAGCGGGCAGGGTGTGGGGTGTCGGGCTGCAGCATGTTTTCGCTTCCTGCCAGTGTCGGCGGCTCGCGATGGCGCATGCGCGCCATCGCTCTCAGCGCGTGATAGCGGCACAGTGGCCGGAAGCACAAAACTGCTGATTATGTATATAGATGAAACGCTCAAAATGGCCTGAAAAAGATAACTTTCATGTGGAGCTCGACAGTCTATTCTTGTTCTTAGAAATGAAGGCTATTACATGCGAGGGATTGCCACGTAACTGAAGATTTCCTACATCGGTGTGTCCTACTCCCTTCAGAGGAGAGCACAAACAGGCTCTAACCAGAGTAGAAAGAGAAGTGGGAGGCCCCGCTGCACAACTGAGCAACAAGACAAGTACATTAGAGACTCTAGATTGAGAAACTGACGCCTCACAGCTCCTCAACTGGCAGCTTCATTAAATAGTACCGGCAAAATGCCAGTGTCAACATGTACAATGAAGAGACGACTTCGAGATGCTTGCCTTCAGGGCAGAGTGGCAAAAAAAAAGCTATATCTGAGACTGGCTAATAAAAGGATATGATTAATAAGGGCAAAAAAACAAAGACATTGCACAGAGGAAGATTGGAAAAAAAGTTTTATGGACAGACGAATCAAAGTTTGAGGTGTTTGGATCACACAGAAGAACATTTGTGAGACACAGACCAACTGAAAAGATGCTGAAAGAGTGCCTGACGCCATATGTCAAGCATGGTGGAGGTAATATGATGGTCTGGGGTTGCTTTGGTCCTGGTAAAGTGGGAGATTTGTACACGATAAAAGGGATTTTGAATAAGGAAGGTTATCACTTCATTTTGCTATGCTATGCCATGCTGTAATTGCTTCAAAGGGAGCATTCTTTGACGAAAGCAAAGTTTGAAGAAGAAAATTATCATTTCAAATAAAAATCATTATTTCTAACCTTGTCAATGTCTGGACTATATTTTCTATTCATTTTGCAACTCATTTGATAAATAAAAGTATGGGTTTTCATGGAAAACACAACATTTTCTGGGTGACCCCAAACTTATGAACGGTGATGTACGTAAACTTCTTGTTTCAAATGTATACAATCAATAACATATCAATACAACCATAAACTCCTTTCTCTCCTGAGGTAGCTGTTTTGCAGCAGTACACGAGGGGTTCCTCGTTGATTGCTCCGTGGAGCCATGGGTCTTATAATATGTGCTTCCCGTCATGTTATTTGGATACAAAGTCTTATAATTTATATATACTTCCCAATGGATTTCATTATTAGCACTTTTTTGGCGCTCTCTACATAGGTTCATATGTAAATTCCTGACTAGGGCTGTTGGAATTGTTTCCATATGGATTGAGTAGTGATGAGCGAACAATTCAGGGTTCAGTTGCCGCATGAACTCGTGGATGTTTGGGTTCGGTGGCGCTGTCCGGGGCCTGTACTTGACCCGAGCCATCACTGATTGGTTGTTTGGCTCTTTGCCCACATACAGTGATAATCAAAACACTTCAGGGTGAGCGAGGGTGTTTTTTTTTTTTTAAAGGACAACACACTACAGGGGAAAAGTCAGATTTTACCCCCAGTGCGAGCCGATGACACACTGCAAGAGGCTCGCACTGGGGCGGGCACCAAGCGCATTGGAGGACAGCGCTGCTCGCTCCTGCACTTTGGACACACAAATCACCCAAACTCGGCCTCAAACAGGTCCGCTCCTCTCGACTGATAACAGATTTAATCTTATTATTTATCATCTATTTATCTTGACGACCCATTGGTGGCTTTAGGGTCATATTGATATGTTATGGATTGTATATATTTCAGTCTAGGGGGATCTTATAACATGTCTCAGATTTATTATTGCTGCATATCATTGTTGTAAAGGCACTTACATATATTTATGAGGTTGTCATGGTTTTAATCATTTTAATCGTGGAGTTATATGGTGTTAATAAAATATATTGCTCTGTATCTCTTGGTATGCACTTTATTTCTGTATTGCTTTTATATTCTCTTTTTTCATATCTCAAAAAATTGAAATACGTACGGGTCTCGGAAAATGATGATAGAAGCAAAAAAAATTATATATATTTTTTTAATTTCTGAATTTTTTTTTACCACTTGAATAAAAAAAAAAAATTATACATATCTACGTAATAGTACTGACATGAGAATCATATTTATCTATTTTGCCATATAGTGAAAATAGTGAATTAAAAAGAAATAATAAATACATTGTGGAATTGCACTTTTTTGCAATTTCAATGCACCTGGTAATTTTTCCCTGCTTTTTTCCAGTGCATCATATGATCAAATGAATGGTGTCATTCAAAAGTACAACTCATCCTGCAAAAAAGAAGCCCTCATATATGACTGTCTATGTGTACAGGAAAAATAAAACAGTTTTTAGCTCTTAGAAGGAGAGGAAAAAATTAAAGCACCAAAAATGAAAGTCGCCCTGCTGTGAAGGGGTTAAGGTAGTAATAAACCATACATTGCCTAACATGAGTTGTGAAGAAGTCTACAATCCCCTCCTGTCTCATTAGAGCCTTGGGCAGCTGCATTGTCCTTTCTTTTTGCCTTATATAACAGCATTTATACAATATTCAACCCAATTCTATATAATTATATATATCCACAATATATAACATACCTCATTTTCACACACCAGTTCAATAACAATCAGGAGAATCTCAATAAGGAAGATGACAAGTAGCACCCAGAAAAACTGTGAAAGGAAAGAAAAGACATTGGTCATCAACCATTATGAAGAAAAACATCTGAAATCTTACAATGTTCATTCTTGACACATCCTATTCTGCAGACATTATTTCTCAACCTATTATTATCATCACAGATGATGGCCACAGCACACCTCCTATCCCTCTCTGTACAGGAGCCTCTGCTCAGATCACAGAGCATGCCTCCTCCTCCTTCCTGTAGAGAAGCCTCTGCTCAGATCCCAGAGCATGCCTCCTCCTCCTCCTCCCTGTACAGGAACCTCTGCTCAGATCACAGAGCATGCCTCCTCCTCCCTGTACAGGAGCCTCTGCTCATTTCAGAGCATGCCTCCTCCTTCTCCTCCTAACAGGAGCCTTGGCTCCTCCTCCTCCCTATACAGGAGCCTCTGTTCAGATCACAGAGCATGCCTCTTCCTCCTCACTGTACAGCAGCTCTGTTCAGATCCCAGAGTTTGCCTCCTCCGACTCCTCCCTGTATAGGAGCCTCTGCTCAGATTCCAGAGCATGCTTCCTCCCCCTCCCTTTACAGCAGCCTCTGCTCAGATCACAGAGCATGCCTCTTCGTCCTCCCTATAAAAACAAAGAAGAGTTGCGCCACACTGTATAGTTTAAAGAAGGGGGTCGGTTATGCAAGCCCCCTGCTCACCTGATCCTGTTGTGCCGTCCGCACAACAGGTTGATATGTTATGGTTTAATCTCGGATCTCCACGCTGGCTCCACGCCGACTCCAAGCCGAGATGTGTTGCGGTGTACGTGGTCCGCCGGTGATCGGTCCACGTGACAGCTGTAGAGGAGTGTCCGTATGACGTGTAAGAGGTCCTGAGCACCGAGCAGCTGATGATCACGCTTCCCGCAAGGGAAGAGAGTTTGTAGCCGATTCAAGAGAAAAGTGATGTTATGTCAGCGCTCAAAACACTTCAGGACACGGCTCTATCATAAATTACCTGTAGGCTTTATTAATTCAGTATGGGAATCCAGTCTCCACAACGCGTTTCAACGCACAGAGCGTCTTTATCAAGTGACCTTGATCAAGGTCACTTGATAAAGACGCTCTGTGCGTTGAAACGCGTTGTGGAGACTGGATTCCCATACTGAATTAATAAAGCCTACAGGTAATTTATGATAGAGCCGTGTCCTGATGTGTTTTGAGCGCTGACATAACATCACTTTTCTCTTGAATCGGCTACAAACTTTCTTCCTCCTCCCTGTACAGCAGCCTCTGCTCAGATCACAGAGCATGCCTCCTCCTCCCTGTAGAGGAACCTCTGCTCAGATCACAGAGTATGCCTCCTCCCCCTCCCTGTACAGGAACCTCTGCTCAGATCACAGAGCATGCCTCCTCCTCCTCCCTGTACAGGAGCCTCTGCTCAGATCACAGAGCATGCCCCCTCCTCCTCCTCCCTGTACAGGAGCCTCTGCTCAGATCACAGAGCATGCCTCCTCCCCCTCCCTGTACAGGAACCTCTGCTCAGATCACAGAGCATGCCTCCTCCCCCTCCCTGTACAGGAGCCTCTGCTCAGATCACAGAGCATGCCTCCTCCCCCTTCCTGTACAGGAACCTCTGCTCAGATCACAGAGCATGCCTCCTCCCCCTCCCTGTACAGGAGCCTCTGCTCAGATCACTTAGCATGCCTCCTCCCCCTCCCTGTACAGGAGCCTCTGCTCAGATCACAGAGCATGCCTCCTCCCCCTCCCTGTACAGGAACCTCTGCTCAGATCACAGAGCATGCCTAGAACACTATCCCAAAGAAATAGTAGAAAAAATAATGGTAATATACCAGTTATAAGGTTTGGGGGCAATCACATTTTCACACAGAGCCTTGTAGGTTTGGATTTCTTTTTCCCTTAATAATAAAGACCTTCATTTATAAACTACATCTTGTATTTACTTGTGTTATCTTGATCTAGAATTTAAATTTGGTGATCTTAAACATTTACTGTAAGTGTAAAAACATGTAACAGAATAAGAAATCAGGAGGGACAAACCTTTCATAACACTGTATAATGTTTAATCGAAATAATGAAACCAGCCCAAAATGAAATGGAAACATCTTAATTGGGATCGGTCATGTATTCTTCATCCCACGATACAAGAGTCCATATTCTCATTGCTGGTGATTCTGGATGCTCGATTAGACTCATTTTTCTGCACACTTGATTGACATTTTGATTAAATTCTGTATTAATGTAAAATGAAAAAAAAAAAGTCCTCTATCTATATCCAGACGTTCATGCATTACACCCTGTTAAATAAAGCCTTCCTGTGTCATTCCCTGTTAATATTTGATTCATTGTCTAGCGGGTGACCCGTGCCCTCCATTTTATCTGTGCCATTTTGAATGGAGGGCGTACATGTCTCCAGCATATTAAATGGCAAGCGTCACAATTAAAATGCAATCAATAGAAGAGCCATGGAAGGAGAAGCGGTTAGCGGGAGATGTCCGGACTTGTCATGCTGTCACTGGCTGCTCGTGTGTCCGGATATTAACTGATCACATAATAGAGACATGTTTGTGCAGAATCCCTGTGAGCGGCGCGGTACCGTCACCAGCACTGTGTGCCGATACTGGTATTAACCTCCGTGCCTGTAGCAAATTACAAGGAATGGAGAGCTCATGTATATTCTCCCTGCTATAGCAATGATGAATTAGGTCATTAGATCTGAGTGCGACAGGACTATCTTATAAAAAGAACAGGTTTCATTAAAGGGGTGGTCCAAAGGCGGAAGAAATTTCAATCTAAATCCCTATCTATTTATTGCACCAATCAGGGCTGTGGAGTCGGTAAGCCAACAATCTGACTCTGATTCTAACTTCACCAAATTGGACACACACTCTAACTTCACGACTCTGACTCCATAACCATGACTGTGAGTGATGTCAGTAAGGCATACATCTGACTCCAACCTTAATTTCTCTGAATCTGACTCCACCCAAATTGGGCAGCAACTCCGACTCCATCACTCGGACTCCACAGCCCTAGCCACAATCCAAACCAATCTCTACTATGGATGTAAATATTATCCACCATTTCCTGATTACACTACTACTGATTTCTGCTTCCTGTCTGATGACACAAGCATCATCAAGGACAGAGGCTGCGGTCACTGACACTGCCTCTGCTCCTCCCTGAGACAAATAATTATTAGTGATGCTTGTTTTAGGGGCTGGTCTGGTCCCTGCTTGCTCTGAATGTATGATTTGCCCAGTGACAGCACGCTCTGTGTTGCCAGATCAGATTAGTTGAGTCGGCAACGGAGCTGCACAGTCAGCTGTCAGTGTGCGGTGTCAGAGTACCCGGTGACGTTCATAGACCAGCACCGCCCCCCACAATGCAGATCGCACAATGGCAGTGCGCAGAGAGCAGACCAGCCCCTGAAACAAGCATCCCTGATGACGCTTCAATTCAGGGGAGGGGCAGAGGCCATGGCAGTGACCACTTCCTCTGCACCCCAATGACTTCATTTGAGTATCCCAACAGGTATTGTGATTATCAAATGAAGTGTCATTAGACAGGAAGTAGATGAAAAAATAATGATAGTAGTTATATAGTGTAGTCAGAAAAGGCTAGGGAATTTTTTATAAAGCCGTTAGAGAAATCACTTTATATTGGGGCAATAAATAGACAGGAATTTATCTAAAAACATTTTTAGCCTTCAGATCATTCCGTGAACTCTTTGTTGTGATGTCTGGTTAATTAGTGGAATCCTACACCAATGCAAATACTCCAGCTTTCTCCACTGGGAGTGGAAGTAAAGTCTTCTGGACTATCAGTCACCCTCCACTGAGGACGCTGATTGGCTGTAAGGTCAGGTGATTGAGACATCATCCCACCAAACGTGATGACCCCCATCCAACAGTCACCCGTCCCTGCAGGAAATCAGTGGCCACCGGTGACTGACAAGACAGGACAAAATCACCTCCTGTCCTGGCGATAACACCTGAGCGTACACGGATTTAAGTAGTAACATTTCTTTATTATATAATGATTCTTTCATTGTCAAAATAAATACAATGCTGCAATCTGTAATCCACAATGCAGATAACTCAACCAATCTCAGATGTTAACAGTTTCTTTTATAAAGTAAGGGGTACTTCACACATTAAAACATCGCTAGCGATGTCGCTGAAACATCACAGGTTATGTGACGTAACAGCGACCTCGCCAGTGATGTCACAGTGTGTGACACGCACCAGCGACTTGGCCCTTGCTGTGAGGTCGCTGATCGTTGCAAATCGTTCAGGACCATTCTTTGGTCCTTGGTCTTCGCTGGTCAGCACGCATCGCTGCGTGTGTGACAGCGAGAGACCAACGATCAGCGACCTCCCAGGCTGGTAACTATGATAAGCAGTGGGTATCTAGGCAGCGCGCGCTGCCTAGATACCCGATGTATACCCTTCTCCTCTTCCAGGCTGGTATCCAAGGTAACTAGGGACAGTGATGTGCTTAGATACCTGCTGTGTACCTTGGATACCAGCCTGGAAGCGGAGAAGGCTGGTAACCAGGGTATACATCGGGTAACTAGGCAGCGCGCACTGCCTAGATACCCACTGCTTATCATGGTTACCAGCCTGCTCGCGCTACCAGAAGCCTTTCAGAAGACAGGAACGGGAGCTCAACATCGTGGAAAGAATAGTGTATATTCTTTCCACGATGTCGCTGGTCCATTGGTCGCTGGTGAGTCTGCCTGTTTGACAGCTCACCAGCGACTGCATAGAGACTTTCCAGCGATCCCGGCCCGGTCGGATCGCTGGAAAGTCTCAGCGTGTAAAGGGGCCTTTAGCCCCATTTCAGACTAAGTTGCCCAGTGATCAAATTATCATCCTGGCTCTGGCTTCAGAAACCTACGCCGAAACATCACTCTTATCCTTTACATATATTTTCCCTGCAAAAAAAAGTAACATTAGATTCCATATTTCATAACGTAATACATGAGTCGGGCACACTATGTTAATGGCCTTTTGCTTAAAGAAATTACTCCTGATTGTCATCTATTATGTTCATTTTATAACAAGGAACACGAAAATGTTATTATTAAGAAATAAGCTAAAAGGCTTCATGGACTGCAATATTTGGAAAATTCTCCTGGTGAAACCATAATTTGGTAATTTTATAGAACATTTTTGTCCTGTTTGCTGATAAGTCACATTGAAAATACTGTACTAAGCTTAAAGAGAATATTATAAAGCAAAAGAACTAAACATTTCCTCAATTCTCTTGGTTTAAATGCTTGTGTTGTACCTGCCAAGGTATCAGTTACCCCACAGTTGTGAGTGCAACGGCCATGGCTTATTAAGACACCTTTCCCAACAGCGTTATTTGAAATTTGCGGCAGACCCGGCAGGTTTGCCGCATCTGCGGCATAAAGGATCACTTGCAGCAAGCCCCATTCATTCCTATTGGACTTGTGGTCAGGTGCGGCAAATGCTGCTTGACCTAATTCGGCACTTGCAACAGCACAAAATAAAACACTGCTAGCAAGTGCCGCATCCGGAAAAAACGCACTTGCCACACACTGACCACAAGTCCTATATGGAATGAATGGGGCTTGCTGCAAGTGATCCATTACGCGACAGATGCGGCAAACCTGACGGATCTGCCGCGAATTTAAAATAACACTGATGGGAAAGGTGTCTTACCCATCCAGCGTTCTCGTGCTGTCTCCCAGCATGGAGTCTACAGTCTCAGGTCCACTTCCCCAGCATCTGTCTTGCAGGGTACTTGCTTAAGCCGCGAGCGTCATGTCCCCTTCTCTTGAAAGGGCCAGCGTGCCCTAACCCATAAATGCTTCTGAGCCTATTGCTGAGAAGCGCAGTGTATTTAAAGCGCTTTCACCCATTGGGAATGCTTTCTGTATATGGAAGAGAACAAAACAGTGATGTCACAATAGAATGTTAGGCTATAACATTCCAAGTCCTGTCACTGTGTTTGTGTCTCCTGAGTTCTACTTGTGGATTTGCGTTTGATCCATTCTATTGCGACATCACTGTTTTGTTCTCTTCCATATATGGTCAATTATAGTTCACCTGATTAACATGCAGGCTAATTGTCAAAACAGTATCTATTACCTCACACATACAAACAGTGAGTAGGCATTTTTTTTGGCGACTGACTGTAAAACGCGGGGTTAAAATTTCCCCTCAAAACAGTCTAGGACATTCCCTGAGTCAAATGAGAGTGGGACAGCAACTAACTGTTCTTAGCTAGAATGATATAGAACAATTTAACAAAAAATTATTTTGCACATAAAAGTCACAAAGTAAATAGGCCACTTGCTGTATACGGGGGGCTGTGTGCGGCCTCCTGCTGAGCGGAGCCATATACATCCAGTGCATTATGAAGGGACGTGAATAACTAAAGGGATGGAGTTATAAAGGGGTGGGACTACACACACACACTTAGTCTTATACAGGGTGGGCCATTTATGTGGATACACCTAAATAAAATGGGAATGGTTGGTGATATCAACTTCCTGTTTGTGGCACATTAGTATATGGGAGGGGGAAAACTTTTCCAGATGGATGAGGACCATGGCGGCCATTTTGAAGTCGGTCATTTTGGATCCAACTTTATTTTTTTCAGTGGGAAGAGGGTCATGTGACCCTGAATCATGTAGCAATTTCAGATATCCAGTGGCATTAAGGTTTCCTTCCATTGATGAAGAATGGCCCCACTATCTTTGTACCTCATACACCATACCATCAATTTTTGTGTAATAATATAAGGTAATAGGAGAAACTGAACAACAAATGGTGCAGTACATTTTTTCCTGAGTGGCACAGTGGAAAGCTCATAAGAGAAGAAACGTCATATTATGATGTAAATTTTACTGTTATGGTAACCCATATGAGGCTCTATAGACTCACAGCTAGACATGGTAGGGAAGGAGCGGTATTTAACTCTTGAAGCACAGATGTCCTTAGAATAGTTTGGAAACTCCATATACAGAGCCACTCTGTGCCAGAAAAGTAGTGTCCCCCACTCAAGTGACCCCATTTTGGAAATTACACCCCTTTGAGAATTTATCTACAGATCTAATGACAATTTTGGCTATTTGGGTATATTCCAGAAACAAGCAGCAATGGATGCCGCTGTGTGAAAATTGGAAATCTGACATTGTAGTGCCCATACATTGTAACCAGCTCATGGTACTAGAAACATAGGCCCCGTAAATTCACTATAATGAGGCAGCAGAGTTACTCTAGACTCTGTCTGGCCTCTGTTCTGCAGTGTCCTTCCTTTCAGGAGTGCAAAAACCTATGGGTGACCACGCTTTTATACCTGCTTAGAAAGACAGACTGAGGCCAAAGTGACTGATTCAAATCAAACACAGGTCAAGAACGGGTTTTATTTATTTATTATGCTGCTCTTCAGGCAGTATAAGTGATTACACTGCTTTAGATCTCAGATTGGTGGGATTACGCTGATACCAAATTTATATAGGTTTCTTTATGTTTCGCTATCATCTCACACATATAAAATGCTTTTTTTTTTATTTTAAAGAAAAAATCATTTTTGCACCACCATATTTTGAAAGCTGTAATTTTTCTATATTTCTGCCAACAGAGTAATGTAGGGGCTTGTTTTGTTGTAGTACGAGCTGACATGGTTATTGGTATCATTTTCGGGCACATAACATTTTTTGATTGCTTTCTGTGCCTATTTTTATAAGGCAGAATGAACAAAAAATATTTAGGAATTATTTTTTGTTTGCTTTTTTATGCCGTTCACAGCGTGGTAAAACTGATAAGGGTGCCTTCACACTGCGGCACGATCGGTCCGGGGCTGTGTGGGATGACCCTGACAGCCGCGGACCGGATCAACACACAGGACTGGAGGGCTAATTTGCTAAGGGCCGCATCACACTGCGGCGTGATCCAGTTCGGTTCTGTCCGGGATGACCCAGACAGCCGCGGACCGGATCTGCACACAGGACTGGGAGGCTATTATGCCCTCCGGTCCGGTGTGCAGCGCACGCAGTTCCCGCTGCTGATAAGTCAGGACCGCAGGCACCACGGTCCTGACCTGTCAGTGGCTGTAGCTGCGTGCGCTGCACACCGGACCGGGGGGCATAATAGCCCCCAGTCCTGTGTGCAGATCCGGTCCACGGCTGTCTGGGTCATCACGGACAGAACCGGACCACGCCGCAGTGTGAAGCGGCCCTAACTTAGATTTAATCACAGCAGCAACACACATGCACTGCAAAGCAGTCAACACGTGACACACGCCTTTTAGCTGTAGCTTTTTTTAATAATGCCAAGAGGTAGGGCCTTTTCACATCTGCAGTTGGGCTACGTTAGTGTGCGCTTTTGCTGCTAAAAACGCATCCAAACGCATGCGTTAACGCACCCATAGTCTAATGCAAAACGCATTGCAAACGCCTTAAAAAACGCATGTCATTTTGCAAAAACGCAGCCAAAACATGCTGCTGCTGCGTTTCCAATGCGTTTTGTATTGCAGTCTATGGGTGCATTAACGCATGCGTTTGGATGCTTTTTTAGCGGTAAAGATGCACAAAAACGCAAACGCGTGTAAACACAGCCCAGCCTTAGATGTGAACTAGGCCGTAAGGTTTTGGCTTTAAAAAAAAGGATCAAAAAAGCAATGTGTGAACATTCTCCTTTAAAGAGAATAGTCAATGAACAGAAAATCCTTGCAAACATTTCTAAATGCAGACAAACTACCGTATATACTCGTGTATAAGCCGAGTTTTTCAGCCCAAAATTTGGGCTGAAAAGTCCCCCCCTCGGCTTATACACGGGTCTATATGGTAGACCCGTGTGGTGGGGGCTGTGTGGTGGGGGCTGTGGAGGCTGGAGGAGGCGGGGGGGGGCTGCTGTATGAGCGGCCCCGTCACGTGGGGCCGCTCATTAAATATGCACTGCATCCCCCTGTCAATCAGCGGCAGGGGGATGCAGTTCATATAGCCCCCCAAAAGCTGGCACTGTCCCCCCTTGTAAGGGCCCCCCCCCCCGGTGCTTATACATTACCAGCCCGGTGTTCTGATCGGCGCCGCTCCTCGGTGCTTCTTCATCCTCCCGTCCTCGCTGGCTCCATCCGTGATCTCCGGCTGTCGCAGCGATGTGACGTCATCGCGCGACCGCTGGAGAACCCGGATGCAGCCAGCGCGGGAGGATGAAGACGCAGCACGGAGGAGCCGCGCTGATCAGAAAACCGGAATGGTAATGTATAAGTAGCGGGGGGGGGGCCCTTACAAGGGGGGACAGTGCCAGCTTGTGGGGGCTGTTGGTACCCCCTGGGGGCTGTTGGTACCCCCAGGGGGCTGCTGGGTACCCTCTGGGGGCTGTTGCTACCCCCAGGGGGCTGTTGGTACTCCCAGGGGGCTGCTGGGTACCCCCTGGGGGCTGCTGGTACCCCCAGGGGGCTGCTGGGTACCCCCTGGGGGCTGTTGGTACCCCCAGGGGGCTGTTGGTACCCCTAGGGGGCTGCTGCGTACCCCCTGGGGGCTGTTGGTACCCCCAGGGGGATGTTGGTACCCCCTGGGGGCTGTTGGTACCCCCAGGGGGCTGTTGGTACCCCCAGGGGGCTGTTGGTACCCCCAGGGGGCTGTTGGTACCCCCAGGGGGCTGCTGGGTACCCCCTGGAGGCTGTTGGTACCCCCAGGGGGCTGTTGGTACCCCCAGGGGGCTGCTGGGTACCCCCTGGGGGCTGCTGGGTACCCCCCAGGGGGCCGCTGTATAACCCCTGGGGGGTGCTGTATAACCCCTGGGGGGTGCTGTATAACCCCTGGGGGCTGCTGTATATACTGCTGAGGCCTGTATACCACTGGGGCTGCTGTATATACCACTGGGGCTGCTGTATATACCACTGGGGCTGCTGGGGCTCCTGTATACTACCACTGGGGCTGCTGGGGCTCCTGTATACTACCACTGGGGCTGCTGTATACTACCACTGGGGCTGCTATATACTACCACTGGGGCTGCTATATACTACCACTGGGGCTGCTATATACTACCACTGGGGCTGCTATATACTACCACTGGGGCTGCTATATACTACCACTGGGCTGCTGAATACTACCACTGGGGCTGCTATATACTACCACTGGGGCTGCTGTATACTACCACTGGGGCTGCTGGGGCTGCTATATACTACCACTGGGGCTGCTATATACTACCACTGGGGCTGCTGTATACTACCACTGTGGCTGCTATAATCTACCACTGGGGCTGCTGTATACTACCACTGGGGCTGCTATATACTACCACTGGGGCTGCTGTATACTACCACTGGGGCTGCTATATACTACCACTGGGGCTGCTGTATACTACCACTGGGGCTGCTATATACTACCACTGGGGCTGCTATATACTACCACTGGGGCTGCTGTATACTACTGCTGGGGCTGCTATATACTACCACTGGGGCTGCTATATACTACCACTGCGGCTGCTGTATACTACCACTGGGGCTGCTGGGGATGCTATATACTACCATTGGGGCTGCTGTATACTACCACTAGGGCTGCTGTATACTACCACTGGGGAGGCCTGTATACCACTGGGGGGGGGGGCCTGTATACCACACTGCTGGGGGCTGTATACCTGTGCTGGGGTCCACCCTCGGCTTATACACGAGTCAATAGGTTTTTCCAGATTTTTGGGGCAAAAGTAGGGGGGTCGGCTTATACACGGGTCGGCTTATACACGAGTATATACGGTAATCAACCTGCACATGCTTTCCTTGCAGTCTGAGAATTTAGATAAATGTAGAAGCTGAAAAAAAGGTTTATATTAGAATACTAGATGTAGAAGCACATGTATACTGAAACTTCTTTGAGCGGCCATCCCAAATTGCATTGCAAAATGGGTTTTAAATAGGTGACCACCCCAAAGACCATGGTTAGTACAAACAGTATATGATAAAATTTACATTAATTTCCCAGATAACTCTTCTAAAGTCAAATCCGAAAGTGTTGGTATCTTTAAAATTGTTCCAGAAAATGAAGTATTTCTCCGACAAATGTATTGCAATTACAGAGAAAAAAAGGCAATTTGGATATAATTTGACAAAAAAAATAAAAAATATGGGCAAGACAAAATTATTGGCACATTTAAAAAATTGTGGTTAAACCACATTATTTCAACCATGTGTAAACTCACCTGTGGCAAATAACAGGTGCGGGCATTATGTAAATCACACCTGAAACCAGAATAAAGGGGAGATGTTGACTCAATCTTTGCATAGTGTGTCTGTGTGTGCCACACTAAGCATGGACAAAAGAAAGAGGAGAGAACTGTCTGTGGACTTGAGAACCAAAAATGTTGAAAAATATTAACAATCTCAAGGTTACAAGTCCATCTTCAAAGATCTTCATGTTCTTTTGTTCACAGTGCATAACATAATCAAGAGGTTTACATCCCATGGCACTGTTGCTAATCTCCATGGATGTGAATGGCATAGAAAAATTCATGAAAAGTTGCAACATAGGATAGTCCAGATGGTGGATAAGCCACCTCAATTAAGTTTCAACACATTCAAGCTGTCTTGCAGGCTCAGGGGGCCATCAGTGTCAGCATGAACGAATGAATGAATGAATGAATGAATGAATGAATGAATGAATCAATCAATTAAATTAAAGGCTACGGCAGAAAACCCAGGAGGACCCTACTGCCGACACAGAGACATAAAAAAGATGGACTGCAATTTGCCAAAATGTACATGAGGAAGCCAAAATCTTTCTGGGAAAGCATCTTGTGGACAGATGAGACCAAGATAGAGCTTTTTGGGAAAGCACAACATTCTACTGGTCACCAAAAATGGAATGAGGCCTACAAAGAAAAGAACACAGTACCTACAGTCAGATATGGTGGAAGTTCAAAGATGTGTTCTGGTTGTTTTGCTGCCTCTGGCACTGGGTGCCTTGTCTGTGTGTAAGGCATCATGAAATCTAAAGATTAGCAAATAATTTTGGGTGGCAATGGTGTGCCCAGTTTCAGAAAGCTGGAGAGTTCTGAAAGGGTCATCAATTAGTATGGACCTAAATCCCATTGATTACCTGTGGAGAGATCATAAAATTGCTGCTGGGAGAAGACGCCTCAAATATGTGAGACCTGGAGAAGTTTGCAAAAGAAGAGTGATCTAACATTTTGTCCGGCCCATTTGGGGCTTTTGTGTGTTATTATGTCCAATTTGCCTTTTCTTCGGTTTTCTTTTTGTGGTGTTCCAATACATACAAAGGAAGTAAACGTGTGTAACAAAACGTGTAATTGCAATAATTCTTTGGGAGAAATTCTTCATTTTCTGGAACAATTCCAAGCGTGCCAACACTTTCGGCTATGCAAGACAAAAGAGAGACAGGACGAGCGCTCCCATAGGGAGGACCTGGTACACACTAGTTTAGGTGGACACACTGTTAGCAGAGTGGGCTCTCACCTTCCCAGGTTGTGCTGCCTCCACACAACCTCAGCAAGCCTCCGGATCCATAGAATCGTCAGGGCTTCAGTGTTGTTCCGGTCACGTGGTGCTGGCGGTCACGTGATCGAATACAGCGAATCACAGTCAGTGACGTCACCGCAGGTCCTAAAACGTCTGTAGTGCCATTACCAATGAGCCCCGAAGCTCCAGTAACCCACACCATAGGTGGGGATAGATTCAATAGATAAATGGTTACTTTATAAAGGAGTGCTGGGGCACAGAAAGGGATGAGATTAAGAGATTATAGTCCTCTATTACTACACCACAACGCGTTTCCACAACGAAATGTCGTTTTCCTCAGGTGGAAACGCGTTGTGGTGTGGTAATAAAGGGGACCATAATCTCTTAATCTCATCCCTTTCTGTGCCCCAGCACTCCTTTATAAAGTAACCATTTATCTATTGAACAGTTTCGACCATGACTGTATTATAAGCAATATTCTGCCCTTTGCTGTAGTGTACACAACCCAGCCTTTTTCTGCTCACCTAATATCTGGCATAAATCTGCCAAATCTGAATGTGGACTAATAACGTTCTGCAATCACGGTACAACAATCTCCTCCCATGTTTAATATTTGGATTAGTGCTACTTTATGTTTTTCTTTTTCCTTCTTTCTGCCTACTCCTCCATCATCCATCGCACTATCCACTAATACTATAAAAATGGCTGACTGCACAGCATACTATTGGATATCTAATATATAAAGCTGAATGTGTGTATGTATGTGTGTATGTATGTATATCCGGAATTGGCATCTACACCGTCGCAACTACAGCCACAAAATTTTGCACAGTCACACATCTGGACCCTGAGAGCGTCATAGGCTATGTTGTGAGGCGAAATTTTAAACCTGCGCGTTCCAGTTCACCAAAAAATGTTTCCCCTATCTACATAATGGGGGAAAAGTGAAAGGAAAAGTGTGGGAGGAAAATCGACAGCTGCCAGCTATAGCCACAAAATTTTGCACAGTCACACGTCTGGACCCCGGGAGCGTCATAGGCTTTGTTGTGAGGCGAAATTTTAACCCTGCGCATTCCAATTCACCAAACAATTTTTCCCCTATCTACATAATGGGGAAAAGTGACAGTTAACAGTTGACAGTTGTGAACGAGAGGGGCTTAATGACAGCGCCAAAGTCTAAGAGCATATACCAGCATATAGTCACTAAGGTGGGGCACCAACATGGGATATTCACCACGCATAGGGACATGTATACACACCACACGCACACAAAGAGTAACAGCAAGTGTATAGTCGCTAAGATGCAGCCCCAACATTGGATACTCACCACGCACCCGAACACACACACACCACAAAGAGACACACACAACACAGAGACACACACCCCATGGACACACACACCCTATAGCAACACATGCACTCACCCCACAGGGACACACACCCCAGGGACACACACACCTCACAGACAGACACAGATGTGCACAAATTACCTCACACAACTTGCCTCATACGTCTGGTATCTTTATTTTCCAAAAATAAACATCTGATTAAAAACAGCCAATGTGCAACTCATGTGCCGTATAGAGAATTAAGGCAGATGTCAGTCACATGAGCTGTCTATTATGTGTATGTGTGAGGTAACATATACTGCCCAGCCGGAGGGGAGGGTTTACTGTTGGCTGGAGATATATAAGGCTGCCTATAGCAACCAATCACAGATCAGCTTCTATTTTCCTACAGGTCATTAATATGACATATTCAAATTCTATTTTGTTATAGCTAACATCAGCTATTTATTAACCCAGGCGTAGCCGGGTATTACAGCTAGTAGCACATAAAGATTAATGAAGTGCAAATCTGTATTTTCTGTACCTTTAAAATGACAATTTTGTGTGTAACATAAGGCTTTTTAAAGTGAATGAGACTTTTGCTTCTAAAGTGTGGCAGGACACAATGAGTCGCCCCTTTGGGGAAGTGATGGGGATCACTGACCCCCTGGTATTTATACTGAAGTTGTATCTAATGAACATTAGACTAAAATAAGCAACACAAATAATCATTTTGCCGAGGCTTGGAATTTCTCCTGTCTGGATATTATTCTTACTGAATGTCACAGTCTGGGGCAGAGGTGCACCATCTCAATGACTGGAATCTTAACGAGATATGAAGTGTTAATAAAGAGGAACACCGAGATCAAAAACCAATGCAGTGTACACAGTCAGAGGAAAATAATGAGATCTACATCTTCAAAGCCAGGAACTAACCCTGACAACTACTCTAGAGGGGCACAACCCAAGAGTCATACAGGATGGGCTAAATACAAATAAATGTTACATTACACCCTTCACCTGGTTTGCCCTATGTGAATTGTATCCACCACCCTTTTGTTGTCTTTAATAGAAATCCTGCAACCGTTTCATAGGATCACAGCTCCTCTTCATACTTACTTTTAATAATTGTTCCAGCACTGTATGCGAATCGTTACCTAACGGCTTGATGGGCATTCTAGGCTGTTCTCCGCACCTCCTCTGTCCCCGCAGAGGCCTTGATTGACATGGCTGACATCATTCACACAGCGTGTTGTGCCTGAGCAGCTCTTGTTCCCCGTCGTGCAGGCGCAAGAGCTGAACAGACTGTATGGATGAATTAGGAGTAGTGATGGGCGAACCCACCAATGTTGAGTTGAGGACCTGACCAGATTATTTTTTTTTTTTTTAAATTCGAGTTTGGGGCCAATGTGACTTGGACTTCAAAGTTGTGAAATGGTGACTGAAAGAAAATAGTGATTAAACATCAGCTCATACTTACCGGCGTCTGCCCACTTGTACTTCGGGGCTGCTCATGACTACTGGGTATTACGGTGAGGCACAACAGCCAATCACAGACGTATCACAGAGAGTGGGTCCTGTGATTGGCTGTTTGAGTAACCTGGAAACAGCCCATATATTCTAGCATCTCCATGCAGGACCCCGGCACAGAGTCATGTGAGTTCACGGTCGCATGGAGTGACATCACGCTTCCTGCACCAGTCAGTGCGATTGTGGATTCTGCAGAGACAGGATGCTTTTGTTTCCTCTCTGTAGAATCTGATGTAGCAGTGGCAAGAGAGCTTCGTGGGAGCATCATTGTGGATTATCGTCAGAGGGTATGTGTAGGGTTAATAAATTGGATAATGAGGGTTGTCTGATTAATTTCTAATAAAAGTTTTTATCTGTGTTTTATTTCTAAGAAAATTTTTTTCTATGAGTGTGTTTATTAACTTTTCATTGAATGGATTGGTAATAGGCTGGTACAAAATGATGCCTGACACTACCAATCCAGGGCTAATGACAAGCGTCAATCATCAGCTGTCAGTAACCCCTTCTATCACCCCAACGCCACCACACCAGGCCATTGGAAAGAGCCGAATAAAGCACCAGTAACTGGCGATTCTAATGAATGCGCCAATTTGTGGGGTGGCTGCGGGTTGCTATTCTATAGCGCGGGGGGACCCAATAACTATGGGCCTCACCACACTGAGAATACCAGCTCCCAGCTGCCTGGGTTTTACCTTGGTTGGTAATCAAAAATAGGGCAAAGACCACGCATGCTTTTTTAATGATTTATTTAAATAATTAAAAATTAATGGGCTTCCCTGTATTTTGATTTACAGCTAAGGTAAAACCAGGCAGCTTGGGTTGGACCCCACAGCAGTGCGTTTTATCTGCGCTAAGCATCAAAAATACAGCAAAGCTCCAAGTCATTTTATTTTAATTATTTTTTTTACACTACTATGACATAGTCAAAGGGTGAGGGGGCAACAGCCAATCACAGATGCTGTCACAGAGAGTGGGCTTCTGTGATTGGCTGTTGGAGTAACCTTTAAACAGCCCATACATTCTATTATCCCCCTGCATGGTAGATGCTAAAATGCATGGGCTATTTCAAGGTTACTCCAACAGCCAATCGCAGACACCCATTCTCTGTGACAGCATTTTTGATTGGCTCTTGCGACCCTCACAAGTGAATAATCCGGAAGTTAATAAGTGGTCCCAGAAGTACTAGTGGGTGAACGCCAGTAAGTATAATGCTGATGTATTATCACTATTTTCTTTATTTTTACAGCTGTCACCCTCCCTGCCGAACGCGAACTCGAACTTTAACACGGACCTCTCAGCAAAGTCTGTGTTTGGTTCTGTGCCTGAACACTAGGTGTTCGGTATGGACCCTGAACTTTACAGTTCGTGTTTGCCCAACGCTACTTAGGATGTTAGTAGTTATGTAAGGTAGAGGGCACCACAATCCAAACAAAGGTGTGGCTCTCCCTAGGACACACAATAATTGTGCCACAAATTTCATAACAAACAACAAAGAGGCATCATTGACTGCTTATATTAAGTAATCCTTGTGTGGGTGTGACCGCACGGGACTTGTGCTATATTTATTTTTTCATTTGCTGGCATGAGCCTATTCTTTAACAGGTGTATCAGTGTGGACATTCCGCACAATGCATTTATGTTATACCACTATATTTTCTCTCTTGCAGCAATTGTGTGATTGAGAGCACGTAATTGTGGCTATCCCATATAACACCTTTACTCCTTATCATTGTATCTGCTCCGTTACACCGAGGGCGTCGGCGGTAGTATGTGTGGTCACATCAGTGCGGAGTGCCTCCAGCACGCTGTGACTGCCTTAATAATGTTAATTATTCCTCTTATATTGGGTTGGCTCCTATATACCCTCCACAAACCCCCCTTTTGTCTTATCAGTGGTTTGCTGCTGAATAAATTCCTTACCAAGGGACTTCAAGGGTTAATGGGACTATGGGCAGCATTTACTAGTAGTTGGAAGCACTCCTACATTTCCTCATACTAGTCTATGTACCCTGGTGCGTCTTTGTAACCAGGGACTCGGCGTCAGGTCACCAGACCCTCAGTACTCGTGATACAATGCTGGATCATGTGCCACAGGATCTGGAAATTGTAGGCTGGCGCCTGTACTATGGAGTTGTGTCCGCAGCTTTCGCAAGATTATACGGGCACACATTATGTGTACACATCATACTGAGCCTAGTCACATGACCGGGGAGGGGGAGGAGCCTAGCTATGTGCCGCGTCTTCAATAATAATGGCAGCCCATTAATTATACCTCAACATGCTCCCAATTTTGCTAGCCAGCTTCTAATTAGAGCATTATTGCATACTATATAAAGGGACACAGCTCCAGCACTGTGCCAGTATTTACTTACCCCTGAGGAAGGTGCACATGCAGCAGCGATATGCATGGGGTCCTCCCACATCCCCCCTTCCTACCCAGGGTGCAGGTCTAATTGCGGATACTCTTTTCTTTATTGTAATTGCTGAATTGGGTTTTTTGGCTGTTTACACAAAGACAGGGATCTATCTATTTTTTTTTATCACATGGGATAGGTTCCTTCCTTCCCCATGGCCTACAGCATTTGGCTCTAAATTTATAGAGGCCTGATTCACATTCAAACACATTGTGTGTATATACGGTATACGAGTCTCAGAGTATCCTGGATATTGTGTTTCAGCCTTCCTGCCAGGATCATTTCATTAGGAGGACAGTAATCCTACAGGTATTTGGCTATACAGATAAAACCTGGTCACTTTACCTGCACATATTTGTACCTGTATCAGGGTTTGTGAGTGGTTGGGGATATGTTTGTATTTGGCACTTTATCTAGTTTAATTGTTTTTAACGGATCTACTGCGTCCTTTTATGGATAATAAAGTTGTTATTTGCTTAAATTATTTTGGGTGATCCCATTTTTGCACACACCTGCTCCTCTTGTTTCTGCCCCTACTTAGGAGACATCAGCCCCAATAATGAAGGCTGGAGAGATGGTGACTGTGGAGACAGAGGAGGCCGATTAGCATATGGAGAGGAACAATTTTACAAGGAGTTTTTTTCGGTATGCCGGTCAGCTGTGATCTTATGAAGGGGCTGCAGGAATACTATTCTAGACATCTGAAAGGTGGTGGATACAGTTTATATATGGAAAATCTGGTGACAGGTTCCCTTTAATAAAAGTCTACTCATTCTCTAGAAACAATAACCCATCTTAAGAGCTACTTCTCTTTGTGCGAGTATGTTGAAATGTGCAGCCTAATCAAATCTTTGTGGTTCTCCTGATGAAGAAGTCAGGGATATTTCGAAACATGTGGGGTTTAAACCGTAATGTTCTCACAAGCCATGTATTATATTGTCTTATCTCCTATTACCTCAATATTACGTTGAATACTCCAACCTGAGAAGCTGAGGCAGCTGGATATCACATCCTCAACTCAATTAGTGTTGTGTCCCTCACAACCGCATCACATGAACATTACCGTGTTACTCACATTGTTGTGTGGATTACTCCCTATGGTGCCGATTGGTCTCCACAGTCTTTTCTATGACAGAGAACTGGACAGTCTTTGTAGCCTCATATGGGTTATATAAGTAGAGGCATTAAAAAATGCTAACTTTTCCTCTGTAAGGAAAGGGAAATAGACCAACTCCAATGAAGTAATCTACCGTATGTCTACTCAGATTCTTCCCTACTGTTCTTTATCACTATTTGATTTACTATTAGAGACACTTTTTGGCTACATTTATTTTATATCCTTTTCAGCTATCTGACCACTTGGTCTTTTATAATATGGTATAGACATATAATGTTGTGTTGTTATCTGCAATCTGTATTGGGTCTTTTCTGGGTGATATAGATGTCTATGCTACATTCTCTTTTACTCTATGTATTTAGTCATGTCTTTTGATGAATTATAAAATCTGAGTTTTGTTGGGCCATTTTGCAGATATTAGAGTCTGTTCCTGTTATTTGCATCTGCTGTAGCTCATCGTTTGCTATAAGCATCCCTATGTTATTAGATGCAGTTCCACATTAAGCTCTTATCTGCTTCGATCCGATGCTTCACACCTGCAGATTTCCTCTACATCTGTCCTTCTAATTCAGTAGTTAGCAGTGTGTACCGTCTTGCTTATTTGTCTGTCATCCATTATTGCCTTTTGTCCGAGTCCTTACTATTCCGCTATTAATTCCAGCCTGCTGGGCCACTGTCCTGGGTTTTTGGGTCTACTCTGACCTGCAGCTTCGTGAATCAACCATTCGAGGCTAATAGTATTTAGCACTATGCAATGCTGCTTTTTTCATATGGTCAACTTACACTATATTTCTATAACTAAAGTAAACTTCCATATTTCTCAGAATGGATACACTCGCTGACAATCTTTGTCGCATTTGTAGATATTTATGAACCATGGTTTCCATTATTTTGCAGTAAAAAAGAAATGACAAACTGCAAGTTACTGATGGATGGAAACTTTTCATCTTCACTTTCTGACATTATGGAGGCTCAAGACAAAAACGTTTTATGTATTTGTGGGGTTTTTATAGAACAACTACCAAAATAACAAGCAATAATGTTTTACTGAAGAATGAACTTGACAGCCTGGTGGCTCAGTGGTTAGCATTGTATGGTGGCTCAGTGGTTAGCACTGTATGGTGGCTCAGTGGTTAGCACTGTATGGTGGCTCAGTGGTTAGCACTGTATGGTGGCTCAGTGGTTAGCATGGAATGGTGGCTCAGTGGTTAGCACTGTATGGTGGCTCAGTGGTTAGCATTGTATGGTGGCTCAGTGGTTAGCACTGTATGGTGGCTCAGTGGTTAGCACTGTATATGGTGGCTCAGTGGTTAGCACTGTATGGTGGCTCAGTGGTTAGCATGGAATGGTGGCTCAGTAGTTAGCACTGTATGGTGGCTCAGTGGTTAGCACTGTATGGTGGCTCAGTGGTTAGCACTGTGTGGTGGCTCAGTGGTTAGCACTGTGTGGTGGCTCAGTGGTTAGCACTGTGTGGTGGCTCAGTGGTTAGCACTGTGTGGTGGCTCAGTGGTTAGCACTGTGTGGTGGCTCAGTGGTTAGCACTGTATGGTGGCTCAGTGGTTAGCACTGTATGGTGGCTCAGTGGTTAGCACTGTATGGTGGCTCAGTGGTTAGCACTGTATGGTGGCTCAGTGGTTAGCACTGTATGGTGGCTCAGTGGTTAGCACTGTATGGTGGCTCAGTGGTTAGCACTGTATGGTGGCTCAGTGGTTAGCACTGTATGGTGGCTCAGTGTTTATCATTGTATGGTGGCACAGTGCATAGCACTGTATGGTGGCTCAGTGGTTAGCACTGTGTGGTGGCTCAGTGGTTAGCATTGTATACAGTGGCTCAGTGGTTAGCACTGTATGGTGGCTCAGTGGTTAGCACTGTATGGTGGCTCAGTGGTTAGCACTGTATGGTGGCTCAGTGGTTAGCACTGTATGGTGGCTCAGTGGTTAGCACTGTATATGGTGGCTCAGTGGTTAGCACTGTATGGTGGCTCAGTAGTTAGCACTGTGTGGTGGCTTAGTGGTTAGCATTGTATACAGTGGCTCAGTGGTTAGCACTGTATATGGTGGCTCAGTGGTTAGCACTGTATATGGTGGCTCAGTGGTTAGCACTGTATGGTGGCTCAGTGGTTAGCACTGTATATGGTGGCTCAGTGGTTAGCACTGTGAGGTGGCTCAGTGGTTAGCACTGTATGGTGGCTCAGTGGTTAGCACTGTATATGCTGGCTCAGTGGTTAGCACTATATGGTGGCACAGTGGATAGCACTGTATGGTGGCTCAGTGGTTAGCACTGTATGGTGGCTCAGTGGTTAGCACTGTATGGTGGCTCAGTGGTTAGCACTGTATATGGTGGCTTAGTGGTTAGCACTATATGGTGGCACAGTGGATAGCATTGTATGGTGGCTCAGTGGTTAGCACTGTATGGTGTCTCAGTGGTTAGCACTGTATACGGTGGATCAGTGGTTAGCACTGTATGGTGGCTCAGTGGTTAGCACTGTATATGGTGGCTCAGTGGTTAGCACTGTATACGGTGGCTCAGTGGTTAGCACTGTATACGGTGGCTCAGTGGTTAGCACTGTATACGGTGGCTCAGTGGTTAGCACTGTATACGGTGGCTCAGTGGTTAGCATTGTATACGGTGGCTCAGTGGTTAGCACTGTATGGTGGCTCAGTGCATAGCACTGTATGGTGGCTCAGTGCATAGCACTGTATGGTGGCTCAGTGCATAGCACTGTATGGTGGCTCAGTGCATAGCACTGTATGGTGGCTCAGTGCATAGCACTGCAGTGTTGCAACACTGGGTTCCTGGGTTTAATCGGTTTTGGCAGGCAGTTTAAACTGCTCAGCTGATGCTGTCAGGTGACACATCAGCTGATCGGTTTGCTGCCAGTCAGCTGATTCAGGTCCTTGCAGCGATCGGACGATTTTCTGGGACAATATGCGGAGAGGTAGTATTTAATTTTTTAATACCATTGTTCACTTTTATTTCGCTTTGGCAGTGTATGTACATACACTGCTAAAGCGAAAGTACACACATATCACACGGGAACAGGATTTTTCTTGCCCCTGTGTGACATCACCTCCTCCTGCGCCTGCGCTTATAGGCGCTGGAATAAAGCATTGACTGAACGACAATGCGTATTCCACCGCTTATAATGGCGCCTATGGAGAGAAGTGCACGCTATTAAGCGCAAAGAATTAAGATGTTGATTCTTTTTACGCGTTAATTCACGTCTGAACAAAAGCGCTTTTGGGCAAATTGTGGCACGGGAAATACGCAGCGTGTGTACGTAGCCTTAATCTGTCCGAGTTTATCATAGATTAGACCATATTTGGAACTTAATCTCTTCCAGCATATCTATCTACTACATGCCCATATAGACAGTTTAGAGCAGTGATACTGACAGATTCCCTTTAAAGGGGATTTTTCGGTTTCACAAAACCTCTGTCTCCCAGCTGAAGTTTATTAACAAAAACGTTTCTTTACTCATCTTCCCCAGGTCCAGCAATGAGCTTCTGCCACTGCTCCAGGTGTCTGTTATTGTCGGCAGCTCTGATGCCAGGTCAACAACAGCTAATTACTGAGCTCAGCGCTACTGAGATTGGCTGCACCGCTGTCAACGTGATGTCAGTGCTGCAGACTGTAACAGACACTTGGAGGCAGGGCTTTGGAGTCAGGAAGTCAAACATGCAACTCTGACTACACCAAAATGGACACTGACTCCACGACTTTGACTCCACAACCATGGCTGTGAAGTCAGGAAGCCAAACATACGACTCCAACTCCTCAATTTCTCTGAAACCGATCCAGACTCAAAACACCCTGCTTGGAGCAGCACCTGAAGCTCACCGCTGGACCTGGGGAAGGTGAGAAAAGAACAGGGTTTTCTTTCTTTTTTTTTTTTAAAGAAATTACAGCTAGGAGACAGGTGTTTTATAAAAAATGAAAAAAGCCCCTTCACTGAACCATAAGCTTGTGCTGGTTAAAAGTGGTAAAATCATTACTTACCAGTGAAGCTCCACCATTTGCAATCCACTAGTCTTTGTTGACATGGTTGTGCAGTGCAGCACGTGACCGCTATATCTAACCACTGAGCCTCTTACCATCTACCTTGACATGACCACTGTGCCCAATGATCGGCTACAGTGCTACATGCTGTAGATTGGACCCAGTAAGGAGAAGTTTGACAGGGAGTTCAGGAGCAGCAGGGAGGTCTGTGAAGTCGGTAAGCAAAACATCCGACTCAAACTCCACAATTTCCCTGAAACCGACTCCAACGCCACCAAAACGGACACCAAATCCAACTCTACAACCACGGCCGTGAAGTCAGTAAGCCAAATATCCAACTCCTCAATTTCCCTGAATCTGATGCCGACTCCCCCAAAATGTACTTAGACTCCACAGCCCTGGTAATAATGATGATCAAAGCAAAACCTTGGACAAAAAAACATTTAAAACAAGTAACACCCACCCAAAGGAGGTTGTTGACGATCGTTACTTTGGTAAAGCCAGATGTTTTAGGTTGGGTTAACGTAAGTGTATAAGGTAACAGTGAAATTAGGAGGTAATGGGCTAAGTTTATCAATTAGGAGATAATGGGCTAAGTTTATTGAGTTAACGTCCAGCCGCATCTCAGCACTCCCTATCAATAAGTGGACAGGTAGGATTTAACCTTTTACCACATTCAGCATAACCTTTCTAACAAGCCTACAACCTGGAGTGATCCTCAGTCCACCAAGCCTACCCTCTCCTAGTCTATTCTCACCCATCCCTTGTAGACTGTGAGCCCTCGCGGGCAGGGTCCTCTCTCCTCACCTACTGTATCCTCACCCTTCCCTTGTAGACTGTGAGCCCTCGCAGGCAGGGTCCTCTCTCCTCACCTACTGTATCCTCACCCTTCCCTCGTAGACTGTGAGCCCTCGCAGGCAGGTCGTCTCTCCTCACCTACTTTATCCTCACCCATCCCTTGTAGACTGTGAGCCCTACTGTGCAGGGTCCTCTCTCCTCACCTACTGTATCCTCACCTATCCCTGTAGACTGTGACCCCTCGAGGGCAGGGTCCTCTCTCCTCACCGACTGTATCCTCACCCATCCTTTGCAGACTGTGAGCCCTCGCGGGCAGGGTCCTCTCTCCTTCTGTACTTATGTGTGCCTTGTATTGCTCATGTTTGTTGTACTTGTCTATGTATGCAACTTTTTCACATTGTACTAGAGTCCTGAGATCATCCCCCATCTTTCTTTTCTTTCCATTCTTTTCTGCTTTTTCGAACTGGAAATAAAAATTCACATACAGAAAAGTAAAAGAAAAATCCAAGAATTACATGACTTGAAAATGTCATTATCAGAAAAATAGTGTTCCAAAAGCTTTTGATCTTATATAATAAATGAAAAAAAATACACTAAAATCTTCACCGCAGCCCGAACCAATCTTAAAAGAGAAAAACTCCTCATCCCCGTCTCCCGCGGTGAATAATATACAGACACAATGAAAAGTTTAGGCTTTTGTATGAAAAAATAAAAACTTCTAGTGTTGTATAATGCATTAGCCATTTGTGATTTTACATGAAAAAACCCCGCACTTCCTCATGTATAATCCCCTAAAAAGATAATTATGCAAACATGAAAATCCAGTGCCGCCAAAGATGTAAATACCCCGGAGGCCGGAGCGTTTCATCTCCATGCTGTCAGCAGAACGCGAGGTTAACCCATGAATAATTGATGGTCTCAGGTAATCAGAGGCAGTGATTGTATCTCCGCACTGTGATTTCTGTACACACTGTACACAGATGGAGACGAGCTCTCCGGGACTTACTTTACATATTACAATGTCACCACCTGCTTGGGTTCGCGTCATGGGAGGTTGATTGAAGCTTATTTGGATCACCTTGGGGTCTGCAGGATATTTTTAACTTATATCTACTACATATAGCTGCCCAAAAAAAATTAATAAAAAACCCCACATACAGCTGCCACATAGAGGGTAAATCAGAAAACCTAGTGACCTTTCAATTCCTTCTGGCATTGGAATATTGTAATGTACAGAGCTAGTAATGCAGTGAGGCACAAACATGTATTAAGCCACGTTCACACCAGTATTTGGGGAGCTTTTCATGTTGCACATTTTCTGCACCCATTTTGTGAATTAGTTTACTTGTGCTTTTTTTTACATGTTTTTAATGTTTATTGTCTTGTTGGTATCTCATGTTTTAAATAAAGCTGCTTTGGTTTTGATACTTCCTGGTATTTGGTTTTGAAAAAACTTTATTGATAACTATGTGCATTTCTGATGTGTTCTTTTTGCTCAGTAATAATAGGCAGCATCATAAACTCATATATACGGTTACATTATCAATATGGCTGCCACATGCTGCTGTGTGAACCTGAAATTTAGAAAACGTGTCATACAAAAGTCATACGGTTTATTACTCCTCCTGTGCCATCTGCCACTCTGAGCTCCCTTAAAAACATACCACCCCTCACTGTCAGGCCCTCCACTATCAGTACGGAGCCCAGGGACCCGAGTCCTCTGGAATGGGCATTATTCTTGTCCCAATCTATGGACAAACTTGTCTCAAAACCTGGGCTAAGCCATGCAGTACCGACCTCCTAGCAACACTGGACCCCAGGACCAGGGCTGAACCTAGCTTCTCTACTGCCCGAGGCGAACTGCAAAACGGCGCTCTCTGCCCCCCTCCGCTTGCAAATTTTGTTAATTGGTAGAAATTATTATTATTACGTCCGGTTCATACAGGTTTCTATCTATCCTGTAAAAATAAGAAAATTAGTGGCCATTTTAATTTAGAGAAATAGATAAAAAGTTGTCCAAAAACAAGGATGTCAGCGCCATCACACGCACATACAAGAACCACACAGAAGAATCCAGAACAAGGGTCATTAATGGCAATGGCCGGTTTGGCACAAGCATACAGACACACAATGATGGCGGCAGAGCTGTGGTCCTGTAGGCAGACAGAGTCCTGCATCCTTATAGCACAGGGGGCAGCACTGATTGTCAACCTATTATCTCTGGCACACGCCTACAAAACTCTGGGCAGCTCCAACACACTACGCCTGTGTCTCCCGAAACACTCAGAAACAAGCGCTGCACATGGGGCTGTCTGGAGCGAATAGCAGGAGCCGTACAATTGGGTGGACTAAGGGATGTGGGAGTGGAAAGGGGGATGAGAGCCACCGACCAACCACCACTCAGAAGAGACATGGTTGGAGACCTGTATGTACCGAGGGGCAGCATTGGACCTAGTGTGTAAGTTATGGCCAATCAGTCCTGCAGTAGAGGGACATCCTGCACCAGGGGCATACATAGAAATTATGGGCCCCATAGCAAAAGTCCTTTTTGCCCTCCCCCGCCCCCCCAAAAAAATATTTGTCTGGGTCACATAAGTACATATGTCAAACTTTTGAGCCCTGACAAATACATTTTTCTCCAATTGAAACCCTAGATTTTTCTTTCATTGCCCCCATAAAATACGATGCCAACATTGTGTCCCACAAACACTGAATGATGCCTCCTAGTGACTTCCTCCACACACACAGTATGATGACCCTACTGTACCCCCTTAACTACCCTGGCACAATATGATCCCCAGCTGTGACCCACACACAGCCCTCTATACAGTATAATAGCTCCACACCTCTCCACACAGTAGAATGACCCCCAACACAGACCTCATATAGCCCTTCAAGTATTATCATGCCCCTACAGAGCCCTCCAAAATTATATTATACCGCCATAGTCCTCCATATACTATAATTGGCTCCATATAGTCCACCATATAGTATAATGTACCCCCACAGTCCTCCATAAAGTATAATGAACCACCACAGTCCTCCATATAGTATAATGCACCACCCACAGTCCTCCATATTATATAACGCACCCCAATAGCCCTCAATGTAGCATATTGCATGCCCAAAGTCCTCTATATGTTGTAATGTACCCCATAGTCCTCCAAATACTATAATGCTCCCCAATAGTCCTCCATATAGTAAACTGCACCCCATAGCCCTCCATATAGTATAATGCACCCCACAGCCCTTCATATACTATAAAGCACTCCCCATAGTCCTCCAAATAGTATAATGCACCCCCATACTGCTCCATATAGTATAAAGCACCCCACAGCCCTCCATATAGTATAAAGCACTCCCCCACAGTCCTCCAAATAGTATAATACACCCCATAGCCCTCCATATAGTATAATGCACTCCCCATAGTCCTCCAAATAGTATAATGCACCACCATAGCCCTCCATATAGTATAACGCACTCCCCATAGTCCTCCAAATAGTATAATGCACCCCCATAGCCCTCCATATAGTATAAAGCACTCCCCATAGTCCTCCAAATAGTATAATGCATTCCCATAGTGCTCCATATAGTATAGTGCACCCCATAGTCCCCCATGTATAATACTCAACACTCCCCATATACAATAGTAAGCAGCACCCTCCATATACAATGGAGCCCCCCATATACAATATGCAGTACCCTCATATACAATAGCAGCACCCCCTACAATACAGCACCCCTTCATATACAATAGTCATCAACACCCCCAGAGAAAATGCAGCACCCCCATATAAAAGTCACCCGCACCCCCCGTATACAATGCAGCACCCATGTAAAATAGTCAGCAGCACCTCCCCCATACCATACAGTACCCCCATATACAATATAGCACCCCCATATAAAATAGTCAGTAGCACCCCCCATACAATGCAGTAACCCCATATACAATACAGCACCCCCTTAATACAATGCAGCACCCCCATATAGTCAGCAGCACCCCCCACATATAATGCAGAACCCCCTATATAAAATAGTCCTCTTAAATCTTAATGATGGCGCCGCCCCCCATAACCTGCTGCCCCAGGCACCCGCCCTCCAGTGCCTAATGGATAATACGGCCCTGTATATACCAAGATGGAGATCATATACAGTGCCTACAAGTAGTATTCAACCCCCTGCAGATTTAGGTGGTTTGATAAGAGGCAAATAAGCTAGAGCCGTCAAACTGCAAACGAGAGTAGGATTTATTAACAGAAGCATAAATCTTACAAACCAAAAAGTTATGTTGCTCAGTTGAATTTTAATAAATTTTAAACATAAAAGTGTGGGTCAATTATTATTCAACCCCTATGTTTAATATTTTGTGGAATAACCCTTGTTTGCAATTACAGCTAATAATCGTCTTTTATAAGACCTGATCAGGCCGGCACAGGTCTCTGGAGTTATCTTGGCCCACTCCTCCATGCAGATCTTCTCCAAGTTATCTAGGTTCTTTGGGTGTCTCATGTGCACTTTAATCTTGAGCTCCTTCCACAAGTTTTCAATTGGGTTAAGGTCAGGAGACTGACTAGGCCACTCCATCACCTTGATTTTTTCCCTCTTGAACCAGGCCTTGGTTTTCTTGGCTGTGTGCTTTGGGTCGTTGTCTTGTTGGTAGATGAAATTACGACCCAACTTAAGATCCTTGATGGAGGAGCGGAGGTTCTTGGCCAAAATCTCCAGGTAGGCCGTGCTATCCATCTTCCCATGGATGCGGACCAGATGGCCAGGCCCCTTGGCTAAGAAACAGCCCCACAGCATGATGCTGCCACCACCATGCTTGACTGTAGGGATGGTATTCTTGGGGTCGTATGCAGTGCCATCCAGTCTCCAAACGTCACGTGTGTGGTTGGCACCAAAGATCTCGATCTTGGTCTCATCAGACCATAGAACCTTGATCCAGTCTGTCTCAGAGTCCTCCAAGTGATCATGAGCAAACTGTAGACGAGCCTTGACATGACGCTTTGAAAGTAAAGGAACCTTACGGGCTCGTCTGGAACGGAGACCATTGCGGTGGAGTACGTTACTTATGGTATTGACTGAAACCAATGTCCCCACTGCCATGAGATCTTCCCGGAGCTCCTTCCTTGTTGTCCTTGGGTTAGCCTTGACTCTTCGGACAAGCCTGGCCTCGGCACGGGAGGAAACTTTCAAAGGCTGTCCAGGCCGTGGAAGGCTAACAGTAGTTCCATAAGCCTTCCACTTCCGGATGATGCTCCCAACAGTGGAGACAGGTAGGCCCAACTCCTTGGAAAGAGTTTTGTACCCCTTGCCAGCCTTGTGACCCTCCACAATCTTGTCTCTGATGGCCTTGGAATGCTCCTTTGTCTTTCCCATGTTGACCATGTATGAGTGCTGTTCACAAGTTTGGGGAGGGTCTTAAATAGTCAGAAAAGGCTGGCAAAAGAGATAATTAATCCACACATGTGAAGCTCATTGTTCTTTGTGCCTAAACTACTTCTTAATACTTTAGGGGGACCAAACAGAATCCTGGTGGTTTGAGGGGTTGAATAATAAATGACCCTCTGAATTCACTTTTAACGCTTTAAAAAACAAACAAACAAAAAAAAACAATTCTTTTTGGCTGCACTGCATTTCCCACTTCCAGGCTGATCTACAGTCCAAATGTCACAATGCCAAGATAATTCCGCATGTGTCAACCAGCTAAATCTGCAGGGGTTGAATACTACTTGTAGGCACTGTATACTAGGAAAAGGGATCATATACCAGGATGGAGATCATATATACCAGGATGGATGCTATATACCAGGATGGTGCAATGTTCTAGGATGGAGATCATATATATCAGGATGGGGGATCATATATACCAGGATGGATGCTACCGTATATACCAGGATGTGGGCCATGTAACATTATGGAGATCACATACCCAGATGGAGATCCCATATACCAGTATGGGGACAATGTACCAGGGTGGGAGCCATACATACAAGAATGGAGGATCATATATATTGATTATAAAATGGTCTCTGGCACCTCATCTATCATTAAAAACAATTTTTCTTCTCTTTCCCTTTGGGGTGCATTTTATAATCCGGTGCGTTTTATAAAGTGAAAAATACGGTACTTTTCCTCTGTCATGCATAGTAAGGTCTAAGGCTACATTCACACACACACCATTTTTGATGTGTTTTTTTGCAGATTCGCTTTTCAGCTGCAAAACGGATCCGAATTTTAAAAAAACGCATCTTCTATTCACACAGTATTTTTGACGCATGCGTTTTTTTCAGCTCGCTCATAGACAATAGAGTCAATGGAAAAAGCGGATTTGAAAAATGACGCACAAATTGACATGCTTATTCTTTGTGAGGATCTATTTTTGAGACCAAAAACATCCTCACTCTAGGGGCTGACCCCTATTGTTAGGTAGGTCTCTAGTACCATGGCCGTGGGACTTTAGGGGCCGACCCCTACTGTTGGGCAGGTCTCAAGCACCGTGGGCATGTGACTCTAGGGTGCCAACCCTCACTGTTAGGCAGGTATCTAGCTAGCACCATGGGCGTGGGACTCTAGGGGCTGACCCCTACTATTAGGCAGGTATCTAACTAGGCAGCACATGAGAGGGAGAGTTCATCTATACTGTCTGGTTTTTTGTGGCCTTTATATGTTTGTAATGTTGGTGTTCACCTTGCACCATTTTTAACAATTTGTAATATTAATTTTTTAGGAGTTGGTTTGATAATTCTGTGATCCTGAAGAAAGCAACACAAGATGAAAATCTGAGTAAGCAAGTAAAGCTTGTACCTGGCTGTGAGTCAGCAGACGTGTAGGACGCACCGGTGACATCTGGAGAGTCTATAGACGGCTGAGTTTCTGCCGCAGATGCTCACATCTGGCAAGGAAGAAATAAAGGCCTCCATCATAGACACCGCTGCACCACTGCCAGCCGGATGGTGGAGATGGGAGTTTAATAAATCTCCCTCCGTATTGAAAATGTTTTCAGAATTATTTTTCCTGTTTTACATTATCTATTATATAATTGCCTTGTGACCACTTCCGTACGGTTGTAACGGTATGCCATAATTCACCGGACAGCCGAAGTACGCCGACCAACATATTGGAAGACCCAAGAAATGGGTCTTTCAGTATGGCGATCGGTGTACTCCTAGCCGACACCCCCCGCTGCACCCAGCTCCGCTGACCGATCACCTCCGTCCGCTCCCCACATCCTGCAGCCCCCCTCACAAACCCGACACCACAGCTGCCCCAGCCACAAATACTACACAGGGAACTTACAGGACCTCTGGTGATGTCACAATCATGGGCGGAGCCAGATGCATATGACTGTGACGTCACCAGAGGTCCTATGCCTGCACACACGACTCGCCAGTCCACCCGTTCTCCTGCTTGCCCCAAGAGGTACACCCCCCTCAGCCCAGTCTCCTGCCCACCTCCAACCGCTCTCCTGTCTCAGCACTTTGCTCCCCTTCTCCTGCTTTCCTCTCTGCAAGGGTCTTACTACTGCCCACGGAACAAGGACCTGTCTGATGCGGCATCACGTGACTGCCGCTGCAATGATTAATACAGGCGATCTTCGCCGAATCAGACAGTTTTTTTCTTCGTGGGCTGCGGTAAGATCCTGGTGAAGGTGTGAGACTGTGTGTGTGTGTGGTATATGTGTGTCCCCGTGTGTGCATATGTGTGTGTGGGTTATATATGTGTGTATACCTGTGTGCATCTGTGCATACCTGTGTGGGGGTATATACATGTGTATGCATACGTGTGTGGGGATATATTGGGTACATACATGCATACCTGTGTAGGGGGTATACCTGTGTATATACATGTGTGTGAGTCCATACGTGTGTGGGGGTATATATGTGTATATAAGTGTGTGTGTGCACATGCATGCATACATGTGTGAGGGGTATATATGTGTATATACGTGTCTGCATACGTGCGTGGGGGTATATATGTGTATATACTTATGTCTATATACGTGTGTGTGTGCGCATACGTGTACGAGGGTTATACATGTCTATATACGTGTGTGGGGAGTATATATGTGTATATACGTATGTTTGTGTGCATGTGAATACATGTATGGGGGGTATACATGTGTATATATGTGTGTTTGCGTGCGTATGTGGGGTATCTATGTGTATATACATGTTGTGCGCGTGCATGCATACATGTGTGAGGGCTATATATGTGTATATACGTCTGTGTGTGCATACATGGGTGGGGGTATATATGTGTATATACGTGTGTGTGTGCATAAGTGTATGAGGTGTATACATATGTATATACGTGTGTGTAAATACGTCTGTGAGGGGTATATATGTGTATATACGTGTGTGTCTGCATACATGTGTGAGGGGTATATTTGTGTATAGGCACAGGTGAGAGAGAGGCACAAGGGAGAGAGAGGCACAGCAAAGACAGAGGCACAGCGGTGAGACACAGGCACAGGGGAGAGAGAGAAACAGCAGAGAGAGAGTGTCACTGGCGAGAGGGAGGCACAGGCAGAGAGAGAGAGTGGCACAGGGAAGAGACACAGCCACAGGGCAAAGAAAGGCACATGGGAGAGAGGGAGGCACTGGGGAGAGAGAGGCACAGGCAGGACATGGCGCACAGTAGAGATACAGGCACGAAGGGGACACAGTGTACTGGGCAGAGAGAGAGAGGCACAGGGAAGAGACACAGCCAAGGGCAGAGAAAGGCACACAGGAGAGAGGGACTCACTGGGGAGAGAGAGGCACAGGCGGGACATGGCGCACAGTGGAGAGATAGGCAAGAAGGGGACAAAGCGCACCGGGCCTGCACAGTGCTCAAAAGGAGATGACAGCACACAGAGAGGAGAGACAGCACACAGGGGGCAAACAGCACACAGAGGGGATAAACAGCACACAGAGGGGAGAAACGGCACACAGTGGACGGACGACCCACAGAAAATTATTTACTGCTCTTTAAAATGTAGTCAGAGGAATGTCTCCTGTCTGTTTACATCTCCAAGTATGCCGAGGAATCTTGGCCCCTTCTTGGTGGGAGTCCACTAAGGTCACCGCTTACAGACAGCGGTATTTGACCTTGAGGCATGTCTTTGCTATCTGTACAATATGTTGAACTCACATTCATCAGCTGGAAATATGCAATACATGATTGTCAGTGGAACATTGCCACAATCCAATGTGTGCAGGGGCAGGGCAGGATTCGGGCACATTGGATAAATGCTGCTGGAGAAGTGTGATGGCCACTGATCCCCAAACGTAGGTAACCGATCCAAGATTTATGGTGAAGACAGGAAATAGCGGTCACCACTGGATCATTTATTTTACTTATTTATATTCCACAGCATTTTACAGATGTGAGAATCACTGTTCCCATCGGAGCTCACAATTCACATTTCCTATCACTGTGTCTTTGGAGCATGGGAGGAAACCCACAAGGACATTGGGAAAAAATACAAAATCCTTGCAGACGTTGTCCTTCATGGTATTTAAACCCTGGCCCCAGGCCTTAAGGCCATGTGCACACACTGAGTATTTGATGAGCTTTTCACCTCAGGATTTGTAGCCAAAACCAGGAATGGATAATTAAATATAGAAGTGGTGACGTGATTCTATTAGACTTTTCCTCTGATTGCTCCACTCCTGGTTTTGTCTACAAATCCTGAGGTAAAAAACTCATCAAATACTGAACGTGTGCATGTGGCCTAAGGCTGCAGTGCTGACCACTGAGTCACCCTTCCTACAGTGCTAATCCCTGAGCCACCCTTGCTACAGTGCTAACCAGTGAGCAACCCTTCCTACAGTGCTAACCACTGAGCCACCCTTCCTACAGTGCTAACCACTGAGCCACCCTTCCAACAGTGCTAACCACTGAGCCACCCTTCCTACAGTGCTAACCAGTGAGCCACCCTTCCTACAGTGCTAACCAGTGAGCCACCCTTCCTACAGTGCTAATCCCTGAGCCACCCTTGCTACAGTGCTAACCACTGAGCCACCCTTCCTACAGTGCTAACCACTGAGCCACCCTTCCTACAGTGCTAACCACTGAGCCACCCTTCCTACAGTGCTAACCAGTGAGCCACCCTTCCTACAGTGCTAACCAGTGAGCCACCCTTCCTACAGTGCTAATCCCTGAGCCACCCTTGCTACAGGCTAACAGGAGCAACCCTTCTACAGTGCATTAAACACTGAGCACCTTTCCTACATGTGCTAAACCACTGAGCCCCTTCCTACATGTGCTAACCACTGAGTCACCTTCCTACAGTTGCAAAACCATGAGCACCCTTCTACAGTGATAACACTGAGCACGCTTCTACATGCTACCACTGAGCCCACCCTTCCTACAGTGCTAACCACTGAGCAACCTTCCTACAGTGCTAAACCACTGAGCCACCCTTCCTACAGTGCTAATCCCTGAGCCACCCTTGCCTACAGTGCTAACCATGAGCCACCCTTCCTACAGTGCTAACCACTGAGCCACCCTTCCTACAGTGCTAACCACTGAGCCACCCTTCCTCAGTGCTAACCACTGAGCCACCCTTCCTACAGTGCTAACCACTGAGCCACCCTTCCTACAGTGCTAACCACTGAGCCACCCTTCCTACAGTGCTAACCACTGAGCCACCCTTCCTACAGTCTGACCACTGAGCCACCCTTCATACAGTGCTAACCAGTGAGCCACCCTTCCTACAGTACTAATCACTGACACACCATGCTGCCCATGATCATTTTGTGTATGCTGGAGGCCATTTTAATGTAGACTGGAGTGACGATGGTCCATCTAATTATACTAATTTGTCATTATCTGAATATCTCATTTCATGCTGCCCAAACTGCAGGCAGGATTACATCCAGGTTTATGTTTTTCTGAAACTCTCTAACAACTTTGAAAACTAGTCCGTTTTCGACCTTGGCCGCCTCTTCATAGCAAGCGACAGGTCACTGACAAGTCTAGAGAAGCGCTTGGAAGAACTGTCAGAGGTCCTTAGCTGAAGACTAGACTTGTCCGATGCTGCTCCCAGTCGGCCCCCCCGGATGATTGACAGGTCTCTTGCTATGGCAGAGATCTGTCCATCACCTGCAGTAGTGCTGGGAAGAGCCGGCTAGGGGCAAGTCTAGTCTCCGGCTATGGTCCACAGCTGGATCTTCAGAGGAAAATATACATGGCTGCCATCGTGCATGCGCTTTGGGCAGCACGAATCAGAGGACAGGCTGTTCATCTTTATACTTACCTACTTATGATCATGTGCTGTGCATAAGTAAAGCAGACAGCACACAGACTACTGGAAGTCAGTGGTGTAGATCACAGGTGTTTTTACATACATACCATTTGGCAAAATTATAATACATTTCTATTTTTTTTCATTTTGCATATGGGTGAGCCCTTAGGATGAAGGTACCAGGACACAGGGTTTATGCAGCCAACTACTTAGGCTGGCTTCACACTGGCGTTTGTGTCTGCATGCGCAGGGCATGCAGACGCAAACGCAGCCCATACCGATGTGAACACAGCGGAGAATCTCCGCATGCGTTCACATTAGTATGCAGCCCGCCAGCCAATCAGCTGTCTCTGGGGGCGGCCGGGAAGGATCAGCTGATCTCCCCGCCGGTGTCAGTGTGGGAGATTTGAAGACACAAGCTGATCTGACAGCTATTTAAATCTCCTGCGCCGACACTGAATAGGTGATGTTGGTGCAGGAGATAAGAAACAGTTGATCGCTGCTTCAAATCTCCCGCGCCGACATCACCTATTCGGTGTCAGAGCGGGAGATTTAAACAGCTGTCAGATCAGCTGTTTCTCCCCGCCGACACCGGCAGGAGATCAGTGGAGGCTCTAGCTGATCTTTCGGGAGAGATTTCAATGAGATCCGCAGCGTTCTCCTGCGCTGTCATGCGGAGGACACTGCGGATCCATCGCCTTCAATGCATGGTTTGTGCACTTGCGGGTGCTTGCAGAATAAAACAAGCGCCCGTGAACGCACGAAAAAATGCAACATGCTGCGTTCAGAGTGCGCTCGGAGGGTGCACAAATATGCGCATCCAAATGCAAACGCAACCGAACGCAGCCAAATGCAGGCACATGCGTTCCCATGTTAAACATAGGAACAGTGCCAAGCGTTGGCTGCGTTGGTGCGCTGCGCTCACAAACGCTAATGTGAAGCCAGCCTAAGGGAATGTGCACAATGAGGCCTTTTTTAAGCGGGTCAGCTCTGAAAAATGCCTAAAAATATGACTGAAAGACTGTGAAAGAGGGGCATGCAGATTCTTGAAAATCTGCACCAAAAAACGCTTCTAAAGCGTAGTGTCGCACTATTTTGTCTATGTGGATTGATGCAGATTTTAGTGCAGATTTCATGTTATCCTGAAGACTGCAAAGTCTATGAGAATTCTAAAGTGTTGTGCACATGTTGCTTATTTTTCCTTGAAGATTTGGTGCTGATTTCCCTGCGTTTTTCAGCCCTTGCAGCCATTGGCTTCATTAAGGCCACATGCACACGTTGAGTATTTGATGAGTTTTTTACCTCAGGATTTGTAGCCAAAACGCAGAGTGGATAATTAAATACAGAAGTGGTGCAGGTGTTTCTATTAGACTTTTCCTCTGATTGTTCCACTCCTGGTTTTGTCTACAAATCCTGAGGTAAAAAAATCATCAAATACTGAACGTGTGCACTGGCCTAAGAAAAAATACATAGCACAAATCTGCACCAAAAACAGCACCAACAATGTGGCATTTTTCTGCCACAAGATGCAGATTTTGTGCAGAAAATTTCTGGCCATATCTGCAGTGTGCGCACACAGCTTAAGTAGGATTTGGAGATTTCTCATTTCGTTTCTGCTTTAAAACTTCCTTACAAATTGTGTACCACACAGATAGAATAAACATTAAAGACAGCAATGTCAGAAGATGTTATGTGACATGTTTGCTATATCTCATTTTTTAACCTCTGCAGGGTTCGGAAAATCTTGAAGGGTTTAAAGAGGACCTGTCACCAACCATACATTTGATCAAAATGTGGAGGCTTGTGGCGGAAAGGTGGTGATAGTCACAGAGGAGCGGCCGCCCCGCCTCTGCTGCGATCACGCTTATCCTGTCCTGCTCCATGTAAACATGGAGCAGGGCGGGTATAAGTGGTGACGCCACAGCAGGAGGCGGGCAAAGTGGCCAGCACTGCAATAAGCTCTGTGTTACTATGCGCAGGCGAGGAGACAATGATTGGCATCATGGAGGAGACTGTGGCGGATGAAACATACAGGGGGTGTGAATCTGCCCTTTAGCTCCAGCCTCTGGCCACTCCTATTTGGCTCCACAATGTTAGTTTTCAAAGTGTATTATCTGGGGTACAGGGGTACCCAAGGGTGGGGGACCCCTTGCCTGAATGCAGCAGACATTATTCAAGTGGGCCGAATAATATTGCACGCCCCATTTTCAGTTTTTTATTTGTTAAATAAGTTTAAAAATCAATAAATTTGGTTCCACTTCACGATTGTGTCCACTGTTGATCTTCACAAAAATTAGAATTTATATCTTTATGTTTGAAGCCTGAAAATGTGGCAAAAGTGTGAAAATTCAAGGCCCAATACTTTCACAAGGCACTGTATATACTACTGCATCTCAATGAATTTGAATGTCACCAAAAATCAATATCATATGCCATGTTTCAGGCGATCAGGAGCCTTGAAACACGTTGACTAATGAATCAATATATATTCACCCTTTCATTCTTCATGGAATACGGCAGCTCAGTTTTTAACCCTTCATCGTCCCTACTTTAATTTTCTGAGATAATTGACCTTTTGGTTTTCATTGGCTGTAAGCCATAATCATCACATTAACTGAAATAAACACATGAAATAGATCCCTCTGTGTGTAATGACTCTATATAATAAATGAGTTTCAATTTTTGTATTGAATGACTGAAATAATTAACTTTTTGATGATATTCTAATTCATTGCGATGTACCTCTATATCTCAGGAACAAAGTGGTGCGGGGAAAAAAAACAACATTGCCAGATTCAGAAGAAAACTTTTTATATGATATGAAAATATAGATGTGCGCGGCCAGTGACGGATCTTGGTGAAGCTATATTACTAAATTTGATCAAAATTACTTTATTGTAAACATCTACCGTATATACTCGCGTATAAGCCGAGTTTTTCAGCCCAAAATTTGGGCTGAAAAGTCCCCCTCGGCTTATAGCGAGTATACAGAACTTCAAGCTCCCCCGGAGGTATACAGGCCCCCCATCAAGATCCAGGGCCCCCCCCCTTGCGCGGCAAACCTGTAAAGTAAAATCATACTTATCACTGTCCTGTCGCGCCGTCCCGTCGCTGCTCGACATGACGATCCCGGGCATTCCGCGTCTTCCGGCTTCCTGTGGTCGCGGGCAATGAGTCATTGCCTGCGACCACAGGAAGCCGGAAGACGCGGAATGAAGCCCGGGATCGTCATGTCGGCAGCGGCGTGACGGCGTGACAGGACAGTGATAAGTATGATTTTACTTTACAGGTTTGCCGCGCAAGGGGGGGGGCCCTGGTATCTGTGACTGGGGGGGCGCCTGGGGTCTGCGGGGCTGTATACAGCCCTGGGGCTGCTGCTGTATACACCCGGGGCCGCTGCTGTATACAGCCCTGGGGCTGCTGCTGTAACACCCCTGGGGCTGCTGTGCTGTATACACCCTGGGGTGCTGCTGTATACACCACTGGGGCTGCTGTATAACTACCTAAGGGCTGCTGTATATACCTCTGGGGCTGCTGTATACACCACTAGGGCTGCTGTATATACCTCTGGGGCTGCTGTATACTACCTCTGGGGCTGCTGTATACTACCTCTGGGGCTGCTGTATACTACCTCTGGGGCTGCTGTATACTACCACTGGGCTGCTGTATACTACCACTGGGGCTGCTGTTATACTACCACTGGGGCTCTGTATATACCCTGGGGCTGCTGTATACACCTCTAGGGCTGTATACTAACCACTGGGGCTGCTGCTGCATATACCACTGGGGCTGCTGTATATACCTCTGGGGCTGCTGTATACCACACTGCTGGGGGCTGTATACCTGTGCATGGGGTCCACCCTCGCTTATACACGAGTCAATAGGTTTTCCCAGGTTTTGGGGCAAAATTAGGGGGGTCGGCTTATACACGGGTCAGCTTATACACGAGTATATACGGTAATTAGATTGAAGATGAATGATCTCTGAAAGCAGAAAGGTAAAGACCTTGACAGATTTCCTTTGTATTTTAGGCAAAAAGATAAAAAAATCTTCACCTTAAAAAAATACAAAAAGGAAAATATGCCAGTATAAACGTTTGGGCACCCATCATGGTTAGTACCTAGATCAATGAATATTCAATTTGCTTAATTGTTCACAATAACGGTAGTTTTGACCAGGGGTGCCAAACATTTTGTATGTCATTGTAGCTACCAGATGTTATTTGGTCCTAAATGTCTGATATAAGGAGGAGTCAGGCTGCTTCCATGACACTTTTGAAACAAACAAATAAATAAGTGTGAAGATTCCTTATTGCCCCAAATTGAATGATTTCTCCCTACAAGAAAGGATTGAAATAATTTGATATTCTGGAGTATTAAAATGACCATGAGCATGTATGTGTATTGGGAAATCGGAATAGATAGCTGTTATCTGAACCAGTTATGTAATATGTATGGCCCTCTATGATCATAGTTGGGTTTTAGTTCTCTGCCTTAACTCTGGATGTAAATACCCTGGTCAGGGTCATGGATGGGCACCTCACAGAATCCGTGTACCCGGGGGCGTAACTACAATATGTGTACAAGGGTACAATCGCACCCGGGCCCTGGAGCCTAGAGGCCCCAAACGTCCCTTTCAGTGGCGTAACTTCATGCCCCTGGGCCCAGATGCGAAAGCTCCAACGGGGCTCCCCAATTATTGCAAATCTTTAATAGTATTGGTCTTTTTCTATAGGCCAAAGGGACTTTTGGGGCCCCCCTAGGCTGCAGGGCCCGGGTGCGATCGCAACCCCTGCACCTATTGTAGTTACGCTCCTGGTCCCTTTGGCCTATAGACAAAGACTAATGACATTAAAGATTTGCAATTGGGGGCCCGTTAGAGCTTTTGCATCCAGACCCATGAGCTTCAAGTTACGCCACTGTGTATACCCTATCTGCCCCGTCCTTTTGGGTGCAGTAAGACGTAAAAAATACTGGATATGGACAAATTCAGATCTGTTTGCAAACGTAGCTTAATTTTGCCCATCATTCTCATTTGGCTCGTATATGTGCAACAGACATCTGGTTGCTGCACAGTCCTATCCGAAAGTGTGTCATCGCGTGTTTCCCTGCCGTGTTATAATAGTCCGTGTGTACAAGATGTCATCCACCGCTTTACAGTTACATTTGCTGTCATGGATGGAAAATATTATCAAAAATATTGCTATAATTAGCTGAATGTTTCTTTAAATGGCTGCTACCAGAAAGCATTAAATAAACTTCAAAATTAGAAAATTTGGTAGATAATATAATCACCATATCTGGAATTTTACATAAAATTTTAAAAAATTGGGTTCACACATCACAAATGATCTTTGATTCATTTTTTATTACTGATTGCACAAACGGCATACCTAATTTTTGAAATATCAGTATTGTAATTTAAGATAACTTGGAAAAAAAGTTATTTTTGACAATGTTCCCACATTGGAACGTGAGGTTGTAAATGAAGTGTATGTACCAGTGTGTATAATACCTGGGCAGTACAGGCAGTAATTACCCTGGAGGTTGGGGAGCGGTAAAGTTAATTAGAAAAAATATCCATCCTAATGTTAAATATTCAAATACAATGACGACAAAAAGAAATAAAAATATGAGAATTAAAACTTTCTTTATTTGTATTGTGTTGGTTTAGATTTGAATTATAATACTCGATTCTGATTAGCTGCTGGAAGCCCTCCCTTTAGAATGCTGGAGACAAACTGTCGCTGTAGTGACGGCGGTTAGAGAAAAGCATCTCTGCCATTTCCACAGTTGGATACAGGATCTCGGTGATTTAGCAAGTTTTTGCCATTTTTTGCACTGATTTCATTTCCTTCTCACTTATTGACTTTATTTTCAGCCGGACAGAAGGTCACCATGTCAGGTCAGTTCATAAGGATAGTAATATAATGTGTCACTGTATGGACTTACCCATAGATTGGCATGTGTTATTAGACTGAATCAGGTGACACAATTATATTGGGCCCTCGTTCTACGCATTGAGGATCGGTTAATAATTTTGGCCTTAAACACAATCTAGTTGCCCGCTTCTCTATCTATGATAACCTGTTTTGATATATATTTTTTATATTCACTATCTATCATATACTATGTATATAGGGGTTATATGAAAACACAGGCATAACTGTGCAATTGCAATTTTCCTTCCTTTGTAATTGTAATTCATATGGTCAAAGATTATTTCTGGATTGATGGCACCTATATATTGTGTATAATGTGATACATTGTCCTTCCAAAATTGGTTATGTAACTTGCCATATGTAGTCGGGAGTTCACTCCTATACATTGCAGGACCCTTTGTAATATAATCTGGCAAGAGCACTTCCTGACTTACCTCCGTGTACCAACTGTCTTCACTGCTAATATATTTTGTGATTAAGAACCCACCACCGGTGTTCACGTGATCCCCGTATCACTATAACACAGTAACCAACCAGGTGGCGGATTATATGTAACATGCTTCTGACTTGTGTCATTAACTCAGGCTGTTGATTGTTCAGGCACCCATGTCCCAGGAATTGTCTGGTTTTATTTGTTTTTAATGTGTTTTGTCCACTTTTTTCTTGTTAAATAAATTTGCATATATACTTCTTTACTTCTGGTGTGCTCTCATCTTACTATATGTCATGTCTTTTTCTTGCTATTCACATTTAGTTTTATGACATGGTGAGCACCTAATTATATCAATTGACCGTATTGAGTGGTGCTCCTTTTTCTAGGTGTAAACTGTATGGACTGAAGGCACCGTCACACGAAACGATATCGTTGCAGATATCGTTCAAAAGTCATGTGTCTTGTGACGCTTAAACGATGTCGAAACGACATCGCTGCGTGGGACACTAAAAACTATGAACGATCAGTCGGCTGATCGTTCATTGTTTGATTTGAGGTCCTGTCCTAAAATCAATCGTTGGTCGCCCGTTGGACAAGCAGCATCTCTGCGTGTGACACCGGGAGACGACGAATAAGCTAGCTCCCAGCGCCTCTCACAAGCGCTGGGAGCTGGTATCCAAGGTAAACTGCGGGTAACTAGGCAGCGCGCGCTGCCTAGATACCCGATGTATACCTTAGTTACCAGCCTCCTCCGCTCACCGGCTGGTATCTAAGGTACACAGCGGGTAACATCAAATTTGAGTATACATCAAATTTTATTGTAAAAAATCTCCCTATTATAACAGTATAATTTTCAAAATTAAAAAAAAACTAAAAGCACTGTTCCAAATTATTAGGCACAGTAGAGTTTCTAAACACTTGATATGTTTGAAAGAACTGAAAATGCTCATTTGTTGAATTTGCAGCATTAACAGGTCACGTTCACTGAAATAAAAAGTTATTTAACTCCAAAACATCCTAACAGGCCAAGTTACATGTTAACATAGGAACCCTACTTTGATATCACCTTCACAATTCTAGCATTCATTGATATTATGAGTTTCTGGTGAGTTTCTGCTTGTATTTCTTTGGATGATGTCAGAACAGCCTCCCAGAGCTGCTGTTTTGATATGAACTGCCTCCCACTCTCATAGATCTTTTGCTTGATTATACTCCTAAGGTTCTCTATAGGGTTAAGGTCAGGGGAAGATGGTGGCCACACCATGAGTTTATCTCCTTTTATGCCCATAGCAGCCAATGGCACAGAGGTATTCTTTGTAGCATGAGATGGTGTATTGACAATGCCTGAGGATGATTTTGCTCCTAAAGGCACGTTTTTGCTTTTTGTACCATGGAAGAAAGTTCTCAGTTGGAAACTCTAGGGGTCATCTGCTGCGCCCGGTCACATGACACTGGAGGACGTGAGACTTAGTGCCTAAAATTGGATGTCATTCCCTGAATTAAAAAAGAGTGACGCCCAAATGTCTCTGTGCGCCTTCTAACATAATAATAATTGTAATATTTATTTCCTAAAGGCATTCAAATCCAGCTTCAAGACCTCCAGTTGCTCGAGCGACCAAGGCCCCAAGAATGGCTGAAGAGCAGCGTAGAGTGTTGTTCGAGAGGTTGAGAGTTCTTGTCCAGGCCTATCCATTCAGGAGGAACAGAAACGGAGTTGCAGTGATGGGATAGAGGTACGTCACAGCCTTAACACCTAAAACTGTGATCAGAGACAAAAAATGCTGGACCGCATTGAGACAGACAGCTCTCCACCTCGTGTGGATTGAGAGACACAGCTCTCCACCTCGTGTGGATTGAGAGACACAGCTCTCCACCTAGTGTGGATTGCAAAAGACAGCTTTCCACATCATGTGGATTACAAAAGACAGCTCTCCCACCTTGTGTGGATTGAGAGACACAGCTCTCCACTTCGTGTGGATTGCAAAAGACAGCTCTCCACCTCGTGTGGATTGAGACACAGCTTTCCACATCATGTAGATTGCAAAAGACAGCTCTCCACCTCATGTGGATTGAGAGACACAGCTCTCCACATCGTGTGGATTGCAAAAGACAGCTCTCCACCTCGTGTGGCTTGAGAGACACAGCTCTCCACCTCGTGTGGATTGAGAGACACAGCTCTCCACCTCGTGTGGATTGCAAAAGACAGCTCTCCACCTCATGTGAATTGAGAGACACAGCTCTCCTCCTCATGTGGATTGCAAAAGACAGCTCTACACCTAGTGTGGATTGAGAGACAGCTCTCCACAACGTGTTGATTGCAAAAGACAGCTCTCCACCTCGTGTGGATTGAGAGACACAGCTTTCCACATCGTGTGGATTGCAAAAGACAGCTCTCCACCTCGTGTGGATTGCAAAAGACAGCTTTCCACATCATGTGGATTACAAAAGACAGCTCTCCACCTTGTGTGGATTGAGAGACACAGCTCTCCACTTCGTGTGGATTGCAAAAGACAGCTCTCCACCTCGTGTGGATTGAGACACAGCTTTCCACATCATGTGGATTGCAAAAGACAGCTCTCCACCTCATGTGGATTGAGAGACACAGCTCTCCACATCGTGTGGATTGCAAAAGACAGCTCTCCACCTCGTGTGGCTTGAGAGACACAGCTCTCCACAACGTGTGGATTGCAAAAGACAGCTCTCCACCTCATGTGGATTGAAAGACAGCTCTCCACCTCGCGTGGATTGCAAAAGGCAGCTCTTCACCTCGTGTGGATAGACACAGCTCTCTACCTCGTGTGGATTGCAAAAGACAGCTCTTCACCTTGTGTGGATTGAGAGACACAGCTCTCCACCTCGTGTGGATTGCAAAAGACAGCTCTCCACCTCGTGTGGATTGAGAGACACAGCTCTCCACGTCGTGTGGATTGCAAAAGACAGCTCTCCACCTCGTGTGGATTGAGAGACACAGCTTTCCACATCGTGTGGATTGCAAAAGACAGCTTTCCCCATCATGTGGATTACAAAAGACAGCTCTCCACCTTGTGTGGATTGAGAGACACAGCTCTCCACTTCGTGTGGCTTGCAAAAGAACAGCTCTCCACCTCGTGTGGATTGAGACACAGCTTTCCACATCATGTGGATTGCAAAAGACAGCTCTCCACCTCATGTGGATTGAGAGACACAGCTCTCCACATCGTGTGGATTGCAAAAGACAGCTCTCCACCTCGTGTGGCTTGAGAGACACAGCTCTCCACAACGTGGTGGATTGCAAAAGACAGCTCTCCACCTCATGTGGATTGAAAGACACAGCTCTCCACCTCGTGTGGATTGCAAAAGGCAGCTCTCCACCTCGTGTGGATAGACACAGCTCTCCACCTCGTGTGGATTGCAAAAGACAGCTCTCCACCTTGTGTGGATTGAGAGACACAGCTCTCCACCTCGTGTGGATTGCAAAAGACAGCTCTCCACCTCGTGTGGATTGAGAGACACAGCTCTCCACATCGTGTGGATTGCAAAAGACAGCTCTCCACCTCGTGTGGATTGAGAGACACAGCTCTCCACATCGTGTGGATTGCAAAAGACAGCTCTCCACCTCGTGTGGCTTGAGAGACACAGCTCTCCACAACGTGTGGATTGCAAAAGACAGCTCTCCACCTCATGTGGATTGAAAGACACAGCTCTCCACCTCGTGTGGATTGCAAAAGGCAGCTCTCCACCTCGTGTGGATAGACACAGCTCTCCACCTCGTGTGGATTGCAAAAGACAGCTCTCCAACTTGTGTGGATTGAGAGACACAGCTCTCCACCTCGTGTGGATTGCAAAAGACAGCTCTCCACCTCGTGTGGATTGAGAGACACAGCTCTCCACATCGTGTGGATTGCAAAAGACAGATCTCCACCTCGTGTGGATTGAGAGACACAGCTTTCCACATCGTGTGGATTGCAAAAGACAGCTCTACACCTCGTGTGGATTGAGAGACACAGCTTTCCACCTCATGTTGGATTGCAAAAGACAGCTCTCCACCTTGTGTGGATTGCAAAAGACAGCTCTCCACCTCATGTGATTGAAAAGACAGCTCTCCACCTTGTGTGGATTGCAAAAGACAGCTCTACACTAGTGTGGATTGAGAGACAGCTCTCCACATCGTGTGGATTGCAAAAGACAGCTCTCCACCTCGTGTGGATTGAGAGACACAGCTTTCCACATCGTGTGGATTGCAAAAGACAGCTCTCCACCTCGTGTGGATTGCAAAAGACAGCTCTCCACCTGTGTGGATTGAGAGACACAGCTCTCCACCTCGTGTGGATTGCAAAAGACAGCTCTACACCTTGTGTGGATTGAGAGACACAGCTCTCCACATCGTGTGGATTGCAAAAGACAGCTCTCCACCTCGTGTGGATTGAGAGACACAGCTTTCCACATCATGTGGATTGCAAAAGACAGCTTCTCCACCTCGTGTGGATTGAGAGACACAGCTTTCCAATCATGTGGATTGCAAAAGACAGCTCTCCACCTCGTGTGGATTGAGAGACACAGCTCTCCATCTCATGATCAAGACAGCCTCACCTGGGATAAGAGACAGCTCTCCACCTGTGATCAAGAGACAGCCTCACCTGAGAGATCAGAGACAGCCTCCACCTGAAAATCAAGACACAGCGCTCCACCTGAGATCAAGAGACAGCGCTCCACCTGATAATCAAGAGACAGCGCTCCACCTGAGAATCAAGAGACAGCGCTCCACCTGAGAATCAAGAGACAGCGCTCCACCTGAGAATCAAGAGACAGCGCTCCACCTGAGGATCAAGAGACAGCGCTCCACCTGAGCATCAAGAGACAGCGCTCCACCTGAGCATCAAGAGACAGCCTCCACCTGAGCATCAAGAGACAGCACTCCACCTGGGATCAAGAGACAGCGCTCCACCTGAGAATCAAGAGACAGCGCTCCACCTGAGAATCAAGAGACAGCGCTCCACCTGAGAATCAAGAGACAGCGCTCCACCTGATCAATCAAGAGACAGCGCTCCACCTGAGCATCAAGAGACAGCGCTCCACCTGAGCATCGAGAGACAGCGCTCCACCTGAGCATCAAGAGACAGCGCTCCACCTGAGGATCAAGAGACAGCGCTCCACCTGAGGATCAAGAGACAGCGCTCAACCTGAGGATCAAGAGACAGCGCTCCACCTGAGCATCAAGAAACAGCACTCCACCTGAGGATCGAAGGGGGACAAGACAGCACTCCACCTGAGGATCAAAGGACAGCGACTCCATTGAGTATCAAGAGACAGCGCTCAACCTGAGGATCAAGAGACAGCGCTCCACCTGAGGATCAAGAGATCCATGAGACTTGTTTCACTGTGGATAATGATACAATTTTACTATCTTCCACCATCATCTTCACAAGGTCTTTTGCTTTTGTTCTTGGGTTGATATGCACATGTCGGATCAAAGCACGTTAATCTCTGAGACCCAGAACCCGTCTCCTTCCTGAGCGGTATGTTGGCTGGACATTCCCATCTTGTTTGTACTTGCATTTAATTGTTTGTACAGATGAACGAGGCTCCTTCAGGTATCTGATAAAATTGGCACCCAAGGATGAACCAAACTTGTGCAAGTCCAAATTCTCTTCCTGATATCTTGGCTGATTTCTTTGGATTTTCCCATGATGCTACACAAAGAAGCCGTGTGTTCCATGTGTGTATTAAAATACATCCACAGGTGTCTCTCTAATTAACGCAGATGTTGCCAATAAACCTATCAGAAGGGATGTCCCAAATTGTTTAAAGGCATAATAATCTTAGTGTATGTAAATTTATGACTTTGAAGAAAATAATAAAAATGCCTTAAAATTCTCTCTCATTATTCTGACATTTGGCAAATATTAATAATTATGGTAATCCTAATTGATCTAAAATGGTTAATATTTATTCTGATTTCATGTAAGATAGTGCGAAAACATGCTTACTGTCTTTTTATAGTGTATGCAAACTTCTGGTTTCAACTATATTATCAGAAAACTGAAATACACTGGATATAATTCCTAACTTTTGATGACCAAGAATAATTGTTGAGAATTATGGATAATATTCTGGAAATATGGAGACATTGTGGAGACTGCGGATGAATATGGGGAACACTAGGTCACAACGTTTCAGCAATTTACAGGAATAATATACACAAGTGCTCGGTCATTATCAGACTGGTTCCAGCTCAAGTCAAGAATTAAAAATGTAAACTTTTATTTTAGATCATTTGACGTCTTACTACACTGTAATTTATTACATTTTTAATGGATCTACAATAAAAGTTTATATTTTTAATCTGTGAATTGAGCTGGATCATACAGATTTGGTTTGTGGTTGCTCATCTGCTATGCAATGGCGAGGTGCTGGCTCTCCAGCAATATTAGCAGTGTGACGGGCGAGCTGTCAACATTTCACTTTATTAATGTACAATATTTACTGTATTTTTTGGATTATAGGTGTGTCTTACAATCTGGATATAGCTTACCAGTGGGGGAGTGGGGACGGCGGCAGTGGAGCAGGGTCACCGCTAAGGGAAGTCGGCACCGGCAAGATTGGGGCAATGCTGCAGGCCCGAGGTTGAGAGGAGGGGGTGTCGCAAGGCAGCCGACATTGATCTCTCGGCAGTTGGCAAAATAGGCTTCAGGAAAATGGCTGCGGAAGTAGAGCACGCAAGATTCAGATCTTGGAGAGCCGAGATGTCAATCTGTGCATGCGACACCTCCGCAGCCATTTTCATGAAATCCATCACATCAGAAGTATCTAGTTACTTGGGAAAAGGTGTATTACGGTCCACGCTACCAGAATGGCTTGCATCAAAGAAAACACTGGCAGATGAAGAGTTAATCAGATCCTTCTTTATTTTCCGACGCGTTTCGGTGCCCACCTGGCACCTTCATCAGGGATACCTGATGAGAGGTATCCCTGATGAAGGTGCCGGGTGGGCACCGAAACGCGTCGGAAAATAAAGAAGGATCTGATTAACTCTTCATCTGCCAGTGTTTTCTTTGATGCAAGCCATTCTGGTAGCGCGGACCGTCATACACCTTTTCCCAAGTAACTAGATGCTTTTCCACGGGTGAGTGGTTCGGCAGCAGCCATCAGGATATTATTCCTAACAAGCCTTCAAACCAGTTGTGGGTGACACAACTGGATCAGGTGAGTGAATTACTTTGCTCACCGGGTTGTCAACCTAGTGTCTAGTGATAAGGGCACTATTGCGCCTCTTGTTCCCCCTCCCTTTTGTATTTATCACATCAGAAGTGGCGCATGCACAGATTGAAATCTCGCCGCTCCAAAGTCTCAATCTGCGCACACACTGCCTTCACAGCCCTTTTCCTGAAGCCATTCATGTCAGCTGCCGTTAGATGAATGACGCCCGCCTCGCACCACCATGACACCACTTCCCGCAGCATTGCTCCACTTGCGCAGCCGCCAACTTCCTTCAGCGCGACCCTGCATCCTGTGACCGCACCCCCCCCTCCATCCCCGGTAAAATATATCTGGATTATAAAACAAATGTTTATAACCCTAAACGGAGCCCCTTTATTAACAACATTAAAAGTGATCTTTTTTCTATTTAATTCCTCTAAACTTGTGGTACGTTTTATAATCTGTTGTGTTATGATCTGCAAAATACGATATATCACTCAGAGTGAAATTGTGAAGTATATAATAATGGCTCATCAGTTACTATACAGGGAGGTTCAGGATATATACACATATTTATATGGGGGATATCATCATGCTTAGTTTTTTCATCTTAACAGATAGGCAAGATTTAACGTATATGACTGTTTTTTTCTACAACCTTTTTTTACTAGAAAACATCGACACTACTGTCAGTGGGTCAAATCTGGTAACAAGACATGACTCAATCCAATATATACCACTGAGGTGCAGTCCGGCCACACATGTAATATGGGAAGCATAGGCTGTTCTAGTTATGTTAGGGTGACACATTAGGTTGTAAGTAGGGTTCATAACCATTCTGGTGAGAATAACATAGGTGTGATTACTTTTAAGATAAATTTGTAGGTACATATATTTATAGTTCAGATATGTATTTTGCCTAAATATAAGCAATATAATTTCTAAGGAATATGAATAATTTATCATCACTCTGTGCATTGTAAAATGATATTCTAAATCTTGTTTTCTTCTATTCATTTTCATGGACATATCTGCCGGACGGAGAACATCGCTGCTGGACTTCAAAGGAGAAGATCGACTAGAAAGAACGTCAGATGAGGAACCGGATGAAGAAGAGAGTATACAGATAATCACACACACACAAAACACACATTCCCACATTTACCACTATACACACACACACACACACACACACTATATACTGTACACAGACTTATTATAGTGGTGACCTCCCTTAGTATGCCCAGAGGAAGGGCAGTACAGCGGCCATGGTTTCCCTACAGGTTTCCTCCACTTGGGGTTTTTCCTGTCCTGAGTGTTGCTGTACGCTCTTGGCGAGTGATGGGAGGTAACCAGCACATATAAAACATACAGAAATAATACATATAAAAAATAAAATTTTTATCTTTTAAACTCTCCATGATGTGTCTGAGTCTTTTATTTTCTCCTTTGGCCTGTGGACATAAAATGGGTAATAACAATTTCATTTGTGAGAAATTTGATTTTAACCCAGTGGTCCAACGTATGACAGCAGAGGGACTGGGGAACAAAGGCAGACAGTGACGGTCCTGGAAACCGCAGGCAGACAGGGCATATCTTGGAGACCACAGACAGGTAGTTGTGATAATGGAAACCACAGGCAGGTTGGAACATCCTGAAGAACGCATACAGGTAGTTGGGATACCGGATTGCAGACAGGCAGAACACAAAGCTGTGGAGAACTAGAAAATCTCGATGCCATGAAAGCGACACAGGCGGACAGGAGACGTCTTGGAAGCTGCAGATGGACTTGTAGAGGAGGTCCCAGAAGACCGTCAATGAGTAGCACACAGCACTCCGGAGGAACTAGAAAGTTTTAATACCATACATGCCGCAGCTGGACAAGAAACGTCCTGAAGACCGCACACAACTAACGTGCCTGAAAAACTAAAAGTCATAGGAACACCGAAGTCTTAAAGGGAAACTGTCAGGTCCCCTGGGCTCATAGAACCATGAGCGGTTCTGTGCACATACCGATAATCCCTTCCTAACAGTGCCTCCATGTAGTAGCATACATAGACAAAAGTTTAGAAAAAGTATTTCTAAACATTGTATATGATATGCTAATTAGAGCTTTGACTAGTTGAGGGGACGTTAGTTCCCCCTCTAGGGCTGTGGAGTCAGTAAGCCAAACATCCGACTACAACTCTTCAATTTCCCGGAATCCGACTTCACCCAAAATGGACACCGACTCCACGACTCCGACTTTACAGCCCTACGGCTAACTTAGCATGTTATCATGCCCCTAGGGGCTTCACGACATCTCGATATAAAGCCGCACATGCGCCACCAGAGAAGCTCAAAGCCACACTTCAATGTATCATGTGACATGTCACGATGATTCCTTTTAATAGATCATGTGATAGGTCATGTGATTAACACAAAAGGTGCTCTGGTGCACATCTGCAGATGCAAATAGGGAAAGACAATGGGGATGGGTTCCCGATCAATGATGTATAGGTATGCCATGGCGATTGTGCGGGGCACAGAAGCTGTGTCTACGCCAGGGGCATTGCTAGGGTCCTAAAAGATCCGGCACCCGAGCCCAAAGTACATGTCTCCCCATACAACCTCACCACTTTTTAAAAGAAGATCTATCTACTATATAATTGTCTAAGGATTTTTTTAGTGTGTCTGTCGCCGAAATCGAGCACCACACAGAGGCAGCTCGTTGGCCGCGGCCAATGAGCTCAGAGTATGCAAATAGCGCGTGCTGAACATTCGAATTTCGTGCCAATTTGCAGCCCGGCGGGAGCGCCGCTTCCACAGGTATTTACGGTCCGGCAAACGGTGGACCCAGTGCGCGTGAGCCAGCCGGGAGACGACCAGCGTTAGCCGGTTGTCTCCCGGCTGGCAAGCCGCTAACCGGAGCTCAGCCATGGCTACCTGTGGCACGGAGGTCCGCGGCGAGCCAGCCGGGAGATGACCGGCGTCAGCCGATCATTTCCCAGCTGGCGAGCCACTGACCTCTGTGCTGCAGTAGCCGTGGCTGAGCTCCGGTTTATACTCCGATCAGCGGCGAGCCAGCCGGGAGAAGACCGGCGTCAGCCGGCCATCTCCAGGCTGCTCGCAGCGGTGGTGCCCTTCGCGGCATTCAAACCACGCGCCAAGCCGCAGTACTCTTCTGATTGGTCGCCCCTGTACTCAGTGTATTTGAAATATGGCGCCATGGCGCGCGCCGCTATCCTGATTGGTCGGTGCTGAACGCGGGCGGCCAATCAGCATAGCGGCGCTCGCCATGGCGCCATGTGTAAAATCTGAAGTAATGGGTGGATTTTACACATGGCGCCGTGGCGAGCGCCGCTATGCTGATTGGCCGCCCGCGTTCAGTGCCGACCAATCAGGATAGTGGCGTGCGCCATGGCGCCATATTTCAAATACACTGAGTACAGTGTATTTGAAATATGGCGCGCGCCGCTATTTTGATTGGTCGGTGGTGAACGCGGCTCCTCTGATTGGTCAGCGCTGAACGCGGCGACCAATCAGAATAGCGGCGCGCGCCATGGCGCCATATTTCAAATACAATATGGTGCCATGGCGCGAGCCGCCCCTCTGGTCGTCACATTCAGCGCTGACCAATCAGAGGAGCGGCATTGAAACCGCGCGCCAAGCCGCGCTACTTCTTTGATTGGTCACCGCAGTCGCGGTGACCAATCAGAAGAGTACTGCGGCTTGGCGCGCGGTTTGAATGCCACGAAGGGCACCACCGCTGCGAGCAGCCTGGAGATGACCGGCTATCTCGCCGCTGACCGGAATTTAGACCGGAGCTCAGCCGCGGCTACTGCGTCACAGAGGTCAGCGGCTTGCCAGCCACGAAATGACCGACTATATACATATTCTAGACTACTCGATGATTTAGAATTGGGCCACCATCCAGTACATATATAATTACACTATACCACTGTTGCTAGCACTATAACACACAAAAGAAAAACAATATTACCAAAATTTCTACTATATAAGGCTAATATAAATACTGCAACATAATGTCCACTACCATTACCACTACATAATGAGAATATACCGTATATACTCGTGTATAAGCCGAGTTTTTCAGCCCAAAAATTGGGCTGAAAAGTCCCCCCCTCGGCTTATACACGAGTCACTATACGGGGTGAGTGGGGTGGGGGCTCTGTCCGGGTGCTGGGGAGGCAGGAGGAGGCGGGGGGAGGCTGCTGTATGAGCGGCCCCGTCACGTGGGGCCGCTCATTACATATGCACTGCATCCCCCTGTCAATCAGCGGCAGGGGAGAGTGCATAAGTTTAATGCCCCCAATCTGCTGCACACGTCCCCAGTGTAGCCCCTTGAATATTACCATCCCTGCTTCACGCACCACCGGCAGCCGTCCCTCTGTTGCTCCGTCCCCCTGCGAATCTACCTCCCTGGCTCCGCATCCACGGCGCATCCGGTTCCCCGCGCGTCCGCGCCGTACGCGATTGCACGCGTCATGACTTTGCTTCTGCGACGCGCGGGGAACCCGGATGCAGCCGTGGAGCGGAGCACAGAGGACGGGATCGCGGAGGACCGGAGCACAGAGGACCGGCGCCGGGGTGCTGCTGAAGACCAGGGATGGTAAGTAATCAGCAGGGGGGGCCTTACAACAGGGGGGACGTGTGCCAGCATTTGTGTGGGGCTGCAATACCACTGGGGCTGCTGTATACTGGGGCTGCAATACCACTGGGGCTGCTGTATATAGGGGCTGTATACTGGGGCTGCAATACCACTGGGGCTGCTGTATATAGGGGCTGTATACACCACTGGGGCTGCAATACCACTGGGGCTGCTGTATATAGGGGCTGTATACTGGGGCTGCAATACCACTGGGGCTGCTGTATATAGGGGCTGTATACACCACTGGGGCTGCAATACCACTGGGGCTGCTGTATATAGGGGCTGTATACACCACTGGGGCTGCAATACCACTGGGGCTGCTGTATATAGGGGCTGTATACACCACTGGGGCTGCAATACCACTGGGGCTGCTGTATATAGGGGCTGTATACACCACTGGGGCTGCAATACCACTGGGGCTGCTGTATATAGGGGCTGCTGTATACACCACTGGGGCTGCAATACCACTGGGGCTGCTGTATATAGGGGCTGTATACACCACTGGGGCTGCAATACCACTGGGGCTGCTGTATATAGGGGCTGTATACACCACTGGGGCTGCAATACCACTGGGGCTGCTGTATATAGGGGCTGCTGTATACACCACTGGGGCTGCAATACCACTGGGGCTGCTGTATATAGGGGCTGCTGTATACACCACTGGGGCTGCAATACCACTGGGGCTGCTGTATATAGGGGCTGCAATACCACTGAGGCTGCAATACCACTGGGGCTGCTGTATATAGGGGCTGCTGTATACACCACTGGGGCTGCAATACCACTGGGGCTGCTGTATATAGGGAGTGCAATACCACTAGGGCTGCTGTATATACCACTGGGGGCTGCTGTATATACCACTGGGGGCTGCTGTATATCATACTGCTGGGGCCTGTATACCACTGCTGGGGGCTGCATACCTGTGCTGGGGTCCACCCTCGGCTTATACGCGAGTCAATAGATTTTCCCAGGTTTTGGGGGCAAAAGTAGGGGGGTCGGCTTATACACGGGTCGGCTTATACACGAGTATATACGGTAATAGAATATGACCATTATCTGTACAGAGCTACACATGATACAAAGACCAATAATCCAACCATACACTGAACACCTCATAATGACTAAAATGCACTAAGCTAAAGTTAAAAAACAGAAAAAGTGCTATTAAGACTAATATTACCACCATTAGCTGATCATATCATGGTAGATACCAGTGCTGCCAACCATAGTACAAAGATTACAGTGCAGATATGTACAGTATAGTGATTCTGATGGGATCGGTCACTGTCTTCGCCTTTTCCTTCTGGTCCAGGCCGACATCTTCTCCAGCCAGGACTCATCTACAGAGATGACAACACAGACACCTCCGACTTCTCACATCTCCAGCCCTGTCCCCATCTATTCCCAACCTGCACAACCTGCAGCTCCTCCAGTGGGGAACAGTGACCCCAATACCTCAAAGATCATATCATTACTATGATTTCCCCTGCACCAATTACTGCCACAAAGTCAGTGCGCAAGATAAAGGGGGCCCCTATAAATAATGATGTCCCAAAGAAAGTAGTAAAGCCCCCAATGTGCTACCTAACATATAATAATGCCTGATATGCTCCTAAGAAAAGTGCCCCCTTCAAGCAACAAATACACTTGAGTGCCCCCTTTAAGTAAGAATATCTCACCAAAAAAGAATGAACTTCCCCTGAAAGCTCCAATCAAAATTAATAATGCACCCATTTAAAATACCGTATTTTTCGGACTATAAAACGCACCGGACCATAAGATGCAGCCAGATTTTAGACGAGGAAAATAGAGAACATAAAATTAAGCAAAAAGTGTGGTTACATACACTGTATAAAGACACATATGCATGTTTTTCTCACTAGCTGACATGAAATCAGAATAAATCTTTCCCTTATTAGGTCAATTAGGATTACCATAATTAATAATATTTGCAAAAATCCCGCAATAATGAGAGAGAGAATGTTTTAAGGCTTTTATATTAATTTATGTTAAGTCACAAGTTTACATACGTTTCATTAGTATTTGATCTCATTGCCCTTAAACTGTATGACTTAGGTGAAACATTTTGGATATCCTTCCACAAGCTTCTCACTATACCGTGTTTCCCCGAAAGTAGGGCGCCCCCTGAAAGTAAGGCATGCTTGGGGAAACGCCCGACTTGCTAATATAAGACACCCCCCCGATTATAAGGCGTATCTCACACATGCCGCCGATCACAAGTCCGCATCTGTGGCACCACTCCCCGCTGCCCCCGCTGCCCGTGCCCACCAGTCTGCTTGCCTCTCACAGCCCTGGAGCGCTCTGGCGCTCTCTGCTGGTCTCCACCCCACCCACGAGCCCTACGCCAATCACAGCGCAGGAATCATGGGCCAGCTGACGTCAGTCCTGGGCTGTGATTGGCCTAGGGCTCCTGCGCTGTGATTGGCCCAGGGCTCCTGCGCTGTGATTGGCCCAGGGCTCCTGCGCTGTGATTGGCCCAGGGCTCCTGCGCTGTGATTGGCCCAGGGCTCCTGCGCTGTGCACCACCAAAGCAGGACCGCAGAGGAAAGAAAAGAAAGAAGTAAGGTAAGAAAGTGAAAGTGTGTATGTGTGTGTGTGTTTGTGAGATGGCAGGCTGTAGTGGGTACCGTACTGGGAGGCTGCTGCAGTGGGATACGGTACCGTACTGGGATGGGAGGCTGCTGCAGTGGGATACGGTACCGTACTGGGATGGGAGGCTGCTGCAGTGGGATACGGTACTGTACTGGGATGGGAGGCTGCTGCAGTGGGATACGGTACCGTACTGGGAGGCTGCTGCAGTGGGATATGGTACTGGGATAATGGGAGACTGCTTTTCTGCTGAATGCTCTACCGTAAAGTACCGTAAAGAAATACCATAAACAATGCTGATACGGTATATTTTTACCCCTAGACATGAGTGCTACCGGTAAAAGAAAGAGCTATTCCGTTGAGTATAAAAAAGGAATCGTGGACGCATCTTGGGGCAAAAATCTTACTGAATTCTGCAAAGAGAAAAAGTTGAGTGTTCGATTGGTCCAAAAATGGCGAGCAGATTACAGTAACCTTAGTCTACAAGTGGAGAGCGGAAATGCTAAAAAGCGCAAGGTTGGATCTGGTCGGCAATCATTATATTCCAAGCTGGAAGAACTGGTCTGTGAGTGGGTTGCTGACAGGAGAGCAAAGACATTGTGGTGACTAGGGCTCCGATTCAAGAATATACCCTTGCAATGGCACCACAGTTTGAAATTGCCCCTGAAGAATTCAAGGCATCACAATACTGGCTGGATAAATTCCTTCAACGAAGTGACCTGTCTTTGAGAAGATCCACAACACTCTTTAGGCTGGGAGATGCTGAAATTATGAAACGTGCATTAAAGACCTTTATTGATGAAACTAACTTCTCTAAATACAGTCTTTCAAACATGATTGCCATGGATGAAACTGCAGTGTTTATGGGCCAAGCAGCTCAAACAACCATTGAACAACGAGGTGCCTCCTCAGTGTATGTTCCCTCCACCGCTTATGAAAGTGCACGTGTTACCTGTATTTTGGCGATTCGTCTGGATGGCACTAAAGTCCCACCTCTACTCATTTCAAAGGGCAAGAAAGACAAGATTGAACGTGTTTCAGGCATTTATGTTCTGGAAACTGAAAAAGCCTGGGCTCACAAGCAGTTATAAGGAAGTGGCTCGATTTAATGCTGCCGCTTGTTATGCGAGGGAGCCAAAGAGGAATGCTGATCTGGTATGCAGCCAGCACACACCGCGCCAAAGACATGAAGAACTTCCTTCATGAGCGAAGAATAGATCAAATAATGATTCCTGCAGGAATGCCGGCTTATCTACAGACTCTGGATATCGCCATTAACAAGCCCTTCAAGGACAATCTGCGCGCGGAAATCAATGACTACACTGAAAATCAAATGGAGAGAAATCAACGTGGAAACTTTGTGAAGCCAGAGGTTGTGACTTGGGGTGAAGAATTCATGGGTGAAGAATTCATGGGAGAATATCACCGACACTTGTTGAAAATGCACTACGAGCAGGCTACCTTGACAATAATGCTCATTTAAGGACAGTGCTATTGCTACACATGAAAGATATGGGCCAATGATTCTCCAACAAATGGAGTCACAAGAAATCCACAGGAACTTCAGAGTTTGGATTGTTATGATGATGTTCCAGAAGATGATGACATGGTTGTCATGGAATAAAATCTTGTTTTGTGTTATGGTGTTCGCTGTTTTACGGTACATGTTGTACATGGAAATACCGTAATTATAAGGTAGTAACAAGAAATTCTTGATTTGTTTGTCTGTTCAGCATACATTAGTTAATAAATGTTAATTTTTTTTGTTAAAACAAAAATTGTCAGTTTTTTTTTGGGCTAATATAAGACATCCCCCGAAAATAAGACATGGCAGACTTTTTGGAGCAAAAACTAATATAAGACAGTGTCTTATTTGCGGGGAAACACGTTAGTTGGTAGGAATTTGGGCCCATTCCTCCTGACAGAACTGGTGTAACTGAGCTATGTTTGTAGGTTGCCTTGCTCACATCTTTCGTTTCAGCTTTGCCCATAAATTTTCAATGGACTGAGATCAGGGGTTTGTGATGGCCACTCCAAAACATTGACTTTGTTATCCTTAAGCACTTTGTAACCAGTTTGGCAGTATGCTTCAAGTCATTGTCCATTTGGAAGACATATTTCAGCCCAAGCTTTAACTTCCTTGCTGATGCCACCAGTGGTTGCTTCAGTATTGCCACATAATCTTCTTTCCTTATGACCTTATGATGATGCCATCTATTTTGTGAAGTGCACCTGTATCGCCCTCAGGGCTATGGGTTACTCAGGACCGGTCCTTATTCTTTGCTTACAGGGGGATGTCACAGTGGTGGCCGTGGACCGGTTCTGTGGCCCTGGATGGACCGCAAATATAAAGGGGAAATGTAAAAAAGGTAAAAATAAAAATAAAATTAAAAGTTTGTCAGTGATGCCACCTGTGGGATGCGGCCATATATGACCGCCGCTGCTTGTCACAGCTCCACGGGATGATGATGCAGCAAGGTGATAAGCCCTCCACAGGTAGGGCTAGGATGATCCCAGGGCCAGTGTTAATAGTTGTTAGTTGGTATAGCTGTGGTGAGGTGATAATGAGAAGTGCACTTAATACTGACCGGTGGCTTTCAGATCTCCAGGCTTGTCCTCTCCTCAGGTGCTGGACTCTCAGCCATAAACCTTTAATAAAGACTCTCACACTTGTTTCAGGTTTTCCCAGATACTTTACTCACTGCAATCTGTACAAAGTCACGGTTTCTTTACAGTGAGCGTACCGGTAGCCGGTGAGCAGCTGGTCTGGTTCACCAAGCACCCTCTTTCTATATGCATTTCGGGTCTCCCCCTCTCTGACCTCTCCCTCAGGGCCGGCAGTCGCGGACTTTGTCAAGGGGTTCTCTCTATCTTCCCCCACAAGTCCTATATGAGGCCTTTCCTGGGTTCCTTTTGGTCTGTTAGGATGCAGGCATAGAGACCCTTCACCTCACCGGTTAATCTGTAGTCAGGGCTGTAGTCTTCAACCACTTTACAGGGCTGGTACCCTGTCCGTCGACCCAGTCCCTTAGTGATTCCGTAAGCCGGTCTTTCACCAGGGACTCCTTCCTCCTTACACCTGGTTGGTCTCAGTATGTCAGTAATCGTGGACCGGTCAGCCTCTGTTGTCACCGGCCACCGGGTCCCAGTGTTATTTCTCAGTCGCCTCCAGTCTCCTGCAGCTCAGTCCTGAGCCCTCCTTCAGCTCCAACCCCGTTCTGTAAATGTCACTCCACTCTGAGGTAAACCTACTGTAGCTCCTCCCCCTCTCCCAGGTGCCATTAAGCTCCACCCACCACTCTGCTCTTCCCCATTTCTTCCTTGCTGGCATAAAGTCCTAGGTATAGGAATTCAGGGATGTGTTGGGTGCTTATGGGTTGGGGTGAATGGCTTACCATTCCAGCTGCTGTACTTTCTGTGGCTTACTGTCAGCAGGGGTGCCACACACCAGTCCCTCCAGGTGCAAAACAACCCACAACATGATACTGCCACCCCCGTGTGTTACAGTTGGGATGGTGTTCTTAGATTTCCAAGCTTCTCCCTTTTTCCTCCAAATGTAACGATGGTCATTATGGCCAAACAGTTCAATTCTAGTTTCATCAGGCCACAGGACAAGTCTCCAAAAATGTAGGTCTTTGTTCCTGTGTGCATTTGCAAGAATTAATATGACTTTTTTATGTTTCTTTTGAAGGAATATCCTCTTCATGGCAGAGTGGCCTTTCAGCCCATGTTCAGTAATGTTGATATGGACTGTGTTGTATGGACCAGTGCTGCTTCACAAAGGAGACGTCAAGAGATGTATATCACAAGTGGTCTCTTTATTTTCCAACGTGTTTTCGGAGTCAGACCGACTCATTCCTCAGGGAGCCAACAATGTTGAGCAGTAATCGTTTCACTTGAATAACGTCACAATCTCATCAGCTTCCACCATCATCTTCACAAGTTGTTTGGTTTTGCTCTTGGGTTGATATGCACATATGTTCCAAATTAATTTTGGACGCACACTACACCAAAAAAATGTGCTTTTAAAAGGGAACTTGTCAGGTCATTTATGTCCCCAAATCTATCACTACCTGTCCCTGCAGCTTCCTAGTACATTCCTAAGGCTGGAATCACACTGTCCATGTGATATGCGAGTCTCTCGGACGAGTGTCGAATCATTAATCCTAACAGCCTCCCCCTCTCTGGATGGGGAGTGTGGAGTTGCATTGAAATACAAGCAGCTGATGCTCCCGTCCTGACATGGAGAGGCTGTTCCAGGTGACTGATCTGAGACTCGTCCGACTGCCTCGCATGTCACACGGACAGTATGATTCCTGCCTGAGCATCCCAGTCTGACCTAAAACTAACTATCCTGTAATCGGTGAGAAAAATGATTTTATTATTTACAAGTTCCAATGGTAATTAGGATAGTGCCTTCCTTAGTGCAGACACTCTGGACATTCATGTCCTCCTCTCTCCACGTATCATGCGCCGGTGGGCATGATATGCTAATTTCCAGCGCCCTCCCGGATTTTGAAATCTGTGGGCGGCGCCTTCCTGGCATGACGAAACTGTGCTTCATTTCCGGTCCTGTGCACTGTGGGGGAGCACTGAGTATACTGGCGAGCTCCGGAGCACAATTCTGAAGCCAACGAGAACACCCACAATGCACAGGACCAGAAATGATTGACCACGGCATCATACCAGGAAGGCACCGCACACAGATTTCAATAACCAGAAGGGCGCTGGAAATTAGGATATCCGCCACCGGGGTGTGATACATGGAGCGAAGGGGATAATGGATGCTGAGAGAACACCCACAGTGTCTGCAATAAACAAAGACACCATCTTAATTACCATAGGGACATGTAAGTAATGAAATCATTTTTCTCAGCGATTACAGTACACATTTAGCTCAGACAGGGATGGTTAGGGATGTATTAGGAAGCTGCAGGACAGGTAGTGATAGGTTTGGGGCACAAATGACCTAACAGGTTCCCTTTAAGCCTAGCGCGAGCCGATCAAATACTATGTGCAGCTCGCACTGAGCCAAGTATCAACGGTACCGACCACAGCGTTGCTCATTCAGTGCTTTGCAAACGTAGAGCACCCGAACAGGTTTGCTCACCACCGGAAAGTTCTGCAACCCAAACAGAACATTGAAAGGTTCACTCATCTCAAATGATAACGTGCCGATTGCTGGGGTCCAACCTCTGGGAGTCCTGACGTTCCTAAGAACAGGACTCTAAGGCATGTAAAGATGAAGTAGTGGCCATATATGTGGCAGTCCCATACAGTAGGCCACCTTTCTTAATTGTGCACTTTTCAGCCCAATTCTTAGGCTTGTAGGTGTCCCAGCAGTCAAGACCCTCAAAATCATAGGATTCACAATTATCTTTTGGAAGACTGCCCCATCAGTTTTCTTACACGCTCAAAATACAAGACAGATGGAGAATGAATGACTAGAGGTGCGCTCTCTGCCACATTCCCTCTGGGACCTGTCACACAGATATCAGTGCAGCAGTCATTGACTTTGGCAGATTAAATCAGGAGTAATTTCTACTATGAATAGGGAGGAGATAGGAGGAAGGGGCAAATGATCAAAGAAGCTGCAACCCAGTATACGGAACGGCAAAGACTTTCACTTTCTAAATTAGGAGGAAGAATCTGTAAAAAGCTGCTATATGCAAAGAGATTTTCTCATTGCATATCTCAAGTGCTGTCACACTGTAGAGAGGGTCAGCTTTATTCTCATTTGCACAAGGAAACACTAGAAGCAATGGGATGAAACAATAAAAGGAGACAGAATAGATATTAGAAAAGTACTTTTTGACAGTGATGGTGATCAACAAGTGGAACAGGCGACCACGAGAGGTGGTGAGTTCTCCTTCAATGGAAGTCATTCTCCAGAGGCTGGACAGACATCTGTCTGGGATCATTTAGTGAGTCCTGCTTTGAGCAGGGAGTTGGGCCAGATGACCCAGGAGGTCCCTTCCAACTCTACCTGATTGCTTTTTCATTTATTGCCACAAGTACATTTTGAAGTCCTATCAGCCATTGAGGTTCATAGCTACAGTGGGTAAAAAAATATTTAGTCAGCCACCAATTGTGCAAGTTCTCCCACTTAAGGTCTCCGTTACATGACACGATATCCTGAATGATATCGCTCCAACGTCACAGGTTTGGAGGCAAAACAACATCGTTAGGACTCGTTGCAATTCAACTACGATAAATCGTTGGATCGTTGATCGCAGATTTGAGAGCATGTTCTCAAATCTAACGATCCTCAATCAGCCAACTGCTGCATCGTTGTGTGTGACACCGCGATAACGACGTCATTCACAACTTCACCCATTCACATCAGTGAACAAGTACCGTTCGCTGTGTTGTGCGAACAATACCTGTTCGCTGGATCGTTGGTGCGTAGTCCACGATATCCATGCATGTGACAGCTCAGGAACAATGTCAAAAAGATGTCCTAACAAGATTGTTAGTGATATCGTTAACGATGTCGTACCGTGTAACGGGGCATTTAAAAAGATTAGGTCGGCCTGTAATTGACCTCATAGGTAGACCTCAACTATGAGACAAAAGGAGAAAACAAATCCTGAAAATCACATTGTCTAATCTGAAAAGGAAACGGAAAATATGGTCCAAACGCCAAAATTCAGTTTTTTTAGTCGCTGTGTTATTGCTATAAAATGCAATAACGGGCGATCAAAACTGTGGATCCCCCCAAAAATGGTATAATTAGAAATGTTAGCTTAAGAAGCAAAAAAATAAGCCGTCACCCAACCCCAGATCCCGAAAAATGAGAACGCTACAGGTCGCAGAACATGGCGCAAAAAGTCTGTTTTGTTTTTTTTCAAACTTCTGAATTTTTTTTCACCACCTAGATACCAATAAAGGTATACATGTTGGGTGTCTACGAACTCGTACCGAAGCGAGGCATCACCCAGGCATGTCGATTTTACCATGTTACCATATAGTGAACAAGGCGACTAAAATACCCAATACCCAATACTAAAATGTCATTGCACTTTTTTTGCAATTTCACTGCATTTAGAATTTTTTTGCAATTTCCCTATACACCATATGGTAAAATAAATTATTTTATATGAAAGTACAACTCGTCCCGCAAAAAACAAGCCGTCATATGTCTATATTGACAGAGAAATAAAAAAGTTATGGCTCTTGAAAGCAGGGGAGCAAGAAACGAAAATTAAAAACGAAAAATTGCCAGGTAATGAAGGGGTTAAATGCAATTTTTTTTCTTACAGGAATGAAGACACATTTAATAAAGTGTTCTGCAAAGTTACAGAATCTTTTCAAGCTGGAAAATAATATTTATTAAAAAAAAATTGTATGTTTAGCTGTTCTCTAATATAGAAAAGCTGATTTGAACAATAGGTCAGTTTCTAATCATCATCATGAAAAATAAAGGAACAAGAAATCCTTACAGTCTGTTTACTTACAATTTTCAGAAGCAGCAAGTTGTCTCTTAAGGAGCCGACCATGCCGATAAAGGAGACCACGAACATCAGCATGCCCAGAAGAAGCAAGATGATTGCTGGAGCCAGAAATATCCCTTCCAAAGTTTGATGTTTCCGTCTCTCACTCTCCGCGTATATTCCAATGCACAGGATCAAGAGGCCAATTAGCTGGAAGAAAATGGGACCTAATTAGGTTCTGCTTAGCTGAAAATATTTAATATAGAGATCAAGTACCGTATATACTCGTGTATAAGCCGACCCGTGTATAAGCCGACCCCCCCACTTTTGCTCCCCAAAACTGGAAAAACCTATTGACTCGCGTATAAGCCTAGGGTGGACAATGCAGCAGCTACCGGTACTGAAAAATGTAAAAAATGAAAATAGATACGAATAAAATTTTGAATATATAGCCCTGATCACTGGTATATAGCGCTCCCATCACAGTACATGCCCCATTACAGGTACCGTATATAGCCCCGATCAGTGGTATATAGCGCTCAAATCACAGTATATGCCCCATTACAGGTACATAGCCCAGATCACTGGTATATAGCGCTTCCATCACAGTATATGCCCCATTACAGGTATCCATATACCTGTAATGGGGCATATACTGTGATGGGAACGCTATATACCAGTGATCGTGGCTATATACCTGTAATAGGGCATATACTGTGATGGGAGCGCTGTATACCAGTGATCGCCCCGATCACTCGTATATAGCGCTCCCATAACAGTACGGTATATACCGTACTGTAACCCCAGCTTTCCCTCACTAGACTGCTTTATTATAGTAGGGTATTACTATTCTTTCCCTGACAACCCATCTTTTCCCTGCTCTATCAGCCCACAATGGCTCCTCACCTCCTTCCTTGGGGCCAGAAACTGTAATTAAAGTCCCCTGCGGCCACACCTTGTTTTAGGGCAATGCCTGGCCGTAGGGGACTTTTTCTGTGTTTATTTAACTTGGGCACAGGTACAGTGACTATGGCAGGGGGGAGGGACACTGTCCTGCCCATTCCTATTGCATGGTGGAGGGATACATTCCCCCCATTGCAATAGTAGGGCGGAGGGATACAGGCCCTTTATTATATTGATAATGAGGCGGAGGGATCTGGGGCCCCTGTGCCTCTCTCTCCGGTGCCACACAGACCGGGACGGGGGCCGGAGGATCATGGACGGGATCGGGGCTTCACCGGCAGCAGAGGAGGATGGAGGTGAGGTGGAGGGCTCCGGGTCCGGGCTCCGGGCTGCGGGCTGCGAGCTCCGGGCTGCGGGCTCCGGGCTGCAAGCTGCGAGCTTCGGGCTGCGGGCTCCGGGCTGCAAGCTGCGAGCTCCGGGCTGCGAGCTCCGGGCTGCGAGCTCCGGGCTGCGGCGGTGAATGTCTGGCCGGGCGGGGGTTAACTACAGCGCAATCGGGACCCCGGGGGTCCAAGCATGGAGGTGCAGGGGACCGCAGCAGGGGATATCTGGCCGGGCGGGGGTTAATTACAGCGCAATCGGGACCCCGGAGGTCCAAGCATGGAGGTGCAGGGGACCGCAGCAGGGGATATCTGGCCGGGCGGGGGGTCAGAAGCACAAGCTGGACCTTGTGGTCCGGCAGGGGCACAAGGGAAGCAGTGGGGGAGACTTTGAGGGCGGTGCGGAGCCATTTCAAGCAAGCACATAAGTGCTTGTTAGTTAGTGACTCGCGTATAAGCCGAGGGGGGGACTTTTCAGCACATTTTTAGTGCTGAAAAACTCGGCTTATACGCGAGTATATACGGTAATCATTAACTTATTTACTTATGCAAAGCTATCTCTCCATAATGATGCATGAACAAATTTCCAAAACTCCTACCCCATGAGAAATTAACTGTACTGATAAGAAAATGTGAAGACATTAGAATTTAGACACCACACAATATAGAGTTCAGGGCAAATCCAACAAAAGACCAAATTTACCTGGTACTGATGTTGAACTGGTTATCAATAACATATTTTTTAGCTAACGGCTTAGAAGTCAGTAGGCCAGACATCTGACTCAGACTCCTCAGTGTCTCTGAATCCAACTCCCACTCAAAAACAGACATTCCAAGCTCATATGTAGCAACTGATGCGGCCGCCATCTTTGTACACCCGGTCATGAACAGTAGCCGTGGCCATATTGCTACCCCCGGTCATTACTTTAGGAAGAGACATGGCCATTGAATGTATTAGAATTGTGGTGGGATTCTGTGAGTAAGATCCACAGGAGAAAGAGGGGGTGCAGAGAGGGACCAAGACCCCCCTTGCATAGGCTATTCCCACCAACACAGTAATGCCCACCTCAAAGCACACCATATATTCAGTAGGTGTGACCAGATTTATTGTTGGGCGTGAATGGCTTGTTTGGTGGGCATGGTGACATTTCCTCCCCATCCACTAAAATATTCAATCATTCGACCAGCCCTAATCCACGCCACTTTCACGCAAGTCATATTAGACCTGGAAGGAGGACATACAGTCTAGCATCTACCAGTAATATATTTATTCATTTATATAGCGCTATTAATTCCATAGCGCTTTACATACATCAGTAATGCTGTCCCTATTGAGGCTCATAAACTAAATATCTTATAAGTATGTCTTTGCAATGTGGGAGGAAACCAGAGTGCCCAGAGGAAACCCACGCAAAGATCATACAAACTCCATGAAGATGTCGTCCTTGATGGGAAATGTACCCAGGACATCAGCGCTGCAAGGCTGTGGTGCTAACCACCGATCCACTGTGCCGCCCACTAAATCATAGCCAAGGCGCCCGCCATAGTACTACACCCACTGATATTTTCCAATGCAAAAGAATCGGGCCCCAGTCTAGTGTGTGTGTGTGTGTGTGTGTGTGTGTGTGTGTGTGTGTGTGTGTAGGTCTGGGATTGGCATCTACACCGTCGCAACTATAGCCACAAACTTTTGCACAGTCACACGTCTGGACCCCGAGAGCATCATAGGCTTTGTTGTGAGGCGAAATTTTAACCCCACGCATTCCAGTTCACCAAACAATTTTGGCCCCATCTGCATAATGGAGAGAAAGTGACAGTTACCAGTTGACAGTTGTGAATGAGAGGGGCTTTATGACAGTGCCAAAGACTAACATCATATAGTCACTAAGGTGGGGCCCAGACATGGGATATTCACCATGCACGGGGACATGTATACACACCACATGCACACAAAGAGTAACAGCTAAGGTGGAGTCCCAACATTGGATCTCACCACGCACCCGAACACACAAACACACACACCACAAAGAGACACACACACAACACAGACACCCCTCCCCCACAGGGATACACACACATACACACCCTATAGGGACACATGCACTCATCTCACAGGGACATACACACATACACACCCTACGGGGACACAGACACACACACACCCCACAGGAACACACAAACCCCATAGGGACGGACACACACCACAGGGACCCCCCCACAGGGACACATGCACACCATGGGACACCACACACACCCAGGGACACCCACACCACACAGACAGACACAGATGTGCACAAATCACTTCACACAACTCGCCTCATACATCTGGTATCTTTAATTTCCAAAAATAAACATCTGATTAAAAACAGCCATTGTGCAACACATGTGCCATATAGGGAATTAAGGCAGATTTCAGTCACATGAGCCGTCTGTTATGTGTATGTGTGAGGTAATATACATGGCCGGCCGGGGGGAGGGTTTACTGTTGGCTGGAGATTTATTAGGCTGCCTATAACAATCAATCACAGCTCAGCTTCTATTTTCCTACAGGTCATTAATATGACATATTCAAATTCTATTTTGTTATAGCTAACAGCAGTTACTTATTAACCCGGGCGTAGCCGGGTAGTACAGCTACTATATATAGATTTATATATGCTGCTCAAAAAAAATTATATATATATATATATATATATATATATATATATATATATTATATATAGTAGTTTATATATTTGACATGTATCGCACTGCTTTGCCCTTTATGTACCTATTAGCTGTAGAGTCAAGAGTTTATTTATTTGTATTTAACATATATATATCCAACATGTCATGGCACTCCGTCACATCATTCAAATATCTATTTAGTTGGAGTATGAATTTTAGGGGTGGTATTATTTGATCATATTTTTGGGCCCAACTTTTACCTTATCTTGGTACCTTTTGAGTGTGTTTACTATACACATTACATCCATGTGCTATATGTGTAGTCAAGTATTTTTGCCAGTATTGTACCATCTTTGTTTTTAATTCACCTATTTTCTCCTATTTTTTGTAATTATTTGTTCTGTTTTGAATATGAATAAAATTTGTTTATTTTCCTATATGTCTGTGCGCTTCCAAACATATGTAGTGCATCTATTGCATCTCACGCACTATTATGTATTTGTTTCGACTGATTTATAGTATTTTATAAAACTAAGTCTGAAAACTGAGTCCCAACATCTGAAGCTCTTCTTGTTTTCATTGCTGGTTCAGATGATGATGAGATGGAATGTTCGTGTCTGTTCTTGTTATGACATCACAGGTTGATGACATCAGCCGACCACAGCCCAGATGAGAAGTGAAAAAAGGTTAAGATGTAGTATATAAAGTTCAGCCGATGACTAAATAAAGGAGCCCCGCCCACTTGCCCATGTCATCGCTTTGTGATGACACAGTGATCAGCGGGTATAAAACACCGACCTGGCAGCTGCACAGCCATTTGTCAGTCTGCACTCTACAAGGAAGAAGATGGAGCACCAGGAAGAAAGAAGAGTCATGGTCTTCACACTGTGGAGCCCCTGACTTTCTCGATACTCTCAGGAGTGTCATGAGACGCCTCTGATGCTCTTATGAGTGTCATGGGCACCTTATAATTGTATTGTTATTAACATGCACTTTTTTTAGCAGGTTTATATAATTAGTTAACATGTACTTTGTTTTAAGGTAAAGGTATATGTAAGTAAGGGCCACGTCACACACACAGATATTTGTGCAGATATTGTTCGCAGATCTCTGGTTGCAGTGAAATTATGGACACATTAATCCATTTATATACAGCCACAAAATGGAACAATGTGTCCATGATTTCACTGCAACCAGAGATCTGCGAACAATATCTGCACAAATATCTGTGTGTGACGTGGGCCTAACATGCATGTGTGTTTTGAGAAGGTTTATATAAGTAATATGCATTTGTGTTTTGAGGTTTATGTATATATGTATGTATGTATTTTCTTGTAATATGCATTTGTGTTTTGAGGTTTATGTATATATGTATGTATGTATTTTCTTGTAATATGCATTTGTGTTTTGAGGTTTTTGTATTTATGTATGTACCGTATATACTCGTGTATAAGCCGACCCGTGTATAAGCCGACCCCCCTACTTTTGCCCCCAAAACCTGGGAAAACCTATTGACTCGTGTATAAGCCGAGGGTGGACCCCAGCACAGGTATACAGCCCCCAGGAGTGTGGTATACAGCAGCCCCAGAGGTATATACAGCAGCCCCAGTGGTAGTATACGGCAGCAGCCCCAGTGATTAGTATACAGCAGCCCCAGTGGTAGTATACAGCAGCCCCAGTGGTAGTATACAGCAGCCCCAGTGGTTAAGATATTACAGCAGCCCCAGTGGTAGTATACAGCAGCCCCAGTGGTATATACAGCAGCCCCAGTGGTATATACAGCAGCCCAGTGGTAGTATACAGCAGCCCCAGTGGTAGTATACAGCAGCCCCAGTGGTAGTATACAGCAGCCCCAGTGGTAGTATACAGCAGCCCCAGTGGTAGTATACAGCAGCCCCAGTGGTAGTATACAGCAGCCCCAGAGGTAGTATACAGCAGCCCCAGAGGTAGTATACAGCACCAAGGTAGTATACAGCAGCCCCAGAGGTATATAGCGCAGCCCCAGTGGTGTATACAGCAGCAGCAGCCCCAGGGGTGTATACAGCAGCAGCCCCAGGGCTGTATACACCAGCAGCCCCAGGGCTGTATACACCAGCAGCCCCAGGGCTGTATACACCCACCAGGCTGTAACCAGCAGCCCCGGAGGTATACAGGCCCCCCCATCAAGCTCCAGGGCCCCCCCCCTTGCGTGGCAGCCTGTAAAGGAAAATCATACTTATCAGTGTCCCGCGCTGTCCCGCTGCTCTGCCGACACACGATCCCGGACTTCAAACCGCGTCTTCCAGCTTCCTTTTGTCGCGGGCAATGACGTCATTGCCCGCGACCACAGGAACACGGAAGAGCGGATTGAAGCCCGGGATCGTGTGTCGGCAGAGCAGCGGGACAGCGCGGGACACTGATAAGTATGATTTTCCTTTACAGGCTGCCGCGCAAGGAGGGGGGGCCCTGGAGCTTGATGGGGGGGCCTGTATACCTCCGGTATACCTCAGTACTCGCGTATAAGCCGAGGGGGGACTTTTCAGCCCAAATTTTGGGCTGAAAAACTCGGCTTAAACGCAAGTATATACGGTATGTATTTTCTTGTAATATGCATTTGTGTTTTGAGGTTTATGTATATATGTATGCATGTATTTTCTTGTAATATGCATTTGTGTTTTGAGGTTTATGTATATATGTATGCATGTATTTTCTTGTAATATGCATTTGTGTTTTGAGGTTTTTGTATTTATGTATGTATGTATGTATGTATTTTCTTGCTGTAGAAGGTAGATGACGAATTGCGTATGAGGTCTGCCTCTACATTCTAAACAATGGTGAAGCAAAATTAAGAGCGAGGGCGACCCAATGACCACAAAGGTTTTGAGCAAGGAATGATTTTGCTATACGCGTTCCTGAATTGTAGTAGAATGTAGAGGAAGACCTCATACCTGGGACATTGATCCAGGGAACTAGTCTGATTGCCATAAGTGGAGTCGGGAAGGAATTTTCCCCCTAAAATGGACAAACTGGGGCCCATAGGGGGTTTTGCCTTCCTCTGGATCAACACTTTAGCTTTTAGGTTGAACTTGTTGGACTTGTTTGTGTCTTTCAGCCTTAAAACTATGAAACTGTCCCTGTATTGAGGTTTAAGGTTGTCGGCCAGGGCTTCTCTGGGATCAGCATGTCTGCACCAGGAAGATTTTTTGAGCCGACAGCCTTAGACTAAATCAAAAGGGGAAAATAAGCTTTAGTTAAATGGGGATAAATTAAAAGCAAAGTCACAGAAAAATATTAATCTTGTCCTTTTTTCTATAAACTTTGGAGGAAATTTAACTCCTTTTTCTGCTGTGACTTTGCTTTTAATTTTAGGATAGGAACTCGCAAGACTATGAGGACCCTTGACGCGGGTTGCGAGCTTTGTGTATTTTGGCCAAAACATCGACCAATGCCACATAAATGTGTTATATTTTTGCTTGTTATGTGTTTTTTTCTATATTGACTTGAGAATTTTTGGGAAATTTGAGTTCCCTTTTTGTGGCTTGGATTTTAATTTTGGTACAGAGACTTGAACTCTTGCATATTTTGGCCAAAATATCGACCAATACCTCATATTTATCATATATAGTTTTGCATGCTATGCTGGATTCAGCCTTTGCCTGACAAGATGCTTTTAACATCCATGTGATTATTTTAATAAAGGAATTAATCTTTTTATACTGGATTGGTTACTGACTTTCTACATTTCTCATCTATATTGGCCTTGTTATCTAGGGCACCTGTCCCGATGGGGGGCATTCATAATGTTGGGAACATCCTGATCTAATAGTATGGGTGTCATTAATAGGCTGTAAGCCTACATATGTGTGACCAGGATACAAGCCTTATCCATGTGCAATATTTATACTGAGCCATCGCCCCTCCATGATAGTCTCATCAGTATTTTGCACCTGTGTTGCCTCCATTTTATACAAGGCAGATAAATACTCTTGCCCTGTTTTGCTATATTGAATTTAGATAGGGATAAATCAACCACTCCAGCATCCAGCTCACTCCTCCGGCCAGCAGCTACTCTGTAGTTACAACCCTGGGCCTGAGGCAAGCCTCTATCCCTGTACATGGGTATAATGGTGAAGTTAGAGATCCCTGACCTTGCGGTGAGTCTCTATCCCTGTACAAGGGGTATAATGGTGAAGGTAGATCTAGATCCCTGGGCCTATGGTAAGTCTCTATCCCTGTACAGGGGTATAATGGTGAAGGTAGAGATCCCTGGGCCTATGATAAGTCTCTATCCCTGTACAGGGGTATAATGGTGAAGGTAGAGATCCCTGGGCCTATGGTTAGTCTCTATCCCTCCCTGTACAGGGGTATAATGGTGAAGGTAGAGATCCCTGGGTCTGTGTGTCGCAATAAATCTACAGGTTTTAATTTATCCTTTTTTATGGCACAAAAACATGAGCTAGGTGCAGTGGTAAAGCAGGGTACAGAAAACATCAAAAGCACATGAAGGACATAAAATCATAAAAAATCTTCAGAGCACACAAGTTACAACAGATTACAACAAATGCAGTGTCTCACATGAGTAAAATGCATACAATCAATTGGGGGATAATAGGGGTGCCAGAATCAGACCTCCATACTTCACTAGTCTAATATATAAAGCTGAATGTGTGTGTGTGTATGTGTTTATCCGGGATTGGCATCTACACCGTCGCAACTACAGCCACAAACTTTTGCACAGTCACACGTCTGGACCCAGAGAGCGTCATAGGCTATGTTGTGAGGCAAAATTTTAACCCTGCGCGTTCCAAACAATTTCGCCCCTATTACATAATGGGGATAAAGTGATAGGAAAAGTGTTGGGGGCAAATTGACAGCTGCCAGATGTGAACAAGGGGGACTTAAAGAATGAGAGCGATGGCGCCAAAGAGTATATACCGTACAGTTGCTAAGGTGGGGCCCTGACATAGGATACTTACCACACACGGGGATATGAACACACACACAAATTGTGCCATACACTACCACGTGCTTGAACACATATACCACCCTCAGCACACATTTCACCACACATACACTAAACTTGCCACATAATCGCCCTAAAACACACACGTCTGGTATTATCCTTCAAAAATATAAATCTGATTAATAAGCAGCAAAACTACAAGAGAAACAAATGTACCATATCTAATATATAAAGCTGAATGTATGTATGTGTGTGTGTAGGTCTGGGATTGGCATCTACACCGTCGCAACTACAGCCACAAAATTTTGCACAGTCACACGTCTGGATCTTGAGAGCATCATAGGCTATGCTGTGAGGTGAAATTTTAACCCCGCGCGTTCCAATTCACCAAACAAGTTTGTCCCTATCTACATAATGGAGAGAAAGTGAGAGTTGACAGTTGTGAATGAGAGGGGCTTTATGACAGTGCCAAAGACTAACAGCATATAGTCACTAATGTGGGGCCCCGACATGGAATATTCACCACGCACGGGGACATGTATACACGCCACATGCACACAAAGAGTAACAGCTAAGGTGGAGCCCCAACATTGGATACTCATCACGCACCCAAACACAAACACACACACCACAAAGAGACACACACAACACAGAGACACACCACACAGACAACACCCCCCCACAGGGACACACACACACCCTATAGGGACACATACACACCCTATAGGGACACATGTACTCACCCCACAGGGACACACACACCACACAGACAGATACAGATGTGTACAAATCGCCTCACACAACTCGCCTCATAAGTCTGGTATCTTTAATTTCCAAAAATAAACATCTGATTAAAAACAGCCAATGTGCAACACATGTGCCTATAGGGAATTAAGGCAGATGTCAGTCACATGAGCTGTCTAATATGTGTATGTGTGAGGTAACATATACTACCCGGCCAGGGGGAGGGTTTACTGTTGGCTGGAGATTTATTAGGCTGCCTATATCAATCAATCACAGCTCAGCTTCTATTTTCCTACATGTCATTAATATGACATATTCAAATTCTATTTTGTTATAGCTAACAGCAGTTATTTATTAACCCCCCGGGAGAAGTCCAGGTAGTACAGCTAATAATAATAATAATAATAATAATGCTTGTGAAGTGTCCCACTAGTGATTTAACCCTTTCCCGACACAGGACGTTGTACAACGTCCTGGCAGATTTGAGCTGCTGCAGCTCCTGTGAGTGGGGTCACTCAGGTGTCACAGATGCTGCTGCCCTGTGACAACCTGTAAATGTATTTCCCAGAATACCCCTTTAATGTAGAGTTAGGTCATTTTGCGGGAAGGAAATAATACATGAACTTTAAGGGCCTGAATGCAACATCAATGGTAAAATTGGTAAGGCTGGTGTTATATGCACCATTTTCTATAAAAATCCATTGGCCTGTACTTCTCACTCTGTCTTAATCACCTATAGCAACTAATCAGAGGTTGATACCAAAGCTGTGATTGGTTATTATGGGCAAATTAAACATTTTTTGTTCTCAAACAGATCACTAAATGTTTATACCTGGTTTTTTTCGCAGAAAAATGCTGCTGACAGATTGGCTAGAACTGAACAGGGAAAGTATAATAACCACAAAATGAAAAGTATTGTAGATGGAGCATTTTCTCACTTTGTATTTCTTGGGTAATTGGCAGTTTGTTTAAAAAAACAGCATGGTCTTGGTGTGGTGATTTTATTTTTCAACAAGTTAGGACTCTCCCATACGAATGTATTTGCCCGTCTGTGCAGTGTCCGCAATTAGAGACCAAAGCTTTGGTCCCTATTTGCGGACACTGCACAGACGGGCAAATACGCTTGTGTGGGCGAGCCTTAAATGTAATTTCTCCTATAGACCTCCATTGTTAGTGACCTAACAGCAGAAAAATATCTTAGTCCTCAGGTGGTTAAAACCCTGAGATGTGTGTATTTACAGATGTCCTCAGATGGTCATTGTTCATGAAACGGTCCTCACAAGGATAGTAAAAATCAGGTTCCTTATTTTAAGCAATATTGATTAGCTCAAGTGATAACTGTGGTTACACATTGCACTTAAATATTCCTATGTGATTGCCTTGTTAATATCACTGCAGGGAATGGTAGTCCCCACAATACATGTTCCAGTCAGGTGTCCAGCTAAAGCACTTAAACGAGTATGTGTGTGTGTGTGTGTGTGTGTGTGTGTGTGTGTGTGTGTGTGTGTGTGTGTGTGTGTGTGTGTGTGTGTGTGTGTGTGTGTGCGCATGTGTATATCTCAATCAAAAGCTAAACAGCACCTCCTATAAGCATTAGTCTGAACTGGTGCCAAGCTGTGTCCCTGCACAATATACACAAAAAAGTTTACAGCGGCACACAGTCACTGCCAAACATATGCATACATAGAGATATAGTTAAAGACACCCATACATTTGAGAAAAAACAAAAACTCTGTGGACAGAGAGGTTGGCATAGTGATGGTCAGGGACCCATCAGATCTAAGGTCACCTTGCCACGGCTGATGAGCAAAGACAGATTGGTTTAGGCAGTGGGCTCAGGGTATGATTACATTAAGAAAAAGATATACCGTATTTTCCGCATTATAAGGCACACCTAAAAGCCTAAGATTTTCTCTGAAATCAAAAGTGCGCCTTATATACGGCGTTTCCCTGAAAGTAAGCTAGGGGATGCCATGTGCCTGCAAATATAAGGCTCCCCCCACAAAAATAAGGCATACCTTGTTTCTACTGCTGATCAGCATGCCACCGATCACAAGAGTGGGGCATGCAGCTGTGACTCATCCCCGCCGTCTCCACTGTCTGGTGCCCGCCTCTGTATTCTGTATGCTGCATTTTCGTATTTCAAAACCGGGCCAGCAGCCGCGCAGCTCACAGCCCAAGAGGCCAGCAGTGAATCACAGATCCGGAGCTGTGTGCTGATCTCCGCCCAGGAGCCTTGCGCCAATCACTGCACCGTGATTGGCTGCTGGGCTCCCGGGCTGTGAGCTGCGCAGCTTCTGGCCCGGTTTTGAAATAGGAAAATGCAGCATACAGAACACAGCGGCGGGCACCAGACAGCGGGGACGGCGGGTACAAACAAGGTGTGCCTTATTTTCGGGGAAACACGGTGTGGGTATGGGATACTGGAGGATGATGGGGGGCTAAAGATGGACAGCGGAGGATGATGGGGGGGCTACAGAGGGATACTGGAGGATGATGGGGGCTACAGATGTATAGTGGAGGATGATGGGGGGCTAAAGATGGACAGCGGAGGATGATGGGGGGGCTACAAAGGGGTACTGGAGGATACGGGGGCTACAGATGGATAGTGGAGGATGATGGGGAGCTACAGAGGGATAGTGGAGGATGATGGGGGTCTGAGCTATGTTTTATTTATGGTAATAAGGTGCGCCTTATAATCCGGTGCGCCTTATATGTGGAACCAAGATGGCTTTTGTGCAATAGATGTGAAAAAGAAAAATAATAATAGTGTATTTTCTATTAACTACAGGGGCAGAAAGCCTGACACTCCTGGATTGGCCAATATGTGCACCAAGAACCTTACCTTACAAAGATAAGTTTTAAAAAAATCCATAAATTTAGTTTTTTTTTTTTTTTTAAAGTTTGTTTTCAACTACTGTATATCTCTATGTATACATAATTTTGGCAGTGACTGTGTGCTGCTGCAAACTTTTTGGTGTATATACAGTACAGACCAAAAGTTTGGACACACCTTCTCATTCAAAGAGTTTTCTATATTTTCATGACTATGAAAATTGTAGATTCACACTGAAGGCATCAAAACTATGAATTAACACGTGTGGAATCATATACTTAACAAAAAAGTGTGAAACAACTGAAAATATGTCTTATATTGTAGGTTCTTCAAAGTAGCCACCTTTTGCTTTGATTACTGCTTTGCACACTTTTGGCATTCTCTTGATGAGTTTCAAGCAGGGGCGTAACTACAACAGGTGCAGGGGTTGTGATTGCACCCGGGCCCTGGAGATTAGGGGGCCCCAAAAGTCACTTTGGTCCATAGAAAAAGACTAATGCCATTAAAGATTTGCTATAGATGGGGGCCCCGTTGGAGCTTTCGCATCGGGGCCCAAGGGCCTGAAGTTACACCACATGCTTCAAGAGAGGTAGTCACTGGAAATGGTTTTCACTTCACAGGTGTGCCCTGTCAGGTTTAATAAGTGGGATTTCTTGCCATATAAATGGGGTTGGACCATCAGTTGTGTTGTGCAGAAGTCTGATGGAGTACACAGATGATAGTCCTACTGAATAGACTGTTAGAATTTGTATTATGGCAAGAAAAAAGCAGCTAAGTAAAGAAAAACGAGTGGCCATCATTACTTTAAGAAATAAAGGTCAGTCAGTCCGAAAAATTGGAAAAACTTTGAAAGTGTCCCCAAGTGCAGTTGCAAAAACCATCAAGCGCTACAAAGAAACTGGCTCACATGAGGACCAGGAAAGGAAGACCAAGAGTCACCTCTGCTGCAGAGGATAAGTTTATCCGAGTCACCAGACTCAGAAATCGCAGGTTAACAGCAGCTCAGATTAGAGACCAGGTCAATGCCACACAGAGTTCAAGCAGTAGACACATCTCTACAACTGTTAAGAGGAGACTTTGTGCATCAGGCATTTATGGTAAATTAGCTGCTAGAAAACCACTGCTAAGGACAGGCAACAAGCAGAAGAGACTTGTTTGGGCTTAAGAACACAAGGAATGGACATTAGACCAGTGGAAATCTGTGCTTTGGTCTGATGAGTCCAAATTTCAGATCTTTGGTTCCAACCACCGTGTCTTTGTGAGACGCAGAAAAAGTGAACGGATGGACTCTACATGCCTGGTTCCCACCATGAAGCATGGAGGAGGAGGTGTGATGGTGATGGGGTGCTACGCCAGATGTACTGGCCTCAACAGTCACCAGACCTGAACCCAATCGAGATGGTTTGGGGTGAGCTGGACTGCAGAATGAAGGCAAAAGTGCCATCAAGTGCTAAGCATCTCTAGGAACTCCTTCAAGACTGTTGGAAGACCATTTCCGGTGACTATCTCTTGAAGCTCATCAAGAAAATGCCAAGAGTGTGCAAAGCAGTAATCAAAGCAAAAGGTGGCTACTTTGAAGAAATCTAGAATATAAGACATATTTTCAGTTGATTCACACTTTTTTGTTAAGTATATAATTCCACACGTGTTAATTCATAGTTTTTGATGTCTTCAGTGTGAATTTACAATTTTCATAGTCATGAAAATACAAAATACTCTTTGAATGAGAAGGTGTGTCCAAACCTTTGGTCTGTACTGTATATCTATACAAATATACACAATCTCTAAAACCCTAAGCAGTCTATGGAATGAATTGTGGACAGGAGGAGAAAAGGGGAATAAATAGATGGGGAAAAAAAGTTGTATAAGATTGAAAAAGAAAATGAAAAACACCTGACAATCCAGATCAGGAGAACCGAAACAGTCTTAAGCCCCTTTCACATCAGCGTTTTTGCTGATTTGCATCAGATCCGGCAGATTTACAGCATCTGCCGTGTAACGGCTGCACTTGCGGCACACTTCATTCATTCTCTATGGGACTTGCGGCAAGTACGGTTTGCCGGATCCGGCACTTACGGCGCGTGAAAAAAATGCTGCTAGCTGCAGTTTTTTGACCTGCCATAAGTGCAGGATCGCGGCAAAAAACGCATTTGCCGCAAGTCCCATAGAGAATGAATGGGGCTTGCTGCAAGTGCAGCTGTTACGCGGCAGATGCCGTAAATCTGCCGGATCTTCCACAAATCAGCAAAACTGCTGATGTGAAAGGGGCCTTAGAGAGTATCAGAAACCTTACCATGGTCTAGCAGGCACAGAGAACCGATCATGACAAAAAATGGGCTTATATTCATTTGTTGCTATAAAATGAGTCTAATAAACCATGTGATCTAAAATGCCTTGACCAGAACGTCACCGAGATGGATCAGGCAAAGGCCAAGGAACAGGGGAAAGGAACCATGGTAAGGCTGGAGGAAATACTTCAGATGTCCCAACAACCAATCAGAGCAGGATGATCCTGGAAAACATCCACCATATTGTCTGTCTTAAAGAGGACCTGTCACCAAACCAGGCATGGTGATCTAATCGCAGCACTGGATGCAGCATGTCTGCTGCATCCAGGCAAGGGTCCCCCAGCACTTGAGCAGCCCTGTACCCCAAGTAAATACATTTAGAAAACTTACATCATGCAGCCATAAAGGAGGTGGCTAGAGGCAGGAGCCAAAGGGCAGATTCACACCCCCTGCATGTGTAATCTGCCCACCGCTGCCAATCATTGTCTCCCTCTTCTGCAGCATAATAAAGAGTTTTTTTTTTTTTCCAGAAATGGCCGTTTAGCCCCACCCCCTGCGGTGACGTCACCGCTTATACCCACCGTGCTCTATGGTTTTCTAAGTGTATTATCTCGGGGTACAGGGCGGCTCAAGTGCTGGGGGACCCCTTGCCTGGATGCAGCAGACATGCTGCATCCAGTGCTGTAATTAGATCACCATGCCTGGTTTGGTGACAGGTCCTCTTTAAGGACACACTGTCAGCAAAGAGGGGAGACCGAGGGAGAACATTCTCTACCACAGACACAACAGATTGTGACCTGCCTCCTCTTAACACCTATAAAGAGTATTCTTGTCACCTATCTTCGAAAAAGAGAGTAAGGGAGTATTCAGACATCCGTGAAACAGTCTGTGTGCAAACTAATACAGACTGGCTACAGTCTCCTGAACTGGACAGCCTCATAGGCATATAGGAGAGTATTACGTTCGGGTTCGAAAACGCATGGCCACTCTGTGCATGAAAAGATACATGGACGTCTAAATTTAGCCTAAGCTATTAATCAACTGTTAACCGGCTATATGCGAGCTGATCAGAAATCAGATAGTCCGCCCACTCCAAGTGCACAGAACAATGATTAATACAATAATTCTGATCACATAGAATATCATTGTCCTCGGAAACACAGGTCCTGTTTACACAAAGGAATCCTAATAGTATTATTCTGGTGGTTTCTTAGTTTATGTTTGTCATTGTATAGTTTCAATTGCTTGTGTGGTTCTTTGTAGGAACCCACATCCTCCTAACAAGACTGGTGGTATATTTCCTTTATCTGTGCAACTTCTCCTTTTACTAAACTATTTTTATACACAAAGAAACTTTTGCCTTTCAATCACAGTACAACTACGGCATAAAATCAAACTCAATGTTTCCCTATGGGTCACCAAGTGTTGGTCAATCTTTTCACCATCGCCTTTGGTCATGTGCACCATTGGAAAGCACCAAGGTTGCATTAATGATGAACTAGAAATTAACAAAAAGTGCAAATAGACCATTAACCAGGTGGGTGTAGATATGTTCTATGCGCTCACCTGGTGGGGTGGTGAGACCACAGGACTTGTAGGGCTTATCGACAAAACTCCAGCTGCGGCTTCCCGCTGGTTGGAAATAAAACAACGAGCAAAGCTTTGGAGTGGCAAGCCAAACATTAGACTCCAACTCCGCAATTCCCTGAATCTGAGTCTGACTCCACCAAAATGGACACCGACTCCAGCTCCACAACTCCTACTCCTCAGCCATGACAACGAGGATATTTCAAAGAGAAGCAGATAACTGCACTGCAGATGAAGAAATTCAGAAGCGATGAATGCGAATCATGCAGTTTATTGCGACGTGTTCCAGTCTAGGCCCTTTCACATCAGCTTTTCATATTCGCGCAGATGCGGTGAAAAACCGCATCTGCCGCGTGCCGCATAACGTTCCACTGCGGCACAGTTGCGGTTTTCAATGTAAAGTATAGCGTACTTGCGGCAGGTGCGGCAAGTGCGGTTTTGCACTTGCGCAGTGCGGCCGCGAAAAAAACCGCAGTAAGCCGCGTTTTTTCCGGCCACTCCGCAAGTGCAAAACCGCATTGCCGCCCTGCCGCAAGTAGCTATACTTTACATTGAAAAACGCAACTGTGCCGCAGTGAACCGTTATGCGGCAAACGCGGCAGATGCGTTTTCACGCATTCTGCCGCGAATTATAAACGCTGAGTAAAGGCCTAACCGACTTTTTCCTCAGTAGAGTTTTTATGAATTCAGTAGTCCTGAAGAAGAGATCTGTTACACCTGGGAATAAACTAAATTGATTCTTATACACCTGCATGCTGGAATTTCTTCACCAGCAGTGTAGTATACACATATTATTCTTAAAGATGACATCACTGGCAATAATGCAATTTTATTTTCAGTTGTGTGCCACCAATAATCTTTATGTAGCCTTTATTTAGACCCAATCACACAGATCAAGAAGGGCAGGATGGCAGGATAGCCGCATTAGTACGCACATAATAGTGGGATTTTTATACTGTACAATGCTATTTCTACATTCTAAAGATCTTTCTCTTCTTTCCGTCTTTGCTCGGGGGAGCCCAGGCAAAGATGAGTTTCAATTTGTGGTGTGCATAAAACCTTCATTAAATATCCTATTATATGTAGAGAATGACAGGCTGAGGATGGTATTGAAATTCCAATGTCTAAGAAGTTTTAAATGTTTCACACTCTACTTTCCTTGCAAAACTCAATCAATTTTCTACACCTCAAGGATGAATGCTTTCCAGAATTGAAAAACACAAAATCAAAAGAGAAATTTAAGAAGGTAAAAAATTAGATTTTAACCCGTTAAAGGAAACCAGTCTGATAGAAAATGGTATCTGATCGTCAAGCAGGATGTTATAGAGCAGGAGTTGACGGACATTTTTGTGGAAAGCTTCAGTAAACTGTTGTTTGTATGTACGTATTGAGAGCAGTGAGCGTGTCCTAGACTTGACAGGCTTTACTGTATGATTGTGCATGTAGATAGCTCTCACTAGGATGGCCCTCTGAACTCATGCACAAACACAAGGGATTGAAGTTATACTAAAGAAAACTACATATTACTCTGCCCAGATTCTGCTGTCCACAGCTTGGACTGGATGTGCAATGTGACAGGGGCCCTTTTAGGATGTGGCTCTTTTGAACTATGCCTGTGAGTGGGTAGTGAGCAAGACCCTAACCAACTGCTAAAAGAGAGAGGCAAATAGGTCACCCGAAATACTGCTCTTCTCCAAGACTCAACACAAACTCAGCAATCAATGGGATTTTGTCACACCCCCCAAAGGAGCCAAACGGAGTACGGCGACACAGAAGGAAAGGGGAATATTGCCACAAAGGAAAAGCAACCCCTGACACTTACCTTAGGAAATCTTGAGCTCCTCGACGTCCCTAGACGGGTTCTTTCATCCCATGCGGCAACCTTGTTCCTACACTAAACTCGGCCCTAACTAGTGCGCAGGACAGCAGGAACACTAGTCCTTCTCCATGAAACAACACAAAAGGGAATTACACAGTCCAGGGTAAAAGAGACTTCCAAGCAGCTAGCTTCAGAATCGAGTCCAATGCTACTTTTCTTTCCACTGGCTCACACCTCCACACCAATACTAAGGTAGAGCAGGCTATCACTCACAATTACCCAGGCTAGAAGGTGAGTAATTATACCAATGGGGAGTGGATAAAACAGAACAGCTGAGATAGGCCAGGACAGAATGCCTTAGGAGACAAAAGAACAGCTTTAACCCTTGCAAGCACCACAATGGAAATCTTATAACCAGCAGGAAAACAAAGCAGCTCCAAAGTGTAGCCATGCAGTGGAACCTTCTGACCTGTGGATCAGGAGAGGTCACCACTTGTGGTAGTGCTGGGACAGATTCTCAGCACATAGTTAGGCTAGCTTCACAGAACGTTTTTGGGGATCCGTGTGTATCCGTTTTGAAATGAATAGACAGGGATCCTGAACAGAAATTAGGCTGTGAGGTACATTGCACTTGTTCTGGGCATGCTCAGTAAATAAAACCAGATCCAGGAAACGATTCTGTTTTTTTCCTGGATCTAGCACCATAGACTACCATTATATGTGATCTGGATGGTGCCCAGATTAGTTTCTGTCCGGCTTTGTGCGCCCAAAAACGGTGCAGTTCTATTCTGGTCCCAGAAAAAAAACAGTAGAAAAACTAATCCCGAACTGAATTCACATTAACGGATGGCCATATATGACCAATCCGGCACCATAGGGATACATGGGAGGCAAAACCAGATCTTTGCCTATCTGTATAAAAATGGATAGACCGGATCCCCAAAACCATGGTGTGAAGCCAGCCTGACTGTCTAGTGGCTTCTGCCTGTTCGACTTTTATGCTTATGTTTGTTTATATAGGAAGGAACCTGTCAGTCTAGTGTAACAGGTGGGGAGAAACTCCTGGGGACCTGCCATGGACAAGTCAATCAAGAAGCATAGACTTTGGCCGGCTCGTTAAAGTATGCTTTCTCTGAAGTGCTGCAGCTATTGTCCGATTCATGCTGTCCATACGTTGGCCAGCGTGAGTCTCATGTCAGGTTCCCTTTAGCTTTTGGAACTTTTTATGTGAGAAAATTAAATAAAAAGCATTTCTACAATTGTTTTATTGCATTTTAAATATTTTTTCTGAGAATCAGCTGAAGAAAAATCATCATCCCGAAAAAAAATAAGAGACCACTGCAAAATTTTCAGTTTCTCTGATTTTTCTCTTTATATAATACTGCAAAGAATACAAGTTCTTATTCATTTAGTAACAACAATACTAATGTTTTAACTCAGGAAGAGTTCAGAAATCAATATTTGCTAGAATAACCATGATTTTTAATCACAGCTTTCATGCATCTTGACATGCTTTCCTTTCAAACTGCTTTAGAGTGACCTTATGCCACTCCTGGCACAAAATGTAAGCAGTTCTTCATTGTTTGATGTCTTGTGACTGTCTCAAGTCATGTAAAGCTAGAAAAAAAGCCTTTCATCAATGAGAAGCAAAGGAGATCCAGGCTGAAGTTTACCAAAGACAATAAGGATTGGACCATAGAGGACTGAAGCAAGGTCTCTGATGAGTCTAATTTTCAGCTTTAACCAACACCTGGTTGTCTAATGGTTGAACAGAGACCTGGAGAGGCATCCAAGCCACAGTGTCTTGCACCCACTGTCAAATTTGGTGGAGGATCGCTGATGATCTGGGGTTGCTTCAGCAAGGCTGGAATTGGGCAGGTTAATCTTTGCAAAGGATGTATGAATCAAGCCGCATACAAGGTTATCCTTGAAAAACACTTGCTTCCTTCTGCTCAGGCAATGTTCCCCAACTCTGAGGACTGTTTTTTCCAGCAGGACAATGCCCCATACCACACAACTAGGTCAATCAATGTGTGGATGAAGGAGCACCACATCAAGACCCTGTCATGGCCAGCCCAATCTCCAGATCTGAACCCCATTGAAAACCTCTGGAATGTAATCAAGAGGAAGATGGATAGTCACAAGACATCAAACAAAGAAGAACGGTTTAAAATTTTGTGCCAGTCGGCATAAGGTCACCCAAAAGCAGCGTGAAAGACTGGTGGAAAGCAAACCAAGACGCATCAAAGCTGTGATTATATATCATGGTTATCCCGCCAAATATTGATTTCTGAACTCTTCCTGAGTTAAAACACGAGTATGAGTATTGTTGCTTGTAAATGAATAAGAACTTGTTTTCTTTGCATTATTTGAGGTCTGAAAGCGCGGTTTCTTTTTTATTATTCTGACGATTTCTCATTTGCTGCCTGGGTGGATAAAAATCAATGTTTTTTTTTAAAAAAATAAAAAAAAAAAAAAAATCGTTTTTTTTTATTTAAATCGGATTTTTTTCAATAAACTGCTTTTTGAGGAAAATATTTTACCATCCAAAGGTTCTTCCATCATGAGATAAAGCGGAGTTGTTTAACTCAGTAGAATAAAGGCTGTATATGTGTAACATTCACAATGCCATGCTCTTCCAGAGGTTTCTGTAGGATTAGTGGGCAGTTTCTCTCCTATATTATCACAGACGTTCGCTTTACTTACGCAGTTCTCAAAACTGAATTTGACTCCGCAGAGGTCCCAGCCTCTTCTTCACGGCAAAAATGTTACAACATGAACAGAGTTGAGAAAAAGACCTTAATCCTATTGTTCTACAAACCTATGAATACAGAATCAACCCCTTCAGTGCCAAGTCCAAGAAGTTAGACAATATGTTTCTGATTGTTTGGAGTGGAATAGATCTGTACAACACAAGAAGAATGTGAATCTAAGTGTGAGGAGGAGGAAGGGCAAGCAGACAAGAAAATGAAAGTGAAACTTTGAGCACAATACTGCAGCATAGCCACAGACAGACAAGTCTGGATCTGTTTGTGTGTACGATCTGAGGTTTATTACATTCTTTCCTTATAATGGCAGCAGGCCGTAAAAGAAACTCAGTTTGGGAATATTTTAATGAAGCTCCTTCGCCTATCGGTAAGGCAGGCATGCGTGCAAAATGCAAACGATGCAACAAATAGATGCAAGGCCTGGTGGCGCGAATGAGGCAACATCATGAGAGAAGTGCGGTGATGAAGATGACCAAAGAAACACTTCTGAACAGGCAGGATCTTCAGGTTGGTAAACATTGTTATTGAATCCTATTTCTAAAGGCTGAACTGTAATGTGTGAGAAAAATTATATTTCTTATTATTACTGCATGTTACTGTCATTTGGTACAGTTATGAAGAAAAACAAATATTCCTTTTGGGGCAGGGGCAGTGATGTGTTGTGTACAATAAGCAGAAATTGTATAATAAACAATAAAATAACAGCATTGACTTTTTTTGTTTAGGGGAATTCATGGATTCTGGAAACTATCCACCTCCAAGATCACCATCAACCTGTTCTACAGTTTCAGAGTTATCCATCCAGGATAGTGCTTCATTAGCAGCAGCATCATCATCAGACACCCACAGCCACATATCACCATCACCCAAAAGGAAGAAAAAACCTTTACCTCCTGGAACCACCATAGATAGGTTTGTGATAAGAACTAGCAGATTAGAAAAAGAGTTGATTGATGAAAAAATTGCCCAGTTTATTTATGCAACGAACTGTTCTTTCCGTCTGACTGAGAACCCACATTTCATTAATATGGTTCAGTCACTGAGACCAGGATACAGTCCACCCAGCAGAGCTGATGTTCCAGGGAAACTGCTGGATCAAGTGTATGACAGAGAAATGGAGCAATGTGCAACAGCTCTGGAGGGTAAAATTGTTAACCTAAGTATTGATGGGTGGAGTAATGTCCACAATGATCCTATTGTATGTGCTTGTATAACAACAGAAGAAGGTAAAGTCTTCCTTGCACAAACAACGGATACGTCAGGAAATGCACACACAGCAGAACACTTACAAGAAGTGGCAGTAAAAGCTATAACTACATGTGAACAAAAATTCAAATGTCTAGTACATAGTTTGGTCACTGACAATGCTGCAAACGTATCCAAGATGAGAAGAGATTTAGAAGAGCAGGGAGGGAATACAAAGCTGCTAATAACATATGGTTGCAGTGCTCATTTGCTGCACCTCTTAGCCAAAGACTTAAGTGTTCCAGAAATAAAGGCTAATGTTGTTGAAATTGCTAAATACTTCCGTAATAATCATTTTGCTGCTGCAGCTCTGAAAAGGATGGGTGGAACCAAGCTAACGCTCCCACAAGATGTTAGATGGAACTCTGTGGTGGACTGTTTTGAGCAGTATATCAAAAACTGGCCTATTCTGATGACACTTTGTGAAGAAAATCAAGATAAAATAGATGGCACTGTCACGGCCAAAACCATCAACATTGGGCTTAAGAGAAATGTTGAACATATGCTGAGCTTCCTGAAACCCATCTCAAGCTTTAAACAAAATAAAGAAAAATAGCTGTTTTATTGCGGATGCTGTTGAAATTTGGAAGGAACTGAGTGAACACTTAAAAACAGAACTACACATGGACAGAATTAAATTACAAGCAGTAAACAAACGAATGGGACAAGCACTGACTCCAGCTCATTTTTTGGCAAATATTGTCAATATCCAATATCAGGGTCAAAAAGTGCTGAGGAAGAGGAGTTAGCTATGACATGGGTATCCAGCAATCATCCATCTTTAATGCCAACTATAATAAACTTCAGAGCTAAGGGGGAACCATTCAAGAAATATATGTTTGCTGAAGATATTTTAAGGAAGGTCACACCAGTAAACTGGTGGAAGTCACTTAAGCGCTTGGATTTAGAGACTGTTCAAGTAATGATTTCACTTTTAACAGCAGTAGCTTCTTCTGCAGGCGTTGAAAGAATATTCTCTTCCTTTGGACTCATTTATTCTAAATTGAGAAATCGGTTGGGACCCAATAAAGCAGGAAAGCTTGTTTTTCTTTTCCAGATTATGAATAGGAACAAAGAAGAAGATGATGATGATGAAGATGACGACAAGTGAGCTACAGAGGACAGCAGGGACAGTAGTATTTAAGTTTTTCATGTGTCGGCTGGGCTGACAGTCTAAGTTTCTTAAAATATATAGATATTTTGTTTAGCCAAATTAGTTAACAAACATGGATGTTTGTTTAAGCAAATAACTTATGCTGTAATGTTGTTATTGTTTCAGTTGAATAAATCTATTTAAATTGTTATTAAGGTCAGGATTATTTTTCTCCTTCCTAAGTACAACAGAACAGTGGTGTCCAAATATGAATGATTAACCCATTAAACTGGTGAGAAAAAAGTAATAAAAAGTGATTCTAAAAATCTTCATCTACTTGCATGTTAAAGTAGTAAGAACTAGTTTAGGTAGAAACTTTGATTTAAATCACTGATTTAAATCAACCCTTACTGACTAGTGATTTAAATCGTGATTTAAATCAGTTAGATTTAAATCAAATCCACCCTGTTTGCTGCAAATAAATACATTTTTAGTTTTGAATTTCAGAGACATGTTGTCAGTAGTTTAAAGAAAAAACAACAATGTACATTTTACTCAAAAATATACCTAGAAAAAGATAAATCAGAAAAATCAGAGAAACTGAACATTTTGCAGTGGTCTCTTAAATTTTTCTGGAGATATATATATACATATATATATATATATATGTGGCACTCCAGGGGTTAATGTGCCACAGTAACACCACCAAGGGTTAACTCCCCACAAAACCCACGACACTATAATAGCGCCACCAAGCCAGAAGGGGGAGCTAAAGCTGCTTCCCTATATATTCTGGTGTGGAGAGGAAGTGGGGAAGAGCAGAGTGGTGGGAGGAGCTAATGTTGTTTACCTCAGAGTTGCAGTGACCGTTGGTCAGTTGGAGTTAGTTCAGTTCCTGGGAGGACTGAGGAAGAAAGACTGGTGGTGTAAAGGGGCTGCCTTAGGCCTCTCCACAGCCTGCTACCCAATCCAGGCCTAGCCAGGGTCTGAGGGAAGGAGTAAGAGAAACAGGAGAACACATCTGGGAGACTCAGTTACCTCATAACTCGCCTCGGAGGAGCGCACAGACTGAATACCGGATCCAAAACTGTGACTGACACACGCAGCACAGTAAACACCGGACTAGTGGAGGTTATATATATACACTGTACCTCAGCAAAGCAACATGGCGGGGTCAGAAACACAGAGGAAAGGCTCAAGTTGCCTAGAAAAGGGGGTACCTGTGAGGAGAGACAGGCCAGCAGCCTAGCTGAAGCGGCAGCAGGGCCACACACACAGCGCAGGAGAGGGAAGTTGAGGACCCGGACAGGGTGAGAGCAACCCGGCCCCAGTACAGACTCCGTGGACAGTACTCTAACAACATCATCTGCAGTAAAGACCTGGAAAATTTCAAAACCGTGAGTTTGTGTGATCCTTGTGCTCAAATCCTGCGTTCCCTCACAAGCAGTGCTCAAATCCTGCGTTCCCTCACAAGCAGCTATCATGTCTACTACTACCCCCATCCTGCAATATCCATAGCACCATCTATAGACTGTTACTATCTCTGCCCCGGGGAACCAAGCTCTACCTGCGGACAGCCATTACATCCCCAGCTGCCAAACATCATCCCTGGAGGCTCTGCAGCAGCGGTGGTCACCCTTACCACAACCCGTGGGTGGCGCCATGACAAACTCCCCTGTAAATATTCCCCCATTTACTTGCAGAACCCGAGATACGCTCCGGACCCCGTCCCAGTGGGCTCCACAACTATATATATATATACAGTTAGGGCCAGAAATATTTGGACAGTGACACAAGTTTTGTTATTTTAGCTGTTTACAAAAACATGTTCAGAAATCATATTATATATATAATATGGACTGAAAGTGCACACTCCCAGCTGCAATATGAGAGTTTCCACATCCAAATCGGAGAAAGGGTTTAGGAATCATAGCTCTGTAATGCATAGCCTCCTCTTTTTCAAGGGACCAAAAGTAATCGGACAATGGACTCTAAGGGCTGCAATTAACTCTGAAGGCGTCTCCCTCGTTAACCTGTAATCAATTAAGTAGTTAAAAGGTCAGGGGTGGATTCCAGGTGTGTGGTTTTGCATTTGGAAGCTGTTGCTGTGACCAGACAACATGCGGTCAAAGGAACTCTCAATTGAGGTGAAGCAGAACATCCTGAGGCTGAAAAAAAAAAGAAAAAATCCATCAGAGAGATAGCAGACATGCTTGGAGTAGCAAAATCAACAGTTGGGTAAATTCTGAGAAAAAAGGAATTGACTGGCGAGCTTGGGAACTCTAAAAGGCCTGGGCGTCCACGGATGACAACAGTGGTGGATGATCGCCGCATACTTTATTTGGTGAAGAAGAACCCGTTCACAACATCAACTGAAGTCCAGAACACTCTCAGTGAAGTAGGTGTATCTGTCTCTAAGTCAACAGTAAAGAGAAGACTCCATGACAGTAAATACAAAGGGTTCACATCTAGATGCAAACCATTCATCAATTCCAAAAATAGACAGGCCAGGGTTACATTTGCTGAAAAACACCTCAAGAAGCCAGCTCAGTTCTGGAAAAGTATTCTATGGACAGATGAGACAAAGATCAACCAGTACCAGAATGATGGGAAGAAAAAAGTTTGGAGAAGAAAGGGAACGGCACATGATCCAAGGCACACCACATCCTCTGTAAAACATGGTGGAGGCAACGTGATGGCATGGGCATGCATGGCTTTCAATGGCACTGAGTCACTTGTGTTTATTGATGACATACCAGCAGACAAGAGTAGCCGGATGAATTCTGAAGTGTACCGGGATATACTTTCAGCCCAGATTCAGCCAAATGCTGCAAAGTTGATTGGACGGCGCTTCATAGTACAGATGGACAATGGCCCCAAGCATACAGCCAAAGCTACCCAGGAGTTCATGAGTGCAAAAAAGTGGAACATTCTGCAATGGCCAAGTCAATCACCAGATCTTAACCCAATTGAGCATGCATTTCACTTGCTGAAATCCAGACTTAAGACGGAAAGACCCACAAACAAGCAAGACCTGAAGGCTGCGGCTGTAAAGGCCTGGCAAAGCATTAAGAAGGAGGAAACCCAGAATTTGGTGATGTCCATGGGTTCCAGACTTAAGGCAGTGATTGCCTCCAAAGGATTTGCAACAAAATATTGAAAATAAAAATATTTTGTTTGGGTTATGTTTATTTGTCCAATTACTTTTGACCTCCTAAAATGTGGAGTGTTTGTAAAGAAATGTGTACAATTCCTACATTTTCTATCAGATATTTTTGTTCAACCCTTCAAATTAAACGTTACAATCTGCACTTGAATTCTGTTGTAGAGGCTTCATTTCAAATCCAATGTGGTGGCATGCAGAGCCCAACTCGCCAAAATTGTGTCACTGTCCAAATATTTCTGGCCCTAACTGTATATATTATATATATACACACACACACACACATTGCAATCTATCAATTCTCACACTTGTCATTGGGGCTTTTTTAAGAGTCATATGTCATGTTTAATATAGGTTCTTAACATCAGAAGCAGGATTACAATAACCGGTTAACACCTCTACCTGGCTAATAACACAGAATTCACCAATTACAATATGTGATGTCATAGCTCCCCTGATCCTCCTCCTTTCACAATGACCTTTGCACACGCTCATTAGATGCTTTAATGCAAGATAGCCACATAGATCCTGTACTTATGTACACTTTATATTCTGAAAAAGTATGAAGTTATTATCAAATAATGCCTCAGTTAACCAATGCAAAAATTGCAAGATTAATATTTTATATTCTTACGACAAATGCTGATACGTAAAACAAAAAAAAATTGAAAAAAACTATAGAATACAGAACTGGAGGAATAAGGCTGAGCAACAGGGAATAAGCATATACAGAATGGGAGGAATAGGGCTAAGGAACAGCACGTATGAAAAAGACTTGTGTATACTAATACATCACAGACTGAACATGAGTCAACATTGTGATGCAGCAGCAAAAAGGCAAACAGAAATCTGGGATGTATTAACAGGAGCATACAGTGTAGATCACGTGAAGTCATTATCACCATCTACTCCTCTTTCGCCAGACCTCATCTGGAATACTGTGTCCAGTTCTGGGATCCACATTTTACTAAAAGACATCAACAAACTGGAGCAAGATCAGAGAAGAGCGACCAGAATGGTGACCGGTCTACAAACCATGTCTTATGAAGAATGGTTACAGGATTTGGGAATGTTTAGCTTGCAAAAAAAGAAGACTGAGAGGAGACTTAATAGTGGTCTTCAAATATCTCAAGGGCTGTCACACTGTAGAGGGATCAGCTTTATTCTCATTTGCACAAGGAAATACTAGAAGCAATGGGATGAAACAGAATGGGACGAGACACAGATTAGATATTAGAAAAAACTTTTTGACAGTGAGGGTGATCACCGAGAGGAACAGGCGGCCACGAGAGGTGGTGAGATCTCCTTCAATAGAAGTGTTCATAGGCTGGACAGACATCTGTCCGGTATGATTAGTGTATCCTCCTTTTAGCAGGGGGTTGGACCGGATGATCCAGTAGATCCCTTCCAACTCTACCATTTTTTGATTGCATATTTAAAAAAAAAAATTCTAGATTTAAACAATTTACCATTTTTTTGATGATAGCTTCACTTTAAGAATGTAAAAGAAAAATCTCTGGAACATCGTGATGGAGTCAAACCTTATTCATTCATGGTGGCTTGGTGAAGCAATGGACTCTAAGCTTTCATTTTCTACAGTACATTCATTCTCTGAATGAAGAAACATAATGTGACTGACTTAAGCTTAATGATTTTAGAATTGAGATAGAATATAAATTAAGTCCTTTATTAAAAGCAAGTGCGTGATCAGAGAACAGCCGGAGATGCAATCAATGCCAATTTTATTAAGATCAAAACATCAACTGTGAATGTGTAAAGACTCCGTTGCAAGATTAATGTCCATATTATTAAAGAATTAAATCAAGGTTAATTTCATATCTTCTACAGACTGAAGTGGGTTTTTAGAGAATAGTAATTTATAGTCTATTGTGCCATGTACTGGATCTTTAAGAGCCTGTTCACATCATGTAAAGAATGTCTCATTTACGATGGGGCACCCTTGTAGAGCGGAAGACATAAGATTGCTTTGAAGCCTCCGTGAAACTGTTGTAGATCAGTTTATCACGAAATTAAAAAAAAAGGATGGAATAAAATAGAAAACTTTGATATTTTATATCTATCCAGCGGATTCCAGTAACATATGGATATTTAAAGGACCACTCCAAAGTTTGTTTTTTCACCGCTAGAGTTTTGCTTTAAATCTAAGTCCCCTTGCTCCGTCTGACACATTCCAGTGACTTCACCTTATTTTAAGTACCGTATATACTCGTGTATAAGCCGACCCGTGTATAAGCCGACCCCCCTACTTTTGCCCCAAAAACTGGGAAAACTTATTGACTCGCGTATAAGCCGAGGGTGGACTCCAGCACAGGTATACAGGCCCCCCCAGTGGTATACAGCAGGCCCCAGCAGTGGGGTATACAGCAGGCCCCAACAGTGGGGTATACAGCAGGCCCCAACAGTGGGGTATACAGCAGGCCCCAGCAGTGGGGTATACAGCAGGCCCCAGCAGTGGGGTATACAGCAGGCCCCAGCAGTGGGGTATACAGCAGGCCCCAACAGTGGGGTATACAGCAGGCCCCAGCAGTGGGGTATACAGCAGGCCCCAGCAGTGGGGTATACAGCAGGCCCCAGCAGTGGGGTATACAGCAGGCCCCAGCAGTGGGGTATACAGCAGGCCCCAGCAGTGGGGTATACAGCAGGCCCCAGCAGTGGGGTATACAGCAGGCCCCAGCAGTGGGGTATACAGCAGGCCCCAGCAGTGGGGTATACAGCAAGCCCCCAAGGGTGTAAGCAGGCCCCCAGGGGAGTAAGCAGGCCCCCAGGGGTGTAAGCAGGCCCCCAGGGGAGTAAGCAGGCCCCCAGGGGTGTAAGCAGGCCCCCAGGGGTGTAAGCAGGCCCCTAGGGGAATACAGCAGGCCCCTAGGGGAATACAGCAGGCCCCTAGGGGAATACAGCAGGCCCCCAGGGGTGTAAGCAGGCCCCCAGGGGAGTAAGCAGGCCCCTAGGGGTGTAAGCAGGCCCCCAGGGGTGTAAGCAGGCCCCCAGGGGTGTAAGCAGGCCCCTAGGGGAATACAGCAGGCCCCTAGGGGAATACAGCAGGCCCCTAGGGGAATACAGCAGGCCCCCAGGGGTGTAAGCAGGCCCCCAGGGGAGTAAGCAGGCCCCCAGGGGTGTAAGCAGGCCCCCAGGGGAGTAAGCAGGCCCCCAGGGGTGTAAGCAGGCCCCTAGGGGAATACAGCAGGCCCCCAGGGGTGTAAGCAGGCCCCCAGGGGAGTAAGCAGGCCCCCAGGGGTGTAAGCAGGCCCCCAGGGGTGTAAGCAGGCCCTTAGGGGAATACAGCAGGCCCTAGGGGAATACAGCAGGCCCCCAGGGGTGTAAGCAGGCCCCCAGGGGAGTAAGCAGGCCCCCAGGGGTGTAAGCAGGCCCCCAGGGGAATACAGCAGGCCCCCAGGGGAGTAAGCAGGCCCCCAGGGGAGTAAGCAGGCCCCCAGGGGTGTAAGCAGGCCCCCAGGGGAATACAGCAGGCCCCCAGGGGAATACAGCAGGCCCCCAGGGGTATATACAGAAGCCCCAGTGGCACTCGACCCCCCCCGCTTTGCAGAGCCCCCCCCCGCTGCATTATCTTACCATCCAGGGTCTTCTTCACCGGAGGTCCTGCAGTCCATCCTCGCGCGCTGTGTTCCCGGTCTCTTGTGACCCGGCGGGCGCAGTGGAATGACGTCATCACGCCGGGTCACGTGAGACCTGAACACAGCGCGCGGTGATGACTACAGGACCTCCGGTGAAGAAGACCCTGGATGGTAAGATAATGCAGCGGGGCGGGGGGGCTCTGCAAAGCGGGGGGGCTCTGCAAAGCGCAGGGGGGCACTGCAAAGCGCGGGGGGCTCTGCAAAGCGCGGGGGGGCTCTGCAAAGCGGGGGGGGGGGGCTCTGCAAAGCGGGGGGGCTCTGCAAAGCGCGGGGGGGCTCTGCAAAGCGGGGGGGGCTCTGCAAAGTGGGGGGGGGGCTCTAAACATGCTGGGGGGGGCTAGTGCCACTAGGGGGCTGCTGTATACACTGGGGGGCTGTATGCACGGCTCCCCCTGCCGCTGTGATGGGCGGGGGGAGCCGTGCATATCTAATGAGCGGCCCCACGTGATGGGCCGCTGTCAGCAGCCTCCCCCCCGCCTCCTCCAGCCTCCCCAGCACCCGGCCTGTTAAAATCCTAGTAAAGTACCGTATTGACCCGTGTATAAGCCGAGGAGGTGACTTTTCAGCCCAATTTTTGGGCTGAAAAACTCGGCTTATACACGAGTATATACGGTACATATAAAGCAGCGCTATAATATATGGTAGTATATTACAGCACATGTATAGCAGCACTATAGTATATAGCAGTACATTACAGTACATGTATAGCAGCGCTATAGCATATGGCGGTACATTATAGTACATGTATAGCAGAGATATGGTATATGGCGGTACATTCCAGTACATGTATAGCAGCACTATAGTATATGGCAGTACATTACAGTACATGTATAGCAGCGCTATAGTATATGGCGGTACAGTACAGTACATGTATAGCAGCACTATACTATATGGCAGTACATTACAGTACATGTATAGCAGCACTATAGTATATGGCGGTACATTACAGCACATTACAGCACTATGGTATATGGTGATACTCCTCCTGGCCCCCGCTACTCCACAGTAAAAGTAAAAATAAAAAAATCCTCAGTGAGGATACTCACCTGTCCGCCGGCTCGTTCCACCTCCGTCTTCTAGGTCCTACAGGCCTTTAGGCCTGGGAAACCGATCAGCTGATTGGTCACATGACCGCTAACTGCAGGGGCGGCAGGATGGAGCAGGGGGGCAGGATGGTGACAGGTGGAAGGGCAAGATGGTGGCGAGGGGGGGGGGCTAGATGGAGGCAGGGGGGCTGGAGTGAGCGGGGCAGCATGGAGCGAGCGGGGCAGGATGGAGCGAGCGGGGCAGGATGGAGCGAGCGGGGCAGGATGGAGCCAGGCAGGATGGATGCAGGGGGCGCAGGATGGATGCGAGGGGGCAGGATGGAGCTGGGGGGGCAGGATGGATGTGTGGGGGCAGGATGGATGTTGGGGAGCAGGCTGGATGCGGGGGGGGGCAGGATGGAGGCAGGGGGGGCAGGATGGAGCGAACAGACAGGATGGAGTGGAGCAGCATGGAGCGAGCGGGGCAGGATGGAGCGAGCGGGGGGCAGGATGGATGCGGGAGGGGGGCAGGATGGATGTGGGAGGGGGGCAGGATGGATGCGGGAGGGGGGCAGGATGGATGGGGCGGCGGGTACCAATGCCGGTGGTCGCAGCGGCCATACATATAGCCTGGCGACAGCTAGGTTACAGGTTACAGTTACTATATAATCGCCTAATTTTGAATGCGTGCGACTTTTTGCATACGCGGCGCTCATTGTTTGCTTCTGCTAGCGGCAGCCAATGAGTGCTGGCGTGCGATTTCGCCGTCAGACAGACACGATTAGAAGATTATATAGCAGATTATCTCAATCTCAGCACAAGAGATGTGGTATGATTAGACCATGTCCCTGTACAGTCAGACACCTCCATTACACAGTACATAGCAGGGACACATATATAAGATTATCTCAGCCCAGGAGATGTGGTATGATCAGACCATGTCCCTGTATGGTCAGACACATCCATTACACAGTACATAGCAGGGACACATATATAAGATTATCTCAGCTCAGGAGATGTGGTATGATCAGACCATGTTCCTGTACAGTCAGACACACCGATAACACAGTACAAAGGAGGCACAAATATATAAGGCCCCTTTTACATCAGCGTTTTTTTTTTAAGTGTGGCAGATCCAGGCCCCATGTATTGTCTATGGGGCTTGCGGCAGGTGCAGCAACTGCGGTATTGTTGCGGTTCCGGCACTTGTGGCTGCGAAAAAAAACGCTGCTGACTGCCGCACCTGCCGCAAGCTCCATAGACAATGCATGGGGCTTGCCAAAAGGGTGCCGTAAGTGCAGCTGTTAGGCGTCAGATGCAGTAAACCTGCCGGATATGACGCATTTTTAAAAAAACGCTGATGTGAAAGTGGCCTAAGATTATCTCAACACAGGGACATTTTGTTTCAACACATCCAATTGTGGAAATTATTACTATTCCAAGATCTATTAATTAAAATAACTTTGTTCATGGGACACTCCTTACAGGGCTGTTGATTATTGCATTTGACTTTGTCCAATAGCCACATAAAAAATGAATAGAGTGGTAATTGGCAGTTGCGTAACTTGAAGTTTGTGGGCCCCAATGCAACATCTCCAACAGGGCCCCCAATTATAGCAGAACTTAAATAGCATTGGTCTTTTCATAATGCCAAAATGACTTTTTAGGCCCTCCTAGGCTCCAGGGCCTGGGTGCGATAGCAACCCCTGCACATCTCATAGTTACAGCCCTGTTGGCACGGAATGTGCACTGCTGCTCCATTCTAGCAGGGATAACAGTGTCCTCTTCTGCTGAGTGGGTTCCAGAGGTCGGACCACTGCTACTCTATAAGTTAAAAGGCCCCGTCACACATAACGAGATCGCTAACGAGATTGTTGTAACGTCACAGATTTTGTGACGTAACAGTGATCCCGCTAATGATGTCGTTATGTGTGACACATACCAACGATCTGGCCCCTGCTGAGAGATCGTTGATTGTTACATACTGCTCTGGGTCATTTCTATGTCGTTGCGCTCCCGCTGGGAGCACTACATCGTTGTGTTTGAAAGGGACCAACGATCTCAATGCTACGCTATGGAGTGATAATTCCCAAAGACCTCGGCATAATCTGGATCATTGCTGAAGTCGTTGGTAACATCGCTGGTGAGATACCTGTTTGACATCTTTCCAGCGATGTGAAAAATGATGCACCAGTGATTCTGGCATATCGTTACCGTTATTGCTGGTGCGTCGTTATGTGTGACGGGGCCTTAAGACCTATTCCCTGAATAAATGACAACTTATCTGCACTGGACAATTCCTTAAGGATTAGATAGTTGTTAATGAACTGCCCAATTGTCACAGTTTAGGGAATAATGATAAGGGAATGGCAGTTACGGGCAGGGTGACCAAGGAAGACTAGTCTGACCTTAGTCTAGGAACCCTGAATGGCCTTGAACCCGAAGGTATCTCTGAAGGTGAGAATGTTCGGGCCTCCAGCCTCTCCTTAAAACTCCTCCACCAGCCCTGCGCTATTCGCCCCTCACCTCCCTCCACAGAACTGGGATACAGCAACTCCAAAGGAAAGGACTTCAGCAACACAAACACACAGAACTGCACAGCACGGCTTCCAGGCATAGAGTGAAACTCTATCAGCAGCACCATCTGGTGGAAGGAGAGGCTACTTAAAGGCTAGGGGGAGGGCAGTTCAGGTGAGTCACACATTAACCCCTCAACCAGCAGTTGAATCTAATAGTGAATGCAGTTCTGGAGCACAACACAGGAGGCCAGGACCTTCACAACTATCAACCATGCAGCAGCCAGCAAGGTCAGCGCAAATTAAGCGCATGACAGTGATACTTTTATTCATGAGCTAAGCCTTCATCACGTCTGACAGTGATAAACTAACCTCTTCCTAGGAAACTAAGCCAAACTGTATGGGAGGATCAGGAAAGACAGTTTCTAAATCATATAGTCAAGTGAACAGAAATTACGATCCCTTTAAGGTTGGGAGGACACCATCTTCCCTATATATACTGCTCAAAAAAATAAAGGGAACACTTCACCATTACATTGTGTTGTTAAATGTTCCCTTTATTATACTATATCACTTGTCCAATATTCTGAAGGTGACAGGACACTAAATAAATTCCCTAAAATACCCAGATCAGCAGAAGGTACCAATATTGTTATGGGACACAAGGTCATGTAACGGGGCAGAATCATTATATGTCGAGGATAAATAGCGCAAGTGTAAAGCAAAAATTAGGGTCTAAACACAGCAATGAAAGGTTAGGATACCCCATAGATGAATACTGTACATGAAGAGGTCGCACCTTTCCGGTGAATGACGTTCTTTTGTCTAATTTGATACAAGGTAAATTAGTAAACTGACTTCTAGAGGGCCCAATTTTAGAACAATGGCTGATACATATTTTCTACCGTAATCCTGTTTTCTTACTTTACAACATTTTCAATTAAAATCTTATAAAGTTCCTATTACTTGTGTTCTGTCGAAACTTCCCTTAAAGAAGCACAGGTCCCTTCTCTTATTACACCTTCAAAAAGACTATGAAAGGAGTAATTATGATAATGACACAGCCTCATATATGGTGACTCCGGAGTACTGATAGTGCATCCCGCCCGGCTCACATATATGTACTCGTGTGGCACTACGCGCCGAAATGCTGTGTTTAACAAGATTGCTAATGACCTCGACGTAGACCTTTCCATTAACGCGCTTCCAAGCAAATTTGTTGTAATGTTAACACAGCTACAAACTAGTACATCATTCCTGATTTCAGAGGAAATGAGCTGCTTCTTGTCACACTGAGGTTACACATTCATCCTTTAATATAAGGATATTTCAAAAGGACTAGCCAGCCGTCAAATTACTCTGTCTTGAAGATCAAAGCGTCGCTTCTTCTACTATGGCTGCTTCAATTCGGCCTTCTCTGTGGTTTACGGTGCAGTTAGAAACACAAGGAGCCAATCATCTCTCCGGCAAGGTAAAACCTAAACTAACTTTATCATACTGTATGCCGCTAAACAGGCTCAAGACGACTTTCTTTTGTATTTACACTACAAATCTTGGGTTCACGTCCCACAACAAGGTAGGGCAGCCCAACAAGGTAGGGCAGCCAAAAACTCACATGGGCATTGATCAACTTTAGATCCCCAATAATCCCCATGTGCTTTTCCAATGATTTCCCCCGCCAAGCCGCACAGGACACATGACCAACGACCTCAATACTACGCCCTAGAGTGACAGGGTCCTAACGACCGCCATATCGTTGCTGCATCGCTGGGGAAATCTGACTTTTTGACATCTCACCAGCGACCACGTAGTGACGCTTCAGCGATCCTACCAGGTCGTATCGTTGTCGGGATCGTTGAAGCGTCGCCAAGTGTGATGGTACCTTACTGATTGCTCATTGCATTATTCTTAAATCTTCATAAATAAACTACATACATTTTCTAGAATACCCGATGCGTTAGAATCGGGCCACCATCTAGTTGGAATATATTGATGCAGGTGCTAAGTATAGAAGAAATAGGTTAAGGACCTAAGGTGATGTCACTACTATGTGACCGTAATGAGTGGAGCTAAGCATGCCTAAAGTGAAGGACTTGTTGGTTTAGTTCTGACCATTAAGTTCACATAATAATAATAATAATAATCTTTATTTATATAGTGCCAACATATTTTGCAGTGCTTCACAATTCAGATGGTCATGACATCACGTTAGGCCTTTAACCTAGTTCTTCTATACTTAGCACCAGCAGCAATATATTACAATAGGGGGAGGGGGGACACAACTGCATTTAAAAAAAATAGCCTGACTGAAGTGGATTGACGTGAATAATGTCAGCTGACTGTCCTGAGTGCAGTTTACATAAAACTATGTACCTACTCAACTTCAGCATGATGCTGGCAGATGAAACTGCAAGATTAGCATGTCTGGTTTACGGTAAAGTTGACTTGCTAGAGATTTGTATTACAACCAAGAGATATATAGGAGACATGCAACATATCATAAGAGTAACACAGGAATCATGGGGCTCCATAACAGATGTCCTAATTGCACCCCATCCCCATCCAAATAGAAAAAAATAATCAATCCATGATGTGGGGTCATGGTCACAGAAGGGGGGTGGGGATCTCCGAACTTTTAAAACAGGGAGAGGAACGTATATTGTGGCACTTACAAAGTTATCATGCCCCTATTGCCTTATTGGAGTCCCTTTGGGCTCTTTCCCACTATCGACTATATCGGACTAATGAAATCCGATTAAAAAAGGGATTGCACTTGGACCAATGTTATTCAATGAGGCAATACAGATCTGCATATTTTTTTTCAGCTGTATTCGGAATGAGAATAAAAACACCTCACCTTGACTCCAAAATCAGTGCAATGCGAGAAATAAATCTAACACTACACAATTCTGCAGGACAGAAAACTGTAAATGCTCCTGTAAAAAATTTATAGTAACCGAGTAACAAAAAAAACGGATGGCATATGGACAGCACACGAATGACAAGTGAGAAAACAATCGTCCTACTTTTCTAGATAAGATTCGATTGATTTTTTTCATGCTGTTAAAAATGTTCTCACTCACTATGATAAACCTACCATGGCCCCCATAAAGCATGGCTGTGGACTGGAGTCAGAGTCAAAGTTGTGGAGTAGGAGCCTATGTGGAGTCAGAGTCGGAGCCGCTAAAAATGGACTGACTGTGACTCTTAAAACATTTAATAAAATGGGTACAGTGGTTCAATGCAGAATGTGCTGAATATTTATTCATAGGAATTTGGGAAAATTATGAAATCTATTATATAATCACGAATGGGATTTTTGCCCCTTTGAGACCGCTCGCGCTGCGAGTCAATGTCGTCATGTGGATACGCCCGAAGCATTGGCCGCGCAGCGGGCATGGCGAGTCGCCTTAGCAGCGCGAAGCATTGGCCGCGAAGCGGCCATTGCGAGTCAGAGACTCGCTCTGCTAGAATCCCGATGCATCTGCATCGGGCACCCAGCTAGTGTATTATAAATGAGAGAAACAGCAATTGGAAAATAAAATTCTTCTGGCAGCGGTTTATGTGGACCCAAGTCATCATACACTGCTTGATGATCAACAGCTTACTAAAGGAAAAGAAACTCTGACCGAGGTAGCAGTTAGGATGAGTGGCCCATAGGACTGTCAGGTGCAAGATGACATGGGTCCTGCCAGTGCAGCTGCTGCCATATCGTCATACTCATCAGATGAGGAGTTTAACTTTGACAAGTATTTGGATGACATGGAGCAGGCAAAGCGTTGACGAAGGGAAAAAGATTTCACTCAGTCTCCTATAGCAAGCAGATTGAGAGCAAGCGAAACATTTTTCTGAAATTTGTCAAAGAAATAGAAAACTTCAACCATTCATCAAAACGGACTGTGCATGAGGCAATTCCTTTAAACCCTGAAATGGTTAGAGATGTTACCCATCTAGTTACAGCTCTGCCTCCATCCCAAGGTGGTGTTGAGAGGTCGCTAGCCTTAAAATTATTAGGTCAGATTTGAGGTCATCTATGAAGGAGGGAATTCTAGTTCTCAGAACAAATTCATAGACTGCACAAATGGATTTTTATTATGTTTTTGTTGAAAACTGCTTTGTTACTTACATAGTGTATTGCATATTTACAATTTATTAAAGCTGTTTGCGTTCTAAAGTTGTATTGCAATAAATATATTTTATGTTCTATCTAAAAATCTTGATTATTCTATCATAATAATGATTAAAAGTCTAATGATACCATTGTACTACAATAATTGTATCACTTAAACATGAGCAATATATGTCGGAGTTAGTGTAAGGGAAATTGAGGAGTCGGGAGTCGTAGGTTTGGCTTACCGACTCCACAGTTCTGTCAAAGTATGAAGCCAAGAAAAATATTCCCCAAGCACAGCAAAATACCCACACAGTACTCCCAACAAAGTACGATGGCACTCCCACAGTCCCTGAACATAGTATGGTTGCTCCCATAACTCTCTCAACAGTATAATGGTCTTCACACAGTCGCGTATACAGTATAATGGCAGCTCCACAGTCCTTCACACAGTATAATGGTCACTACACAGTTTCTCCACATAGTATAATGGCCCCCACAACTAGCAGACAAAGAAAAGGGCCCCTGTGCAAGAACACATATGGGCCCCTTACACTGAAGAGCTCATCAGAATACACAATTATGCCTGATTTGGAGGTAAAAATGGGCCTCCTTACCCCTTGAGCCCTTGTGCGACCGCACAGGCTGCACTAACGATATGTCCGCCCCTGGCCCCCAGTGCTCATGCAGTATACTGGTGAAATATCACATTTTTTAAGTTTCTAACTGCAACAAATGATTAATTCACAAATTTGCCAGTCTATTGATCATAATACGAAACTCAAGTTACCTATAAGTTTCTTCAAGGAGTTTTTTTGGCATACAGAAAAAAAGTTAATTTGATCTTTTGCAAGTAGAAATGACGGAATTTACCTTCATTGTTGCGGCTCCTGCATAGACACATGTGGGGGGCTTAGCTATTGAACTGAAATAGTCACCCACATTTATCACACAAAGTCGGGAGATTTAAAAAGACCATAAAAAGCGAAGATACGAAAACTAGCAGAAGAGGTGGAAAATCAAGTCTTTCAGTTAATTTATTTTTGATACTACTGCCCTACTATCCAAAATTCCACAATGCCTGTCCGCCATCTTATCCTTCTTCTCTGCTTGCTTCCTCAAGCTGAACATAGACAAAACTGAGCTCAGTCTTCCCCTAAGTCGTCGCTCTCCCCCTTTACCAGACCTAGCCATCCTCGTGAACGACTGCTCACTCTCCCCACTTCCCCCGCCAAGTGGTCTGGGGTTACTCTCGACTCTTACCTCTCCTTCAAACCTACCATCGAAGCCCTCGTCACCTCCTGCCGACTTCAGCTCAAGAACATTTCCCGGATCCGCTCTTTTCTTGATCACGACACTACCAAAACTCTTGTTCATGTCCCGCCTCAACTACTGCAACCTCCAGCTCACTGGCCTCCTCACTTCCTCCCTTGCAACCTCTCCATTCTATCCTAAACACTGCAGCATGACTAATCCACCCGTCTCTCCGGTCTCTCCCCTCCGCCAAGCCCTTTACTGGCTCCCCTCCTCCCAGAGATCCCGATTTAAAATCCTAACCCGGACATACAAAACCATAGACCATCTGTCCCCCTCATACATCTCCGACATGGTCCCCCGATACCTGCCCGCATGCAATATGCGATCCTCCCAAGATCTCCTTCTCTGCTCCCCTTATGTAATCCTCTCACAACCGCATACAAGACTTTTGCCGTGTCTCCGCCATACTCTGGAACTCTCTCCCCTAACATATCAGACACACGCCTACCCCTGGGAACTTCAAACAAAACCTGAAGACCCACCTCTTCCAAAAAGCCTACAACCGATGATGAGACCCGGTCACCACACCGTCTCATGCTCACCGCTTCTCCCTCCTATTGTCTCCTTGCCCGCCCTTGTAGACTGTGAGCCCTCGAGGACAGGGTCCTCTCCCCTCATGTACCTGCAATGCTTGATTGTCCATATATACAGTACTTATGTACCTGCAATGCTTGATTGTCCATATATACTGTATTTGTCCTTGTCCTCCCCTCTCCATATATAAAGCGCCATGGAATCTAATGATGCTATATAAATAAATAATAATAATAATAAAGGTTAAAATGCCTTTGATGTCCTTAGATAATCCTCCAGATCATTAGCATACAACCTGCAACATGATTTAATTTCTTGTATTTGATTCTGTCTTCCAAGAAGTATAGTAGTAGCCATATAAAGTAATGCTTTACTACTTTTAAAAATAAAGAATTTTTAAAAAGAAAATAAAAATGTGGATTGTTTTGTCCTTTTTTTTATCGTTGCATTCATTGTGCTGTCTGGTGGTTCTTTTTTTGTAGGGTGACCTGAAGTTTTTATTGAGAACACTTTGGTGTGCATATAACTTTATCACTTTTTAATTTTATTATTCGGGGGGAGGCCAAATGCTTTACAGAAATTCCAGAATTTTTTCTTTTCATTTCAGTGTGTAAGATAGATAACATAATATTTTAAATAGCTCAAATGTATAAAGAAACCAACTACAGTTGAAACCAGAAGTTTACATACACGATATAAAAAGACACATCTGCAGGTTTTTCTCCCTATCTGACATGAAATCAGAATAAACCTTTCCCTTTTAGGTCAATTAGGATGCAGATTGTGCCTTATCACTAGCGAAACACACTAGACGGTAGCTGAAATGTAGCTTGCTCACCTGGTAAGGTTGTGATAACCCACAACCAGCTTGAACGCTTAGGTAGCAGCTGCTGCAGAACCTCTTCCACCTCGCGCACGCGGGAAAAACAGATAGTTCAAACAGGAATGGTGTCTCACGGTCCGCGCTGCTGCTTCAAAAAATGTACTGGGAAGACATTGCTTTCTCTATCTCCTCCTTTATTCCTCCACACATTACCAACGCGTTTCGGTGCACACCTTGCACCTTCCTCAGGGTACATTCATGTTTAATATAAAGTTCGGTCCAATGTACCCTTTGATTGCATCAACCATCAAGTGACATTTGCATGTTCTTGAATCAGGTCAAGGCATTTTGAAGGCGACAACCTCCATAGTTACTTACCGGAGATGTAGAAATATTAAGGATTTGTTAGGAGGAGGATTGAAACCCCAATGAAAACTATTTACCAGCTAGCGGCATAAAGGGTAATTATAGATGTAACACCTGCCCATGGTGCTAATATCGTTGTTTGGGAAAATGCCTACAGATAGGTAATAACACGGTCTCAGTGAAGTCCTTCATAAATTGTAGGAGCAGTTGGTTAGTTTATATTCTTTTCTGCCCGTGCAAGAGATTCTATATAGGGAAGATTATTCGTCTTCTATTCCATAGGTTCCGCGAACACTATAATTCAAGTACATCAGGCAAAGGTAGCCCAAGACTAATTGAGCACTTTAAAGTGTGCCATTCTAGTAATCCGGATTTGTTGAGTTTTGCGGGATTGGAAAAACCAAACCCTCTTCCACGAGGTGGTGATTTTCATAAGACCCTTCTGCAAGTTGAGGCTAAGTGGATTATTTTAACAGATGCACAAGGGGCTCTAGGTTTAAATGAAAAAATAGATATGGCTATTTTCTTATAATTGTTCATGTGAGAATCTCTTGATTAACTTTTATATAAAAATACCTTTCTCGATCCATTTATTATGGATCATCTTATAGATTGGATTTAAAATTCATTAAATTTAGCCAATTCGTTATTCCTATAATGATAACCCCTCTTCCTACTGAGAAAAATACTAAAATAGAGAATACCCATAGAAATCATTTATAAAGACAATCTATTGGGGTAAATCATCCTTTCATCCTATCTTTTCTCTCTTCCTGTCCTTCTTTCCTCCTTTCTTTCTTTTCTTTATTAAATCTCCTTAAAATCTTTTTATGAGCATTTTCATGTTCAATAGCAGATATTGTTTGCTTTGGTCTGTGGGGCTGCAGCAATATTGAGAATCTAGACAATGTGTGTATATATAGTATCCAAGCAACGATCTTTAGTCGATTATTCTTGCTTTTCTGCTCAGCTGCAGGAATGGAACAGTATCAGTGGAAATCTATCAGGTGCAGTTCCTACTATTCAAGGTAAAAGTTTTCATTATCAGTTTATTATACTTGCATTTATGTTTTCAAACTATGTAAAAAAGTGTGAGAGAGTGTTTTCCATGTTTTTAAATGTTTGTCTGATTTAACATACTGACGCTGTTTGACCCGCCTATATATGGGTGGGAACCGACGTCATGCACTTTGTAACTTGGACCCGTAGAAGCACAAGTGTGTGCGAAACAGTGACCGTAGTCCCTTGCACTCCCTCCCTTGCTTGTATAAATAAAACCGCAGAGCAACCCGGACCTGGATGAATGCCGCATCTTCTGTTTCAAAATACCCTGAGGCAGGTGCAAGGTGTGCACCGAAATGCGTTGGTAATGTGTGGAGGAATAAAGCAGGAGATGGAGAAAGCAAGATGTTCCCAGTGCATTTTTTGAAGCAGCAGCGCAGACCGGTAGACACCATTCCTGTTTGATCAACATAATACTGCCACCCCCATGTTTCACAGTTGGGATGGTGTTCTTAGGCTACAAAGATTCTCCCTTTTTCTCCAAATGTAACGATGATCATTAGGGCCAAACAAGTCAATTTTAGTTTTGTCAGACCGCAGGACATGTCTCCAAATATGTAGGTGTTTGTTCTTGTGTGCACTTGCAAAAATTAATCTGACTTTTTTGTTTCTTTTGGAGTAATAGCTTCTGCCCGATAGTGGCCTTTCAGCCTATGTTGATTAGGTCTTTGCTTTTGTTCTTGGGTTGATTTGCACATGTTGTACCAAAGCAGATTCATCTCTGGGACACAGAACCTGTCTCTTTCCTGAGCGGTATGATGGCTGGACATTCCCATCTTATTTATACTAGCATATAATTGTTTGTACAGCTGAACGATGCATCTTCAGGTATCTGGAAATTGGGCTCAAAGATGAACCAGACTTGTGCAAGTCTACAATTCTCTTGTTGATATCTTAGCTTATTTCTTTAGACTTTCCCATGATGGTAAAAAAAGAAGCAGTGTGTTTCAGGTGTCCATTAAAATACATCCACAGATGTGTCTCTAATTAACTCAGTTGTTACCAATAAACCTATCAGAAGCTTCCAAACACACACACCTCTGGTTTCAACTGCATGTGTAACTTTTACTTTTTTGTCAGTTATATTTAGTGACAGGACAACCCCTTTAACTTTATTTTGTATAATGAAAGGAGGTAGTTTTTTGCTGTTTTGTTTCTTTGATAAATAAAGACTCTCAGCAGAGAAGGAGACATATCAATTTTAGATACCCAATCTAAATTACATGGTAAGTATAATTGATGTGTTTCCAGGAAGTTTCAAAGAAGCAAGACATTAATTTACAATCTCCTTGCAGAAAGAAGAGGTTTTCTCAAATGTGTTCTCTTCTTCTGTTCTGCCTAATGGTAATTTTGATTTTAACTTGACCTTCATTACCATTCCTCACTGCCATGTGGTGTCCATTCCAACGTCAATTTTTCATGAAACTTTAATGTGCCTAAACTCACATTTGCAGCTTAGGAATATAAAGTAGTAGCATCCTTAATGCTTTGGAAATTATTCAGATTTATTGTAAATCTATCATTACTGCAGGTAACAAGTGCTGCCATGCTATTTTAGTCATCCAAATGTATTTATTAGAATTAGAATTTAAAGGGGAGGGGGGGGAAAGGGAGAAGGGTACAAAATAAGAAGGGAAGGGGGTACATACATAAATAAACAAACAACATGGTACAAGTTGTATTCATAAATATAAAGATTACATAACAACTACATAAAAAAGATGCGTGAGACGGAAATATTTCCTTACAGTCTAATCTTGTATCAAAATCATAATAAAGGCAGAAAATAAACGGAGTAAGAACCAGCAATCTATTAGTTTCATCACTACGTCACGACGTTAGGCCTGAGTGAGAAAGGAGGGCGAAAAAGCTATCCACCAAGGCTCCCATCTACGCTTGATTTTTGAAAAAGTATTAGTGCGCAATGCTGAATTAAACTCAAAGATACTATGCTGCGTTACTCTATCAATGAGATGCAGTAACTTGGGGGTTTCGGGTTTGTTCCACCTGGCAGCAATTAGGACCTTGGCTGTGATCAAGATGTGTGAGATCAAAAACTTAAGATCTTGTGGAAGGTTCTCAACCCCTATTAAGAGTAGGGCTAGTTCTGGAGTAAAGTTGACCGTAAGGCCAGTGGTGTCTGAAATTAAGGTTCTAATATCCACCCAAAATTTGGATAATAACGGGCAATCATAAAAAATATGTGCTAGAGTTCCCTGGTGACCACAGCCCCTCCAACACAAGGGCGAGGCTTGAGGATCGAAGCGATGAAGCTTGACAGGGGTGAAGTACCATCGAGAAAGCACCTTGAAGTAAGATTCATGTAGGGTTGCACAAGAGGAGTTAGCATAAATGGTACGGATAGTTCGCATCATATCCTGCAGGTCAATTTGGATGTTGAGTTCCTCTTCCCAGGCGGTAAAGAAGGAGAGACGGGCAACTCAATTTCTTCGTTGAAAACTTGATAAAGCCTATTCGTTTTCCATAAAGACGTGACTCCTGGAGATGTTATCAGGTCCACTATTAATTTTGGAAGAACAAATTTTGGATTAGAGCGGGTGAAAAAATCAGAAATGATCCTCCATTGGGAGCGCTCGTCCCTGGAGAGGGAAAATTGGCTTTGGAGGGAGTGGAAGGGCCGGATAGAGTCCCCAAGGAGCAGATCCTCTACACAGAGAACCCCCTTTGCCTTCCAAGCAGAAAGATCTAAGTTCGTAATCATTGTTTCCAGTGTATCCAAAGGAGTATTTTTTAGGCTGGACAGAGGAAAGTATTTAGCTGCCCTGTTTGTTAAGTGCCTCCAAGCCAAAATAGTAGCTTTGACAACGGGGTGGTTGGGAAGAGGCTTGGAAGGGGACAGTAGATGGGCGAGAACAAGAGCTTTCAGGTTGCTGTGTACGAGAGATTCTTCCATATCCAGCCATGGTGAGTCCCTTGAATCTTGGAACCATTTTTGAGAAAGCTTTGAAATGGAAGCCATATAGTAGTGGTAGAGGTTGGGAACCCCCAGGCCACCCGCATGCTTGTGTCTTTCCAAAGATGCTCTGGCAACCCTCGGCCTTTTGTTGTTCCATATAAATGAGCGCAGTTGTGACTGGAATTTACTAAACCAACTCTTCGGTATGAAAAGGGGGAGCGATCTAATTACATAAAGGAACTTTGGGAGTAGAGACATCTTAAAGGCCTCTATCCTGCTAAGCCAGGAGAGTTCAATCTTAGCAAGACGCAGGTAATTCCGGTGAAAGGCTTGAAATAAAGCTGTTAAATTTGTCTGAACAGTTGTTGTTAAGGGTTTAGTTAGGATAATGCCTAAGTAGGAGATTTCTTTCTCTACCCAAGTGAATTCAAATTCCTCTTTTAAATATTCCAAAAATGTGATATCAATATTAAAATCAAGTATTTGGGATTTTGAGGCGTTAATTTTGTAGAGGGAATAGCGGGAGTACTGTTCAATACACGCTGATAGGTGTCTGAGGGACTTGAGGGGATTGGTAATAGTTAATAAGATATCGTCCGCGAACAAGGAGATCTTATGATGGTGACGGCCCAGGTGAATACCCTTGATGTTGTCATTTTGCCTGATGCTGGTTGCCAGGGGCTCAATGAACATCGCAAATAATATGGGAGACAGGGGCATCCCTGTCTGGTCCCGTTAGAAAGTGGGAATCTGTTGGACAAGAAATTGTTAGAATAAACTTTGGCTGTCGGGCAGGTATACATTGCTTTAATGAGCCTTAGTATATTCCCCTGGAGCCCAAAAGTCTCAAGAATGCAAAAGAGGAAGTCCCACTGAACCCTATCAAAAGCCTTTTCGGCATCAAGTGCCAAAAAGGCTGCTGGTTGTTTAGATTTCTCGGTAAAGGCTATCAAGTCCAAGGCTCTCCTGGTAGCATCTGATGTAGTTCGGCCCGGAATAAATCCTGCCTGGTCAGGATGAATCAGCTTAACTATGTGTTTTTTGAGTCTGTTGGCAGCCAGTTTCGCAAGAAGCTTTGTATCTGTATTCAAAAGGGAGATTGGACGATAGTTTTTAGGGTTTGATGGTTCCCCTTTATCCTTGGGAAGAACTGTTATAATGGCTTCCAACATGTCGGACGAGAGTTGGCCCTGAGAAGCGGTGTTATTAGCCAATTTGGTGACATAGGGGGACAGAAGAGCCGTAAATATCTTGTAGAGCTCGTTCTGAAACCCATCTGGGCCCGGCGATTTCCCGTCTTTGGAGTGCTGTATCACTTCAGAAATCTCAGCTTCAGAGTAAGGCGCATTGAGGTCTAGGAGATCACCATTGTTTAGCGATGGCAAATTAAGGCGTTGTAAATAGTCGACCATGTCTTGGCGTGAGGATTTCTGGAATACAGGGCTATCCTTAAGATTATAAAGAGAGGTGTAAAATTGAGCAAAGACGTCTGAGATGTCTTTAGGGTGCTTCAAACTTCGTCCAAGCGGGTCTTTAATCTCTTTTATTCTTGATTTTAATTGTTGATGTTTAATTTTGGCTGCCAAGAGTCTGGACGGTCTATCATCTGAATAATAATGTTTGGCCTTCATTATCTGGGTCATCTTATCATATTCTGATGATAGGAGGGCCTTTAGTTCCAGTCTGAGTTCCATGATTTTTGATGCAGTGGTTAGGCAGGGGTTCGCTGCATGAGAGGTTTCCAGGACATGTATAGAATTCACCAAGGTTCGAGTTTTTTCCTTATTTTTCTTATTCAGTCGGGCATTAAGTTCAATCATTTTACCTCTTAGCACCGCTTTAAAGGCAGACCAGAGGGAGGAAAATTGAATACCATCTCTATCGTTTTCCTTGAAATAGTTTGTTATAGTGTCTTCAATTTCTTTTTTGTAACCCGGATGGTTGTAGAGGTAACTATTGTTCCGCCACAGTTTTTGAGAAAAAGTGTTGGGGCCCATCTTTATTTCAAATTGAACTGGGGAGTGGTCAGACCAACTCCTTGGGCCAATGGAGACATTAGTAAATTTGGAAAGAGTAAAAATGTTAGTGAGGACGAGATCTATTCTCGAATAAGATTGGTGGCGCTTGGAAAAATGAGAGAATTCAATGGATGTCGAGTTAAGGCATCTAAAGGTGTCATATAGGTCTAGTCTGGTCAGCCAAGGGTCCAACGCCTCATGGTGCTGCCTTGACTTAGTGGATGAATCCATTGCACCATTAGGCACCATATTGAAATCTCCAAAAACGACTAAGTCCCCTTTTTTAACGGTCTCAACAGCTCTCATTATCTTATTGAGAAAGGAAATTTGTCCCTTGTTAGGTGCATAAATGTTGGCCAGTGTGAAGAGTTGGTTGTTCAGTTTGCACACAATTATTAGGTATCTGCCATTCGGGTCTTCCACTTTTGAGATCAGTTCGAATGTGACTGTATTTTTAAACAACAGAGCAACACCCCATTTCTTCCTTGAGTTATTAGCGCAAAAAATATTAGAAAAGTTTTTGTCGCTGAACTTAGGAGGCCTGGATGATGAAAATTTTGTTTCCTGCAGACCTACTATGTCCACTCTATTCTCCTTAAGCAGTCTCCAAAGATGAAAACGGCGCTGTGGAGAGTTGAGGCCATTCGCGTTTTGAGATAAGAATTTAAGTGACATAGTCAAGTGAATTATACCACGGAAGAGCTCAGAAATTTGTTGGGTAACTAGTAGGGAAAATTCTTCCCGTCAAGATAAGTCGGGATATGCGTAATTTAACTTAAACAAGCTAAGTCTAAACTCTACTTATAGAACTATCTATAGCTATATCTAAATTTATAAGTGAGGATCAAATCAAGTAACGTAAGTGATAAATATTAAGCAAGACAAATGTACAACTTGTCCTAGTACGGAGGGGATCGAGTGATCTCGATGAAATACCTCCTTGGGTGGCTAATGTTATGGCTAAGCTGACCAGCCATTTGGATGAAAGGATCTAACTATGAGATTTTAAGTCCTAAATCCTTAAGGACCCTCATGCCATCTTCTACGTCTGATAAAGCCAAGAATTTTCTCTGATGCTGAAAGAGAAGCTTAGTAGGGTTAAACCCCCATCTGTATGGAATCCGGTTTTGTTGCAACACGTTAGATAAAGGGGCAAGTTGCCGTCTTCGGAGCATGGTCTCCTTTGAGATGTCTGCAAAGACTCTTATATCCTCATATGGCTTGGGGAGGAATCTAGTTGTACGCAAGTAGTCCAAGAGTTGTTCTTTGACATGACCGAATTGAAATTTCATAATCACATCCCTCGGGATTTCCGGCTTGAGAGATCTGGGTTTGGGGATGCGATGTATTCTCACAGCCGTCATTTCTAGATCCGTCAAAGAAGGGAGCGTACATTTCAGGAGGCTTTTGATGTAGGGAGTAAGCTGATCGGTTTTGACGGTCTCCGGAATACCTCTGAATTTTAAGTTTTGTCTACGGTCTCTATCTTCTTGATCAATGACCTTGTTGCTAACTGCCTTAAAATCCTCATTAAGGAGGCGGTGATCTTTAGCTAGCTTGTCATATTTTTTTGCTAACTCAGATAGGTCTGATTCATTCTGGTCAGTTCTATGTGAGATAGAGTCGATGGAAACTTGAAGGCTATCGAATCTGGAATCCAATGCGGTAAAGATGCCCTTGAAAAAGTTTTGATCGATCGGCTGCGACCAATCGAAATTGTCTAACGCGTTGGATGCCGGCTGAGAGGGAACTTCCCTTCTCATCCGTTGCTTCAACGGGCTGACAGTAGGGGAAGTGTCACCATCTGAGTCCGAGCTCTCGAGTGCAGGTGATCCCTGGGTGGGATGCTTTTTCTTGGTGGCCATTTCCTTTCTCTTTTGCTTTTGTTTGGGGAGTTGTGAGTCAGAGGGGGCTGTATCTTCCATTTGCTCCTTTTCCTGATCCGGAAGCCAAGGGTCGGCTTTATTCGATCTAGGAGATCTGGATCTGTGTTTAACTGGAGGTTTTAAAGGTTTATCATCTAATTGGGTGAGCTTCCCCCTGTCCGCCTTAGACCTGGAAGAGGACATATCCAGAGGGTAGGATAGAAAGAGAAAATTCAACCGATCTGTCCGTAGAACCTTGTGGTTCTATGGGAAGTCCAATATCGGGATAGCTGAATAAACTACAGAAAGTTAAATCAAGGTGCCGTCTGAAAATCCAACCAAGAGAACCCAATTATTGACGCTTGCGTATCAAGGAAACGCCGTCAACTCACAAACATTTAGTACCAAATGAATTCAAAGGGTACTATAGAGAGAGGGGGTCGGATTACCCTCTGGGGCTTAGGCCTCCGAACAGTATAGTATATAAATTATGAGTAGTAGTATAAAAGAACCAAAATCCGCACCGTCGTACAATGGATGATCTTCCAATGGGGTGAGGATCAGCTGTCAGGTGGAACTATTGCCCTGAGGGCCGTCCCAAAGTTGAGTTTAAACAATGGGTCACCTAATGGTTCCTAGAGAGTGCAAGAATGGACTAAACAGTATAAACAAACTCAATCAAGCGTAATTATATAAATCCGATGATCTTAAGACCTCGGGAGAATAAGTAATCCTGGTCACCAAAATTTGAGTATATTTGTGGATCAGTACGCGCACTGTCGCCTAACCACGTTGTCCAATCGAGAATATTAGAAACAGATAAGCAGACCAGAGTCAATATCAGAAGGCACTATATATGTGCCTCATAAGTAAGGTCCCTCTATGCGGTCGCGCGACAGGGCAGAGCACTAAACCAGTTGCTAACGAATTACGATTCAAATGTTAGTGTAACAAAGTAAATAAATTATTCCCCTACTGGTCACGGGATGGGCAGAGTGCCTTACGATATACAATTAAATATCAAAGCAGTAATATGCTTAATATTGAGCAAATGTGGTTCTAAAAGAATCAAAAGGCTAAGTCTTTCCTGCAACTTGTCACGGCAATCAATACAGCGTCCCAATCAGCCGAACAGATTAAGAATATAAAGCAGAAGTAATCTTAAGTAAAGGGATCAAAGTGTTAAATTGCAGCTATGTTTATGTCTATCTTAGGTAATTGAATGCTCTATCCCTCATTAGGGAGAGCGACGCAGTAGAAGAAGTGCTGTTTTATTAAAGCTAATGCGGAGACGCTGTATTGGGTTAATACAAAGAATAAAGTAACAATAACTATTGTGAACCATTAAGCAGTACTGTAGGGATAAGAAATTATGAGTGTCAGCAATACATACTGTATAGACTGCCAGTATGCAGCTACACTAACACTAACACTTTTATCAGCAGCCACAATCTCAGCAAAGGTAGCCAAAGAGAAGGGTCAGGATTTAGGTGGCACAATAAACGTTATAGTTAGAAAGGAGGGAGGATATAAGATAAACAAGGAGACAGCAACAGGGGGTATTTACTGTGGCTAC